>PKML01033382.1:214611-328213 GCA_002933935.1 Eutrema yunnanense
CTTACTCTTCTCCGTACTCTCAGGAAAGACATTACGACATTGCTTTGCTCGGAAGCAAACATCGCAATCAGAAACGCCAACACTCTTTTGATCCACTTCTGGCAATTTCTTAATCACCTTTTCAGAAGCATGTCCCATTCTTTTATGCCAAAGTTCCAGAGACCCCAACTTACTGACCTTCGCCACATTCACACTTTTATGAGTACCTTGAAGAAAATACAGCCCATCTTTCCTTTCACCCATTGCGATCGGAATCTGCAAAGCAATATCTTTCAACACACACAACTGCTTCGAGAACCACAAAATGCAATTCATCTCATCAATAACTTGTGACACAGAGATGAGATTGCACTTAAGTTCCTTGACGAAGAGCACATGTGTCAAAGTACACTTCTCTGTCAATACCACACTTCCTACTCTATCAGCAGCAACCACATTTCCATTAGGCAGACCCACCCAACATGGTGAGATCGGATGCACATCGAACATGTCCCTCAATGTACCTGTCATATGGTGCGATGCACCACTATCAATAATCCACTCATCTGTATAATTGCTATTTCCCACACCATTTGCTGTCTCGAATCTCAACTCTAGAAGTCGAACCAGCTTATGCCATTGATCTTCCTTGAGGCCTGTCACAGCCTGTGTCGCCATGGTATCGATCGATACCTTGAAATCTTCTAAGGGTATCGATCGATACTCTCTCGTCTTTGCTGCAGATTCATCAACTGCACCTCCAAATCGTCTGTACTTCTCCAGCCACCAATCTGGATAACCATTTACCTGATAACATGATCTCACATCATGACCATACTTCGAACAATGAGAACACATACTACCTCGATTATGAAATCTCATTCTTCCTTGAAATCCAATAGATCTCGATCGATTAAACGTCTCCAAGCCCTTATGGCTCTGATACCATGTAAGAATCAGAAGAACTCTCTGAAATTCTGTATATTTCTGATTAGGGTTTTACAAAGGAGACAATTCTCTATTTATACAAAGGTAAAATAATCCTAACTATATAAGGCCCAATACATATATACCCAATAAGCCTATATCTCTCAATAAGCCTATATCTCTCAATACATCACGTGCAGTGTTCACCAAATTTCTTTAATTTTATTTTTAGAAAGCCTCTTTCTGATGTAGTATAAATTAATTTTTCTAAGAGTTGGCAAAAATACAATGATAACAAAATGTAATAATCCAAGGTCGGTCGGTGATAAGAATTTTAATAAAGACAACACACGTGGTTCGGGAAAAGAGCACAAAACAGTGTCAGAGTTGTTTTGCTCTGTACTTTATACATGGAATCCGAGGTACCAACAAAATCTGCTGTATATGGATTAAACCGAATAAACCAAGGAAGCTGTCGCCACGTCATCTCATCCACCTCCCACGTTGGGTTCCCTCTACGAATCAATGCTCGCCACGTCGTCCTTCAACGGCTAGTTCTCCTTTTTTAACCGCCAAAGGATTACTACCACCAAAAAAGGAGGAGGTATACATTTTTTTTCTTCAAATTAAAGAAAAAAGATCGTTAAATAAGCAAAATATCTCAACTATAACTAGTTCACTTTATTTCTTGCCAGTTTCAAAAGAAAAAAAAAAAATCACTCATTTTTCTTTGGCCCAACAACCTAAATATTTGAGAGAAATTGATAGCTACCAAATCATCAGAAACTTTGGATTTTTCTCTAAAACTCTTTCTCACTGTTAGTGTTTATTAAAAGGTAAGTAGTTTCTGTTCATATGTTTTCTTTCTTCCCAATATCCACTGTTTTTTTCTCTCTGCTCCCACTGTTTCTGGGTCCATTGAATCTCGGTTTCTACATTCCAAGTTCATATTTTGTTACACTTTTTTCATATGCAGGAATCGTGGGTTTTTCGTAATTTGGGCGAAATGGCATTGGGGAAGAAGAAATTACGTGCCGCGAAATCATCATCCAACTCGAATCAAAACGTAGTGGGCGATGGAGGATTAGGGTTAGGGTTAGGGTTAGAGTTTGTTAAGTACAAGAGAGGATTTGGGAGGAAGAGGGTTTTGATTTCCGGTGGCAAGATTCGAGATTCCGGGAAAATCTGTAAAAACACAGTGGGCAAGACTCGAGAGCTTGAAGGTCTTCCTCAAGATATTCTGGTTCGTCTCCTTTTAAATTGATCTCACAAACTCGTTTTAATCGGTTTTCTATTATCTGGGTTCTGTGTATTAGTTGATTTTTAGTGTACTTGTGCCGATGATTAAGCAAACAGAGCTGAAAGTTGATTCCTTTCTGTTATATAAGAACAAAGTCAATATTGGAAATGGAAAGTTTTCAGTTTTTTTCTGTGAAATGTTTCTATTTGTGGAAAAAAAAATCATTTAGTGTTTGTTGTTGAATCTCCAGAGATGTTTTTAATGGGTGAGATTGAAGTTACTGAAAATTTTCATTGGTTTATTTGCAGGTAAGGATTATCTGTGGAGTGGAGCATGAAGACTTGAAGCAATTGTTTAATGTGTCCAAGACTGTAAGAGAAGCTGTAAGTAAATGGCACATTAGTAGAGATTAATTGAAATCTTCATGACAGAAGAAACTGATTCTGATCATTTGTTTCCTGCCACAGACATTGATAGCAAAGAACTCGCATTTTGAATATAGCACACCAAGGAAAACTCTGTTTTTCCGGGGTAGGCTTGATTCGTTGATCGATCTGGGAGATGAAATCCAAGCTCCAATGCTGAAAAAGTACCGCCTTTCGAGGATTATTTGCGACAAGAAAGTTTCTAAAATCTCAATGGCTCTTTTCAAATGAATCTGACAACTTGGGTTTAAGGATCAAGTAGTCTTGTCCCCCCATGTTGTTGGTTGGAGACCTAGTCAAAAGATTCGACACTAGACGCAATCACACGACCCGGTATCGTCAAGAGCTTTGGTTGAAGAACCGGTTTAAATTAGAGCCTTGTTTAATTTTCTTCTTGGGGTTTTGGTTTGATAGGTCTCTGTAAATTGTTGTTAGATAGAAAGAGGTATGATGTGTCCTTTGAAATGCTAAGCTTGGCCCTTTTATGTATATATATGTATATATTATTACTTTTATGGTTTTGCAAAGATAATTAATTGACAAGAAATAGAGATTTATTTCACTCAACTCTTTCCATCTCTTTTGGTTAATTTGAAAATTGTTTTTTTTTTTTTCAACATTTGGAAGTGGTTTATGTGATTTTTTATCTGCTAAGTAAGAAAACGTTAAGAAAGGTTTTTTAAACCAGTTGGTATTACTAATCTTCAACGTGTCTCCAACAGTAGCATCATGTCACAAAAAGGCTCGTCTATACCTAGGCCCATACACTGATACACAAGTGGCCCATCTTGATATGCTTTGAGCCTCTGACATTTTCCGATTTATTTATCGATTTACGAATATGAAAAATGATTTTTCAAAAATCTAAGAAATTATTTCCAGTTTTTTTGTTGACCAATAGGATGTCTCAATTTGTTTTATTTCTTAATTTTATGTCTAAGTTTTAAGGAAATAACATTATGAAAGAAAAAACTGAAGAGAATGATATTCTGTAATTGAGTAATTGAGCAAAAGTAAAGATTTCTCTGAACTTGGACCAAATTTTGCATACGTTGAGATTTAAGCATAGGAGTAGGACAATAAGTCAATAATATAAAACATTATTACTCAATCATTTATATGGTAAAGTAATTTATAATTGTTTATCCATTAATGGTTATGGATCAGCGTAATTAAGTGACAAAAATCATCGTGAATCATATATGATCTTAAAAAAAAAAAAAAAAAAATCATATATGAGATGGGATCGGTGCTTATCTTTTTCGTGAAAACTAAGGAATTGATGTATAAAAAAACCAATATATAATGACTATTTCCCTTCTCAACGTCTATTTCAATCACTTATTACTTCACTTTATATGTATATCCGACCGAGTATCTGTAATATATTTTGACACCTAACTTTGTTTTCAAAATTACATTATAGATAGTCTATACAGGTTACATATTTATGTAATTGTGTATGTCGTGTAAAACTGAAAATATAAGGGGTATATATAAGGCATTTCGAGTCAATGGGTGTTCAAAGTAGTAAGTTATTTGTGGCTTATCAATTTGCATTATGTTAACATTTGTTTTGGCTCCTTTTTTTTGTTGTTGCGTTTGGTCACATACGATGCATCCCTTTCTTTAAATTACAAAACGTTGAATGAATTATTACTCATCAAACTATTAACTAGAGTTTTTCAGCAGATATTTAAGTCACCCTTAATTTAATACCGAAATAGATATATGAAAAGCTTGTACATATTTGTATACATATTATTTGGTAATGTATGATCTTGAAAGCAACCTTTAGGATAAGTTATTATAATACTATCAGCTTAGCGATTGAGATATTTTTGGATTATTCTTTTCTCTAGCCTACACATACAATAATAATATCAGAAATATACATACAAAGTTTAAGACTCTTGAAAGAAAATTAGTGAAAGACTAAAGAGCAGAGTTCCTATACATAAAGTTGTATTAACTCCGTATACCACATTAAAGCTATAACATATATAAAAACCTCTTTCTGAAAAAAACAAAAAAAAAAACATATATAAAAACATTTGGTCGAGACGCGAGACTATGAAGTCGAAATGACCATTATACCCCATACCTTCATCTTCGTCGTCTTGTCACTGTTCTAAGTTCTTAACCCCACCAAGAAGGCCACTCCCGTAATATCGCCATAAATTCTCTCTCTCTCTTTTTCCCCTTTTCCTTCTGTTCACAAAAAGACGAACAAATTGAATAAAATCCAACGAGAAAACTTTTGAAAGATCCTTCTTCTTCTTCTTCAATTGGTTTTCCTCTTCGTAGGAACAATTTCGTCAGTTTCCGAGGAGAGATTTGTGAATTGTGATGGGTTCGCTTCTAAACCACTGAGAAAGAACCATTCCACGTAATGGGGGAAGAATCAGAGGAGGAATCGAGACCCAGCGTCGAGAGAGCAATCGAATCGATATCTTCTTTAATCTCACTCTCTCACTCGATCAAATCATTCAGCGTGAAATGGCAGTTGATACGGAGCAAGCTCGAGGAACTCTACTCGGGAATCTCTGCCGTCGAGAATCTTGATTCCGGCTTCGACCCATCTCTCTCCAGCTTGATTAAAGCCATTCTATGTTCTCTAAAGGAATGCCACGACCTCGCGTCGCGATGCTTGAATGACTCGTACGGCGGGAAGCTCCTGATGCAGAGCGATTTGGATGTCATCTCCGGGAAATTAGACCGCCATGTGAGGAATCTCTCCCTGATTTACTCCGCCGGGATTCTCAGCCACGGGTTCGCGATCGTTGTCTCGAAGCCCAGTGGTAAAGCTTGCAGAGACGACATGAGGTTTTACGTTAGGGACTTGCTCACGAGGATGAAGATTGGGGATGTGGAGATGAAGAGACAAGCTTTGATCAAGCTGAACGAGTCCATGGAAGAAGACGATAGGTACACGAAGATGGTTGTCGAAATCAGCGACATGGTTAATATCCTTATTGAGTTTCTGGATTCTGAGACGGGGATTCAAGAGGAAGCTTCTAAAGCTATGCTCTTGATCTCTGGGTTTGATTCGTATAAACCTGTTTTGATCCGATCTTGCGTGGTTGGTCCCCTGGTTAGGGTTCTGGAAAACGGAAACGATGTTGGTAGAGAAGCGTCCGCAAGGTGTTTGATGGAATTAACCGAGAACTCAGAGAATGCTTGGTCGGTCTCTGCTCATGGAGGAGTCGCGGCTCTGTTAAAGATTTGTGCTTGCGGTGAATTCGGTGGCGAGTTGATCGCTAGCTCGTGCGGAGTGTTGAGAAATCTAGTGGGTGTTGAAGAAATGAAGAGGTATATGATCGAAGAAGACATGGTTTCCACTTTCATCAAGCTTATAGGATCAAAGGACGAGATTGTTCAGGTAAATTCCATTGAGCTCTTGTCAAGTATGTGTTCTAGAGATGAACAAAGCCGTGAGATCTTGGTTAGAGAAGGAGGAATCCAAGAGCTTGTGCTTGTAGCAGATCCCAATTCATTGTCCTCTTCGAAAGCTAGGGAAATGGCGTTGAGAGCAATTCATAACTTGTGTTTTGGGTCAGTGAGTTACTTGAATGCATTGATGAGTAGCCAATTCTTAGTTCATTTGCTGTATTTGTTGAGAAATGGGGAGATTTATGTTCAAGAATCGGCTTTAAAAGTCACATCCAGGCTATGTAGTTTGCCAACGGAGGTTAAAAGGATAATGGGCGATGCAGGTTTTATGCCCGAGCTAGTTAGATTCTTGGATGCTAAATCTTTACATGTCCGTGAGATAGCGAGCGAAGCTCTGTGTTGCTTAATCTCGGTCCCAAAGAACAGGAAGAAGTTTTTGCAGGACGACGGTAACATTAGCTACATTCTTCAGTTGCTAGATCAGGAGGAAACGAGGAATGAGAAAAATGATTTGGGTGGCACGAAGTTTTTGATTTCGATATTGATGTTGTTAACGAGCTGCAATAGCGCGAGAAGAAAGATCTCGGCTTCTGGGTACTTGAAAAGCATAGAGAAACTAGCAGGAGGAGAAGATTCAGATGCTAAGAAACTTGTGAAGAAGCTTTCTAAGAAGAGACTCCGCACCATACTTGGCGGTATTTGGCATTCCTAAAAAACGTTATATTTTCTACTGTTTGATTTTTCAAATATTTTTTTGTGAAGTTTTTGAGTGTATGTATATTTACGAAAGGTGTTTATTTTAGTTTCTCTTCTTGCCTCTATATATCAGTTCCGTGTAATCTCCTCTTCAAGGGTATAAGCTTTAGAACGTATTTTGTCCTTCAATTTTAATTTGTTGAATGACACAGAAATATGATTTAAAGTTTGTCCAATAAAATAATAATAAGTAATAATATAGGTTGGACTCTTAAAATTTGTCAAAGAAATTTTTTATTTACGGAGTTTGTTGATCAGATCTTCACAGCTTTTGTTTATATAATATAATAACTGTTTACAAAACCTTTTCTTAGATTCAAAATAGGGATTTGATTAGGGAAAATGAAACTAAAATTTGGGATTGGCATTATCAAAAGAAGTGTATTTGGAAGTATATACAAAAATGGGGGTTAGGAATTGATCGGAACAAAAATCCTAAGAGATTAAAATAGGCATTAAGAGATGAATGGAGAGACAAAAGAGATATGTGAACGTGATAAATCAAATAAATGTGTCTTCGTTACTCTTACTCTTAGGTTAAATCTTCTTTCTTTCTTTCTTTTTTGCTAGAGTGTAAGAATTGGTATATGCAAGTTTATTATCAGGATTTGAATCTAAAATCCGATTTTTAGAAAATGGTTAAAACAATAAAGAAAAGACTACAAACTTTAATAGTATTTCACCATCATTGTAAAGATACGTTAAATTTCGAACGCTATGTTATTGGTCGGTGGAGTTTTAAAAATTGTTAGAATTACGTGGCATTTCTTAGAATCATTTCTATTTATAATTATTTGCCATTGAATTCTATGCCAATCAAATAATTTTTTTTTTATCAAATAACTAAATTCACCACGTAATATTTCATGATTACCCTACTGCGCGCGTTGAAAAATAGTTTACACTGTCAACGTCATTTGCTATATTAACGTTTTCTTTTTGGTTTTTATATCCTTCTTATGGTTTTCTTCTAAAACCCAAAAACGAAAATAAAGGAGAAAACAAATTCAAAATTCTAACCTAACCTCTAATAAATGATTTTATACTTTTGAGAAGAACAATGACGTGTGGTGTGTGGACAATGATACTCTCATTTTATGTTTGTTAAAAGAAATCTGAGATTCTTTCCGTCTTCAAGCTTTTTGGAAGCAGGATTAAAGATGTTATTTGAATTATAAGTCAAACCCTTATAAAGATCAGACTATATGACAGTTTCTATTAATAGAAATGTTTGGTTTCAGTTTTCATCACCCTCTGTCCCACATTTCATCTAGTCGATCGTATCACATGGTCTTTACTCCAAACGGCAAAAAAACACAAACAAAGCAAATATTTTTATCTTGCAATTAATAAAATTCGTGTAATTTTATCTATCTGTAAAGAAAAAAAAGACAAGTCATCATCAAACCTCTACATATATCAAAAATTGACATGTATTCCCCTATCTGTCAAATGAGACACGTTATGAAGATGTTGGAGTTGTTCCTCGCTATAGTTCCGGTTTGATCAGACTAGGTTAGCTTAACCACCGGTCCAAGTTAGTCTCAGACCTGAACTTTACCACCGAGATCACACACGGTTTATTGCTATTCTATTCATATAATAAATTATGTCTAAATTCAAAGGTATGTTAAATTGTTTTTTTAAGTACAAATTTAACATATGTATTATGTATATTATTGCAAGTGTTGATTCTCTTAAGTATGTTATTTATAGTTGCACAAAAAAAAAAATTGGCTACTTTTTGGCATGCAAACAGTCTAACATATGACGAGTTTCCTACAATATTTGTTTAGGATAAAAAACACGACTAAGAGGAAAGAACACCGATAAGATATTTAACATTAATTCATCAGCATATGAGCTATATTATCTACGAATGATGATAAATCACAAAAAAAATTATATGAAATTATTCGAACCGTTAGAAGCGTTACACATAAATTTTGTAAAGAAAATTGTTATGTCATAAGACTCTTTGATGGTGATAAAGAATTCTATGACTCAATGGACGCATCAGAACATGGTGGTAACACATAGTGAATAGTTTCAAAGTTTGGGGGAGGCGGATGCAAACCCTAGAAAAGAAGGCAAATAGATTACAAGAAGATGAAAGTCAAACAGTTTTATTTGTAAATACACATGGGCTCATCACAATATTATAAACACATTGTTTTATTTTATATATTTATTTTAGTTTAATAATAAAGAAAATTGGAGAACACAAATTAATTATACAGTAATAAAATAAATTCATCAAATGGCCTCTATCTCAAATTAGGTTGTATTTGTTAAACTAAAAAATAAAAAATCATATTTTACTAAACAAAAATTAGAAAATATATATAACATATAAACAAGACTCTTCCAGCGATGATTCGTTTTGGAATAAAAATGATCGCGGATTCAATCTCATGAATTATAAGGGGCAAGGCTAAAGATTTCGGACGAAGAAAGGAGCAAGAGAGGCGTTTAAGGAGCCGAAGAAGAGGGTTCTTAATCGAACGACAACATGCCAGCTTGATTCAATGGGGCATGTGTCGTCGGGAAAGGGGCATCACCAGGCGGGTCCGGTGAAGATGGGCAATATGTATTTACCGGTGGTGGAATGGATGCATCGCCGTTTATGCTAGGGAACCAATACCATCCGGTTTATGTAACTGTAATATTGGGGAATCCAGCTTTAGCAGCAGTAGCCGGAGGAGGTTACATGTATCCGATGTTGGCGAGTACTCAACTCCATGGTGGGTTGAGCCATGATTAGTTGCAGTCGAGCCAGATGGGTGGTATTGGTGTGCCATGCGTTGGTGATGGTCTATCAGTTCTGGGATCTTACTTTAGAGGTTAGAGCATGCCTAATGCTTATCCTGATTCAGATACCGGGAAAAGAGGGTATGGCAAAGATTCGAATGCTGACGGCTCGTTTCATGGCTACTCAAACTATTCATGGTATGCTCTTGATGTAACCTCTTGTGTTTTATAGCAATGCATGTGCTCATATTGTGGTTTAAATGACTTTGGATAAACATATGTTGCATGATTCAGAGTATGAGCGTATGTATTTGGCTTAATAAATAGATATAATGGGTTACGACTTTGTAGTAGTAATCGGAATATCAGCTGGCATGATGTCTCTCTAGATATGCATTTGTTACGATTTTTTAAAAAAAAGAAACACCAAAAACATTTAAATAAAAATACCCGCGTGTTAGCGCGGGCCACTTACCTAATTAAATTTAAGCATTAAGTAAATAAATAAATAGCAGTTAATGTTTGGCAAATAAATATATTTAACCAGAGTGCGTAGACAAAACAAAAATATGGAAGCATATAAGGAACGCACAATGGCTTAAAGAAACAACAACATAGCATCTATAATGACGCGGAACCATTGTTCATTTCACAATTCATTAGTGTCAAACAAAAAGAGAAAAACAAAACCGTGCATTCTCTATTTTTTTTTTGTTGTTGCTAAAACGTGCATTTTCTATCTTAAACCTGCGAAGACAACTATAATAACACGGTTATGAAGTATATAAAAATACAGAAAAAATAAATTTCTAGATAATCCTCAATTTAAATCTGATTATTTGACTAGTAGTTAAGTTTCTTTCGAACGTCCGAATAACGTCGTGTAACAAAATCTTGAACATGGTTTAGATAGAGATTTCACCCACAAACTAATCTTTAAAAATACTCAAAACAAATAATCCATACAGAAATCTTCAAGGGAATGAAAAATATTTCCTCAGCCGCAAAGGCACAGCCAGAAAAAAATCCAGAAAAAGTCATTCAAGGAGGAGACAGAGGAGTCAGTTTGAAACATCTCCCCAGAACTTTGTTTAGCTTTGGCCATGAGAAGCTAGCGAGGAGACACACACACACACCAAAAAAAAAATAAAAAAAATTGGGTCTTATGTTAATGGGGCTATGGCAAATCGGCAAGTCATATATCGGCATCAGGCTCGGTTTTCCGAGTTCTATTAATTTGATTTTTGGCGGTAAGATTGATCTTGAATTGTTTAAGATTTAATTGCTACCGTATGAAATCATCTTTAATATCCTACTTTGTATCAGTAAGAAAGAATATTGTTATATAGATCGTATTGTGATGTGTGTTTCTTAACTCATGAGTCTTTATTACAATCATTTCAGTCATTTTCCAACAACAATTGGTTTTATATTATAAAAATGTTTTATAAATTCAAACATTTTTAATAGAAAGTATTGCTATTGGTTTGATAACGAAATTGGAGTTGAAATAGAAGAAGAAATTGTTTGGCAAACGAATATATATCTAAAATATTAATAGACCCTTAGTTACTGATTTTTATGGTATGAGTGATGACTATAAAATTTGTAATGAAATACCACAGTCTGCTTTGTTAAAAAAAAAAAAAAAACATAGTCTGCAATACTTTTTTTATAAACTACTACAAGTTTTTTTTTCTCCTGAAAATACCATTTGTAATATGTGTTTTTACATTAAAAATTTCCAAAAACTGGTGGTTAATTACTTAAATTTCAAAACAGTACATAATTTATCTATTTATGGCAATTATCCCTGGAAAAGAACAATGCATTCCATGCATGTAACAATTAAATTTTAGGTCGGCTTATACGAACCAAACTATAAACTCGAATATTAACAAATTTATGCAGAATTAGTTTTATGGTAACGAAGTATATAATAGATTTTCTTGCTTTTTAATTATTTTTTCCGTAGCGGTTCATTATTGATTTATAGTTTAATCTTCATTAACACACTTGATCACTCTTCAGAATGTCGGTTGATGAATTAATTCTTCAATTATTTATTTGTGCAAGAAGCTAAGATACGAGTATAATGTACGCATTATTTGTTTGAGCTTCTCCTCAAAAATTTCTTAGAATTATATAAAAGACAAAAGTCAACGGAAATAGAGACCAGACCAGCTGTGTAAATTTGCTTTAATGGCACCATTAGTTTCAGCCGTTCGGCACGCATGAACATGATTCTTCCGTCAACGCCCTTCTATTTAATTTCAATATAATTTTATCACACAAACAATTACAGAGTCAAGTCACTTTCCATGGATGTTGAAATGTGTGTATGATATTTACATTATTACGAATGTGGAAAGTATAGGGCTACGTTATATACTTCACAATTATAATTTATAGTTTTATATTCGGAAATCTATCAGTTCATCATTCAAATGGATGCGTATAATAGCTAAAAATAAAAAAGTTATTCGCCATAAAAGCGGCATAGAAACGTCGTTTGCTCTCTCTTTTGTTGTTAACATTTTTGCTTTTGCATTCATCGTATTTAGTCGATCAAAGAAATCAGTTTTTTTAGGAAAACAAAAAAACACAGAATTAAGTTGAAACATAAGTCTAGATTCGATTCTCGATAAATAGAGGTCTATATATATATATTTTTTTATCCATCAGATCTATCTTCTTCGGTCTTTGTATTGAGATTGGCCCTTGATTTGGTGCAAGTGTAGACGAGAGCTTCACCGCAAAATAAATATAAATGAGAAAAGTCATTCGTCGACACTTCATATTTAAAATCATATTATTTTCAAATAATATGATTTCTTAATTTTGGACTCTTACGAGGAAAAACAAAAGTCTTATTAAATTTCATTGGTAGGCAACTAGGCACTATATATATAAAAATTCAAAACGGGGGAAAAAGTCACAACTCACAACATGTGGGCATGAGTGGGCTTAGCTTGGTGACTTGTATGTATAAAGATTCTAATAAAGAGAGCGATTTTTACTCCAAAGCAAATTTTGTACAAGTTTGTGGTTTTGTTCTTGAAAAGTTTATATGTCATATTTCCGTACTAGAGACATGATCATTAATAAGGTGGGGGCATTTTACTTAACCTTCTTGCCTCTCTTTTTTTTTTTTTTTTTCATACATTTCCCTTTCCATAGGATTATCGAGACATTGTATTTTTCGATTGTAAGGAGTCAAGTCAATAGTCACGAATATTGGGTTCTTTTACTTTTATTCGATTGACATATTCTTTAATATGAACAGCACAACTCCAAAACTGATTATTACACCTCTGAATATCTCGAGATTTTTCAAATTTCTTTTACAAAACACGTAAACTTTGATTTGCCAACCAGGATAAACATGTATAAACATGAATAGATGATAACACCATGTATCATGTAGTGATTAACGTGTTTAAAACTTAATAACTCGTTAAATAAGTCATGAGGCATTGTTACTCTACTTTGATTTAATTTTTGTTAAAACCGGACAAGCACGTATATTGTTTAACGTCAACCATTTTGTTTACCCACAAGTCTTGGAGTTAACCTTTATGCGGAAACCAATTAAACACTATGGGCGCCACTCGCTAGACGCTAGTGACCAGCCTTCTTTTAGTTGACTTTGACTTCTTTTTATTTTTTTCCCCCTTTTTTTTCTTTCTCCTACAACTATTTGTTGGTTTTAGTTTTAGAATGATTGTGAAAGCCTTTAGTAAGTGGTCGACTAAAAATTAATTAGTGGTTTTACGTTAGAAAGTTTGGGTTTTAATTTTCAGAAAATGCGATTTGTGCATGTTATTAATGGATATAAGTTTATAAGGAAATTTTCAGTGTGGTGCAAGGAAAGCCGTTCGGTGTGGATCTAGTTTGTATGGATTATTGTGCAACATATATATTGTCAGTTGAAAATTTGTTTTTTGTAATAGTTTTTCTAATCTGTATTAAAAAAAGGTTTCAGACGGCAAAAAAAAAAAATAGAATGATTTATTTCTGAATACTTTTTTTTAAAATATATAATTTCTGAATATTTTTTTGTTCCTTTAGTTTTATTCTTGACTAATTTTCTTAGAACATGTAATATGGTGTTTACTGAACATAAGTAATTTTCAAATGACAATATTGAACACCCTCAAATAACATAATATATTTATCAGAAGTTAATTACGTATAAATAGATTCAACTGATCGAATGGTTTTTTTGGAACCAAAATATTAGTGATCAATCTCTTTCCTATTTTTGGTAAGGCAAGTTAATTAATTATTTTTCCAAAAAGCTGATTAATTTAAAATAAAGTAATTTCTTTTGCTGAGACGGTAATGTATTGTGAACATACTAATTAGTATAAAATAATAATATTTCATGTGATCTTTATTATTTTTGTTGATTTTCATGAAAAAAAATCGTCTGAACGCTAACTAATTTATTAGTGTAAGCCCAATAATTTTAATTTTCCTTTAAATTGTCTTTACATTAGACGAGAGAAGTTTGAATACAAAATATGCGCACAAACATAATTTATTTTATTTTTTGCATATATTTTCTTTTCTTTTTCAAATTTTATATTTTGTTTTCCCTTGACATCACCCCACGGGACCATCTTTCCCCCCCCATCTGTCTATCCTTTATTTTATTCGTACAAAATATCCTATATTTGATGAGATTTATGTATAAATAATTTATCTTTTATCACACGCATCACTACGACATTTTAATATTTAAAAATCCCAAACAGCCAAACACGTCATAATTCATCCATTTCATATAATATCACTGTTGTAGCAGAAATTATATTTCATTTCCTATATTCACACAGATCTTTCAAGAAATTTGACGATTATGTAATTTGGAAATTTCGCCGTGAGTTTGGAATCAAGAAAGACCGTTTGGTTGTGTTAGGAAACCTGGGAGTGGTACAAGGGCAGTTTAGGAAATTTAAATTTATGATAATCATAAGGATATCTTATTTAGTTCAGAGCTCAGAAGTGAAAACTAGTGCCGCGAATCTGGGAAAAGAACGACCCCAGCTTTTTAAAAATTACCTTTAACCCCTTTATTTTAAATAATTTCTTTATAAGCCCCTTTACCTTTTTTTTTTAATAATCCAAATTTACTCCTCCTAATTTTGGCGTCAACCAACTTCCCTCTTTTACCACGGCCAAAAAAATTACCTTCGGAGTTTTGTTTACATTGAAAAAATCTATGGTAAACATGGTCAAGCAGTTCGTGACAAAACAAAAAAAATGAACATCAATTATATCTATAACCTAGGGCAAAAGCATATATAATTAAATGACATAAGTAATAATTTTGTCAGGAGATGGTCACATTAATACATTTATTATAGACTCTATATTATGTATAGAATATAAAGGAAGATTGCAGAAATATATAAATATTTTTGAATTTTAATAAAAGTAGTATTACATACGTATGAATTTATCCTATTATCACGGATGGATAAGCATTCCACGTAATTAGTGGTGCATCGTTATGTTGTTTCTAGAAAAACACAGATTCTTGAGTGGTCGAAAACGATAACTATTTGTGAAAAAACTTTATATCTGTAAAGAAAAATTTGAAGTCACGTTATAAGAAAAACCATGCTGCATCCCATGAAACAAATTAATTCTAAAACCATTATCCAAAGCGAATTCAATGTTATCCAAATAGATAAAGAAAATTAGTTGGACCGACGAATGAAATGCGATCCTTGCTGATTAGTATATGACGTGTACAATTAATTTTGCCACCAATCCACCGACCTCAACTCTTCTTTTTGGTAAAGTTTAATATTATGATAACTCGTGACACACAATTTACAAACGTTACGGTTATATGGTTTTGAAGTATCTCTATAATATTATTTAAGAAGATATTTTAAAAAATAATTTTTTTTTATATGAAATACTATTATAAATAACAAAAAATAATTGAAATAGAAAAGGATATAATAGTTTTTTAAAATTATTGATTACAATATAGAAAGTATATATATTTGCATTAAAAATTATATATTATTTAATTTTTAATACTATATATTTTAAAATAATAATCAATTTATATATATTGAAAGAAAAAAATATATTCAAAATCTTGCTATATTTTTACTATAATTTATTATATTTTATTTGAATATATATCAAAACAAAAGTTAAAAAATATTTTACTAATTTTATAAAAAATTAGTCTGTTTAACCACAAAAACTATAGTCATTTAACGGTGAATATTAGAGTTATGTTTTCAAGATTATAAGTTTTTGCAAGTTAGCCCGAATAATATTTTAGTTCACTGTGAAACGGGTTAAATAGACAAATTATTACAAATTGACAGTTTTATCTATAATCATTAGTTAGCTATATTTTAAAATTCAGATAAAAGCAAAATTTTTAAAATTTCAAAACAATTTCTTTTTAAAAAATTTAGTCTGCGCTATAATTAGTGCGAGTTAAATCTTAATTTGTATATAAAAGGAATTTCGATAGTGAATATTTCTTCGATAATGCATGGATATTAATTAGTCTACATATGGGTACAGAGTACAGCATATAATATAGTTTAAACTTTAGAGTACTATGTTGGATACTTGGACTTATTAAAAAAAAAAAATTGGATATGAGTGGTTCGATGTTATGCTTTTGCCCTAGGTTATTATTCTATAAATGGTTTGTTTGAGTTATTCTAATTAACAAATACATCTATGTTATCTTTTACTCGCAATCTAAATATCTAAATATCTTTATATTTATCCACGTCTTCTAATACCCAGCTAGCTAGTAACTTTTCTGGGATGTACTTACAAAACATTATCGGTAAAACAAAAAAGTCTTAAAAAATGAACAAAATTAACTTGGAATTGGATAGAGCCGTTGAACCTGATGGGTCTTAAAAAAAAGTCAGCAAATTGTATTTGATTTATACAGTCATGCGTACATCGGCGACAATTTTATTCACACATGCACATTACATTTTTAGATGTGGCCATTCCACTTTTTTTCTTCCCAAATATTGATTTGTCAGTTTTTGGTTGGATTTAATTTGTTCAGATATTTCTCCTTTATTTCACTTTATGAAATAAAAAATTTACTAAAACCAGTTTTGAAACGTTTCATGATTATTCTATTTCACTATTCCATTATCTTTAAGTTCTTTACTATTAGTAAAATATTGTTTATGAGAAAAATATCCTATCGTAAATAACTAAATATTACTACAAACACTGGCAAAAAGTCCAAATGCTCTTAAAGTCAATATATACATGATGCAGTTAATAACATGTTCACATAACGGTCATCAAGTTGCTCAAAATCATGAAACAGCGACACATTATTCAATTATCTTATGATGTTGATAAGTAGTAAAACATACTACATTAATTATGAGTAAATCAAATTATTCTGGATTCACAGCTAAGAAAATAGGGAAAGACAGCTCAACACTTTTCTCCCTTCTCTTCCACACTGTCTATATAACTATAATAAGTAATCTCTGATCTCTCCATCTAATTTCTTCTCAATTTCGCTTCCACTATCCTTTTGTTTGCAAAAAAAGTGGGTCAGAAAAATAAAACTAAATACTTAGGGATCTCTTTTAGAATTTCTTTAAAAAATGGTAGCCGGTGGATTCGTCGTCGGAGATGGCCAAAAGGCTTATCCCGGCAAACTCACTCCCTTTGTTCTCTTCACTTGCGTCGTCGCAGCCATGGGTGGTCTCATCTTTGGATACGATATCGGAATCTCCGGTAAGTGTCTCACTATTTCCTGGCTTTTACATTTCCAATCCACAAGTATCTATATGAACAAAATTGCCTCTTATGTTTCTCTTCATTCATAAACAACCATATGACTCCAAAATACAGAATCATCAACGGTATTATAAGTTATAAAATTTACAAAATAGCCCCATATGTTTCTATAGAGTCATGAAAACCCAACCTGATCATTTTTTGTGTGTGGAACTTTCTGAAAAATTAATTAAAAAATCACAGGTGGTGTGACGTCGATGCCGTCTTTCCTCCGGCGATTCTTCCCATCTGTGTACCGGAAACAGCAAGAGGACGCGACAACGAATCAGTACTGTCAATACGATAGCCCGACGCTTACGCTCTTCACTTCGTCGTTGTATCTGGCGGCGCTAATTTCGTCGCTGGTGGCTTCCACCGTGACGAGGAAGTTCGGACGGCGGCTCTCAATGCTCTTCGGCGGCATACTCTTCTGCGCCGGAGCTCTCATCAATGGCTTCGCTAAACACGTTTGGATGCTCATCGTCGGTCGCATCTTGCTCGGTTTCGGTATCGGTTTCGCTAATCAGGTCCGTCACTAAAAAGGAAACCATCATTTTTAATTGAGAAATACTCTCAAATCAAAACTAGCACCCTAAATTTAAAATACCAAAAATAGCACAACTAATTATTTTAAAATACTTATTTACCAAAAATAAATTTAAAATAGAATTAAACATTATGTTTAGGTTCACTATTTCCAATTTAAGGTTTAGTTTTTTTCCATTAGTAAATGATTATAAGTCATTTTTATATTAAATTTGTGCTAATATTGTCAAAATTGGTGCTATATTTGTGATTTTCACCTTTGGATGCTAAATTTGGGAACTTTTAGTTTTTTTGTGCTATTTTGTAGAATTGCCCATTTTAATTATTATGATTTAAATTATTGCTAACCATAAAGTATATATATATCAAAATAGATTCTGTTCATTTTTTTTTCTTTCACATTTACATCACGGATTAGTAAGAAAAAATCAAATTAAATAACTCTTCTACTTGTTATTTTATAAATTTTAATGTGTTGAAACTTATATTTATTTCGTTACAAATGTACCTTGGTTTTGGAAAAAGTTATGGACCAACCACTTCCATTGAACATAATCATCATATAGTTGGGTCAAGTTGACATTATTATTTTCTCTCTTGCTTTTGCTATCCGATCATTATTTTCCACATTATACTATATGATACAACGATTATTTAATATGTGATTGATTTGTTTTCGGTTGAATATCCACAATTCCACATGGTCTGGTCTTTAACCCGTGATGCCTCTTTCTCTCCATTTTCAATGATCTAATCAATTAATATACTATAGTTTTTGACGTCATATCGTATGTATCTCATTACAGCTTTTTTTATCACTCATTGATATACGGATCTTTTGTTAGAAAAAAGGTCATATTCGGACCCTAGGTTATACAGAATGACGTAAATGACCCTGTTTAAACCTCGTATTTTAAGTCTATGCCCTTCTCGATACAAAGCGGTTCGAATCTTCACTTTAATAAAGTCAGATTCGGACGCGTGTACATTTAAAAGCACTAATGACGTAGCTTACCCTCTTAAAATTACTTAACTAACCCTGTCTAATTTATCTATTTACAGGCCGTGCCACTATACCTCTCCGAGATGGCTCCATACAAATACAGAGGAGCTTTAAACATTGGTTTCCAGCTCTCAATCACAATCGGAATCCTCGTCGCCGAAGTTCTCAACTACTTCTTCGCCAAGATCAAAGGCGGCTGGGGATGGCGGCTCAGTCTCGGAGGCGCCGTGGTTCCCGCCCTGATCATAACCCTCGGCTCTCTCGTCCTCCCTGACACTCCCAATTCGATGATCGAGCGAGGCCACCACGAGAAGGCCAAAACCAAGCTCAGGCGAATCCGAGGCGTCGATGACGTCAGCCAAGAGTTTGACGATTTAGTCGCCGCTAGTAAAGAGTCGCAGTCCATAGAGAATCCGTGGACAAACCTCCTCCGCCGTAAATACCGACCACATCTCACTATGGCCATTATGATTCCGTTCTTTCAGCAGCTAACAGGAATCAATGTGATCATGTTTTACGCTCCGGTTTTGTTCAACACCATCGGTTTCACGACCGACGCTGCTCTCATGTCCGCTGTGGTCACCGGCTCGGTCAACGTCGCCGCAACGCTCGTTTCGATCTACGGTGTTGACAAGTGGGGACGTCGGTTTCTCTTTCTTGAAGGCGGTACACAAATGCTAATATGCCAGGTAAGGAAACCTATCTACTTTCTTAATTTATCGGATATAAACACATTTGACGTTATCATATGAATTTGTACTGAACTTAGATCCATCTTAAGAGTAATTGGATTATATAAAACGTCTGATATTATGATAGACTGATTTTCATTGGATACGAACATTGATACACGAATATATGCTGACGTAGATGTGTGTCTAGATATCAATTTTCATTAGATACAAACGATTATAATATTATGATTTAGACCTGATGTAGATGTGTCTTAAAAATCGAATATTAATAGGGTATGGACGAAGATAAATGCATTTCAATTGGCCCTAGATGCGTTTAGGGATCGAATTTTGTTATTAGATTCAAACGAGTTTTGTTTAGATGGAGAGATGGTTTTCGAGATCAATTTGCAATACTATATATCAATTTGCACTGATGTAAAATATGTGGTTCGTATTTTCTTGTGTGATTGTAGGCTGTGGTTGCAGCATGCATAGGGGCCAAGTTCGGGGTAGACGGGACCCCTGGTGCGCTACCAAAGTGGTATGCTATAGTGGTTGTAACTTTTATATGCATCTATGTGGCGGGTTTCGCGTGGTCATGGGGTCCTCTAGGGTGGTTAGTACCGAGTGAGATCTTCCCGTTGGAGATAAGGTCGGCCGCGCAGAGTATCACAGTGTCGGTGAACATGATCTTCACGTTCATAATCGCGCAGATCTTCTTGACGATGCTTTGCCATTTGAAGTTCGGGTTATTCCTCGTATTCGCCTTCTTCGTGGTGGTGATGTCGATTTTCGTCTACATATTCTTGCCGGAGACGAAAGGGATTCCGATAGAGGAGATGGGACAAGTGTGGAGGTCACATTGGTATTGGTCAAGGTTTGTGGAGGATGGTGAGTATGGGAATGGGCTCGAGATGGGCAAGAGCAGCAACCAAGGAACTAAACGTGTTTGATTTTTATTTTATTTTTAGTTGTGAAAAGATTTAAGAAAGAAAAAAACATTTGTAATTTCTAATTTCGCAAAGACAAAAAGTGTATTAGTCATTTAGTCTAGATATATTTATGTTTATATATAATTCAGTATCACATGGTGGGGACATTATGCATATGATTCTTTTTCATATATTCAGCGTGTTTTATTTGTTGTTAATTTACTCCACAAATGGAAAGATGAAATAACAAAATAGTATAATACATAGCAAAATATTTGCGCTGAACAAATTTGGAAATTTAATGACACTTTTGCTTTGATGAGGCATACACTCTTGTTTCAACTCCTCTGTTTTTAATTTCTTTTTTTGCCAAGGTAACAAATATTTAGGTCTATTTTTTTTGTAAAATTTCAACTTTTCATTCTTAATGATATTTACATTTGTAGGCAATATTTTTCTTTTGTGAATTTCGGAGGAGATGAGAGCTACGTTTATGGTCGTTTGGTTCCGTCGTCTCTTATTCGAATTTGGTTCATCAATTGGTTAGGGACCGTTTGTTGGACCCGACAATGAAATAGTTTTTAGTTTTTATTTTCTTCTTTATTAATTCATCATATACGAGACAACACTATAGACTTTTTCTTTTTCTGTTCTTTAGGATCTACTAGACTTAACTGAATTTTATGTGGATTATCGTATATCTTAAATCTTTGTACTTTATACTTTATTAGCACTTGAAAATTTGGAATCATGAAAAATAGCAGTGCATTCAACCTAAAGAGAACAAATTTGTAACTACTAACCTGAATGCAGAAGCTGAATAGTTTTGACTTTTGATGGATTCATTAAATACACAACACCTTGACTTTTCTGCAGAAAATGATTCTGGTGAAGCCAAGAAAATTCCTTTTATTTGTTATTAGCCATTTGTTTTACTAATTAGCTCAACAAAACCACAAAGAGAAGCCAAGACAGAGCAAGAAGTAAAAACCATCCATCTTAGACTTCATCTCATCTAACAAGATATTAAAACTGTTAGTTCTTACAAGATATTGTTTGCTTTTGGATCTCTGTCTATGAACTTAAGCCTTGAATCTCTGTGAAGGTACATAAAATCTCTACAAATCCCATCAATTATGTTAAAACAGCAACAAGACTAACATTAAGCTCTGTTCCTGGCCCAACAAGGAAACTAACAGAGTTAAAAACCAAATGATTTACTATCAAATAGATATGCATCTAAACAGTTCTCTTGGCATGAACTCGTAGATCAACATCATATCTTCTCCTTCAATGCAGAAACCAAGCAATCTCACGAGATTCTGGTGTTGCAACACAACAACTTCATTTACGAACTCTTCGAGCCCTTTTCCAGAAATTCGCGAGAGCCTCTTCACAGCGATCTCTTGCCCTTCTCGTAACTTCCCCTGTAAATGAAAAGTAGTAGCTCTTTAAGTTTGTTTTGATTCACAGTGATTGCTCCAGAGTCATTACTGCTTAAAGCCTCCACTCCGCGTATAACTCGGATTCTGTAACGCACTTGCAACAGGTGAATTGACCGCATTTGGCGTACAGATCACTCTTTGTCGATGGAAGCCTTAACCCGATCCTTCATTCTTACTCCAATCTCTCTGAAACACTTTACCTTCCGAGTCCAAAAGAAAATGATATAACAACGAGCTGTTAGCATAGGACACGGAGACAGATCCTCCATCCTCGAACTGTCCTGAAGTGAACTAAGCACTCTTGCAAACAAAGATTGAAAGAGCTTGAAAAAGAACAGAGAAAAAAAAAATCTGACGACTCATATTTCTTTCAGATTTGAACCTAAGGTCCACTCTCTGCTTTTGTTCTGTCTCTCTGTCTGATCTCTAACACTCTCATTGGGTTCTTTTGATGCATATTAAGATGGAATTTTAAGAAAATTCGTGCTCTAGGAATACAAGCACACATCAACCTCAGACTGAGAGTTTACCAAAAAAAAAAAAAAAAAAACTTCAGACTGAGATTTGTTTACATCAAATTTTGTTTAATAACCAAAACCAAGTCATGTACTCATGTGTAGTTAAAGTTAAGTAATCACATTCCACTATGGGTTTTGCATGTCAGTTTGCATCAAGTTGATATATAGGGAAACTTTATAGCCCATGTATCGCGTAGTTTGTGTCAAATCATTCAGACTCTGAGACTGAGACGCCACTCTCTTGCTCTTGAATCTGTAGTGCAAATACTGGCTGTTTCGAGGTCTCGAAAGATCTGTTGCAGTCGTGATCAAGACACTACTTGTGTAATGTTTGGTCTGTCAATAGCTTTCTGTTGGATGCAGAGTAGGCCAATCTGTTGGAACACTAGGAGGATAGAGCAAATGTCTTTTTGCCTTCCTCTCCACAGCTAAAGGTTTAAATCTTTTTGCCGCTTATGATTTATAATTGCAGAACTCCAAAAGCATAGATGTCGGACTTCTATGAGAACATCATTGTCCATGCATGCTCAGGAGACATGTATCCTCTGTTCAAGTTACAAACAGTTTGCTAAGTTTATGTAAGTAATACTTTGATTGAGAATGTGAAATGGGATTAGATACTTACAGAGTTACAAGGAGCAGACCTAAGAGAAAATTGTGGAGGCTTCTGTTCACCATAAACTCATAAATCGGTAGCTTCTCTTCACCATCGATGCAGCATCCCAAAAGTCGGAACGAAAATATACACACATGTTTGTAATTCGTGATAATGTTTGATATACGGTTCCCATTATTCGTCAATAATCCAAACGAAAACAGTTTATTTAAATTTCGTTTAAAGCCAATTTACATTCTTATTTCCATTGAACAATTTCAGTTACATTTGGATCCACATTGAACCATACATACAACTGGTTTAATACTCATGGGGACTACGGTTTCTCCTGAGCCGGTTTGTTTTCATCATCAGAGAACAAATCCTTATGATCATTAGACTTAAGAGACAGAGAATCCTCGTCACTTGTATCCAAAACAAACATAGGTTGTTTTGGCTTTGGAAGATCGATTGTCGACGTGAGCATTGTCACAACTTGTTTGATGTTTGGTCTGTCCATTGCTTGGTGTTGAACACAGAGCAAACCTATCTGAACACATCTCATCACTGCTTCAACTGAATCTGACTCAGAATCAGCGATATCTTGATCCAGTAGATCTACACCTCCGGTATCACTCCATGAATCCCATGCCTGTTACAACGATTCAAAACCCGCAAAAACTATAAGAATCAAGAAACCAGGGTTTGTCTCAACTTGATTGTAAAGTGTGTTTCTTACATATGCAAGATGGTTCTTGTCTTCTTTTCCACAGATAAAGCTCGATATCTCTTTTCCACTGATGATTTCCAACATCAAAACTCCAAAGCTATAAATGTCAGATTTCTCAGAGAATGTCCCTGTCCACGCATACTCAGGAGACATGTATCCCCTGTTCAAATTATTGAATGATTTTAGAAAGAAAAAAAAACAGTTCAGTATATAGAATGTGAAACTTTGACTCCAACATGTGAAATTTAGGAGAAGAAGAGTGATTCTTACAAAGTTCCAAATACTCTGTTAGTGTTGTCTTGATTTTGAGTTCCTTGAAACATCCGAGCCAACCCAAAATCCGATATTTTTGGATTCAGCTTCTCGTCCAAGAGAATGTTGCTGGCTTTTAGATCACGATGTACAACTCTGAGGAATGAGTCGCGATGGAGATAAACAAGTCCACGTGCGATACCTTGAATGATATCGAACCTCTTAGGCCAATCAATCTCCAGCTTCTTCTTCAAATCTATAGATTATCACAGAAATTAAACAGAAACCGATTAGCATGTAAGCCACATAAGGAAAACGACAAATGCAGAGGTAGATGAAGAAAAGTAGGGACTAACCAAAGAGAAAAGTATCGAGGCTTTTGTTCACCATAAACTCATAAATCAATAGCTTCTCTTCTCCTTCAATGCAATATCCTAAAAGCCGAACCAAGTTTCTGTGTTGTAGTTTTGAAATGAGTTTTAATTCGTTCATGAATTCCTCTGTGCCTTCTCTAGAGCTGCTAGAGAGGCGTTTTACAGCTATTTCTGTCCCATCTTTTAGCTTCCCCTGTAAGCAGAAAGAGTTGCAGAGAGAGTCATCTAGAGAACAAGAAAGACAATAATAGAAAAGAGCAAAATAGAGAGAGCATCATATAATATATTGTACCTTATAAACTGTTCCGAATCCACCTTGACCGAGTTTATTTGAGATGCTGAAATGATCAGAAGCAGTTTGTATGGTATGCATCTCATAGAAATTTAAACCTGAGACATCTTGTGATTTCAAATTATTCTTCCATGAATCTTCTGAAATCTCCATGGCTACACGAGCTTCACCTACGAGTTACATGTATCCATCCATGTATCAGTACTTACATTTCTAGCATTTGAGATTAGTCCAAAGCTAAAAAAATCAACGAGCTTCAAGCATGTAACATCTGACAACTAAAGGGAGAAAAGAGCAAGAAAACAAATGAATAGACCGCAAAAGAGAGACATAAAGAGTGAAGTCCCACCATTTTGTTTCAGTCTGTATCTCCAACAACCTAATGCCGTGAGCCCCAAGATTATTAACACACAGAGGCTGATAGTGCTAAAAGCGATGATCTTGCTTCGCTTGCTTCCAGCTGAGAGAGTCCCCAAGAAACTAAACTGTAAAATCATATTGCTATTGAAAAAAAACAGAGTAAAGAAAGCTATGATAATGTAAACCGAAAACAAAAATGTGATTCGTGATGTCTCTAAGCCCTACCTAACTCAGAACGTGCAAGGCGGATGGAAATAAACTCTCCTCCTTCAGTAAACTGAACCATGTCCAATAGCTCCTGGTACCACACTAAGCATCCAATTCCATTAATATAGGCAAAGGCCGAGCAAGAACAGTTGCGGAGACATCCTTGACGGCATTGTTCTGCATCACCAAAGTTTGTCAATTCGTAAGCATCCGGAGGCTTCATATTGGCAACACGGTAAAACCCGTCTGTTGTGTCTTTGCTTTGTGTTGTTGAAGAAAAATTCCCCTGACATGATGATAACTCTGTTCGTCTCACACACCCACGGGTCCAGTTTCCGCTGTTCCACTCGTCATCTGACTTTGGCACAAACCCTCTCACGCATTTGCAGGTTGGAGTACTAATGGACCTTATACACAAACCATAAGGTCCACATGTACTGTATAGATCACATGAGCTTAGAGGACTTTCGAAACGCTTAATCCACCCGGTGGTGCCACCATTACTACGGTGAATATCCAGTGATCCATCTGATGTTAGCGTGATGTATGACACATCAAAATTTCTTAGTGCACAAAAAGTCAAAACTCCCGTGCCATTCACCACATCTTGGACCATTATAAATGGGTTTACATATGTTGCATCCATTTCTGGTATCCCTGAGAACCTTGTATCCGCCCATGGACCGCTTCTCCAATAAGGTGATGAGCCTTTCCATACAAGTCCTTGAGGCGGAACGTCTGAAGTAAGCTCTGCTAGAAACTCCCCAGGAGATGGATCTGTGTTACTCTTCCAAGAAGTCAACACACGCCTCGTGTTGTTAGGAATATCATACATAAGCGATGACAGAGGAAGCATAGTATCAGTAGGATGCTCAAAACTTTGCCATAGATATGTTCCAGTAACATTATCTATGAGAAGAAGATTTCCGGAGTTTGAAAGCTCAGCACGACATTCGTTGGATGTGAGAACTTCATCTCCAGATGACCAGAAAGCTTTTTGTTTATCATCAAGCAAGATGAGACTTCCATTACTGCTGACTGTAAGATTGGCCGTGGAGCTGGTGACTGGATTTTCTCTGTTAGCTACCCAAACATATACCCGAGGAGTGACTCTCTTGAACCAGATTCCAACATATCGATGGTTTTGAGAGCTGTTAGGACAGAAGAATCCTAGTTCAAAGGATCCATCTGGAGAGCTAAGAGTTTGACTTATTGACAAAGGACTCGATGTGGTTATATCTGCAAAGCCATAACTTGAGAACATGGTTAACAAAAACAAGCAGGGAAAGTAAAAAATACACATCTTTCCTCTCTATATGTGTCTGCAAGAGATCTTCCTCCAGAGATTTCTATGTATGAATAAAAACCGTATTTTTCTTTTCAGTTGAATATGAATGAAACCTAATAGATGTTCTGATATTCAAACAACTTATCTTGGCCAATCAATCTTATTGGCATATTTTACATTAACTCAAACATCCCAAACTGACCAAAGTCATATTTTACATTACTTTGACTTTTTTTATTTTTTTTTTATAATCCTTGTTGCATGAATACAACAATCATCAAAAGGTCTCAGAGTTGTTATACGGAATAAAGTACAACACTTTGAATGTATCAACGAAAAACAGGGCCCTACTTTCACGAATGCCTATTGTTTCTTATTTTCAGGAATTTCAAAGAGACTTTTTGTGTGTACCTTATTCTCTGATTGGCCAGAGCTCTCGTAATCGAGCAGTCGAATTGGATAATGTTTAGACCATTTACCGGACACGTGTCCACTGGATTGCAACTTTCCGATCATCTTCGACGTCGGATCCATCATGTTGCTAGTTTGGCATATTCTAGAATTGTTAATAGAGGCAAAAGAGTCCTGTGAACAAAACCATTAAAGGTTTAGAATTCAGAAAATGTTAAATTACAAAGGCTCATTGAAATAAATTAATTTGATAGAGTAGAAAACAAACTTTGGAAATAAGAAACAGGAGCTACGGAGCCGGGTAGGTTGGAAGAGTAAATCATAAGATTTGGTATGGAGATCATGTATCACCAGTGCGTCAGAGTAATCACGACCTTGAAGCAACAACTTGTTCTTCTCCAGAATCAAGACAGCGCAAACTCGGGTTCTCCAAACCAAGAAAAAGTTTTGGTGAGATCTAAGCAACACATTATCTTCCATGTCTTGTTGCCGCCTGAAGAATCCAACGACCATATCTCTTGGGTAGGCCAGCTTTTCTTAGACACACACAAGCGATTATCGAGGATGCAAATGCTGACGCTGTAAGGGTCAGGTAGATGGGCAAAGGGAGCTTTACAGACGACTTGAAAAGTTTCGGTGTGAAGATCCAAATATAAAACCAATACAGGGGATCATGGTAAGCATTTATCCGATAAGGAGAAGCAGTGGCGGTATTCACGACACTGACACTCGGTCCGTAGACGCATACTTGCCCAAAGTATTGAACCTGACCGTATAAGCTATTGATGATCCAAACACAAATCTTCGAGCATCTGTGTTCAGACATCTGGACTTCGTGATTGCCTACGACGGATCAACTGTCTTTCCTGGAAACGTGGGGAATCAAATCATTCATCCTCAGGCTTTTCCCTTTTCCGATCCTCAGGAATTGATTTCTCTATATATATATATATATCCATAGAACAATATTTATTCTATGAGTGTCGACGTCGATCCGGCGGCTCTCACAGGCGGAGGAGAGAGAAAGAAATTTCATCGGAAACTCAGACCAAGTTACAGTTACTAACATAACTGGACTTTTTATACATGTTTTTATACCAGATTTCCTGATCTGGAAACTTCATAACCGGTATGCTTAGATTGACCATTAGTTATTTTATCTAATTAATTGAAAATAAAAGATTTAGTTAGCTAATTAAATATTAAAAAAATAATGTTTAACTTTGGTTTTATTTGGGATTCACTCATATGAAGTTACAAACTACAAAGTTCGAGATTCTCATGATTCCACGTCAAACATTACCTTGATTCTTTTTTTTTATACAAATTTTCTAATCCTTGATGCATGAATAGAGCAATCAAAATTAAAAGAAGGGAACAATTATCCAAATTTTCAACTTAAAACAGGAATCCCAAAATGATGTATGTTACTTGAATGCTACATAACTTACTTTATTAATTTGTCCTTGACGTTGAGTCTAGGGAATTGGACACAGTCATGATCATTTGATCATATTTTTGTTTTTTTTGAATTGAATGTAAAATTAGTATTCAATCAAAACCTTTGTACATCAAGTGTAACAGAGTTCGAAATTTAAAAACAGAATTCTATAATTTAGACTCTAGTTGAAAACCAGAACATGAGGCTTTCCTCGTAGTCGTAGTCACCTTCCATTCGTATTGTGCTCAATCTGTTCCGAATTGTTTTGTTTATGGTTTTCACCAGTCTTATCGGTGGAGAGGGGTCTTCCCTGTGTTTCCTGACATTCCTCTCCCTCCATATGCCATACATCGTTGTTTGGAGAGTGTATCGTAGCACAAACCGAGTTATCCTATCAAACGAAGGATCTTTTAGAATTCGAATCAGGTCCTCCCAATTAGTGGTGAACCTGTCATTAAGGATACCTTTAGCGAGTGCTTCCCATATCTGAGTAGAGTAAGCACATGTGAAGAATATATGGGTTTGTGTTTCGAGAGGGTGCTGGCATAGAGCACAGGATGGATCCACATTTGTATTCCATTTCAGCATTCGATCCCCTGTTGCAATTCGGTTGTGCATTACTACCCAATGGAAGAAGGAGTATTTTGGCGTAGCATGCTTGAACCAGACTAGCTCATCCCATCCACAACGTTGTTGTGCCTCCCGAAGTAGAAACCGTGTATCCTTAGTTCTGAATAAGTATCAGCCTTGCACTTCCATTTAGCTATGTCCCCTTCTTGGAAATTTGCGTTTTCCCTTGTTCTTTCAATTTCATCTTCAACTCTATTCATGAGGACCACACGGTGTCTTCGACGTCTATGATGACGAAGAACTTCTTCGACTGTAGCATTGGTTTGAATCCCCATATCGATGCACCCACGAGAACCCATGACCTCTATCAATCGTCCGGAGTCGGACCAGTTATCGTGCCAGAAGGAGGTACCGATGCCGCTGCGAATTTCCGTCTTGTAAACAATGGTAACTAGTTAACTACATGTCGATCAATCATATGAATACAACAATGCATAACAATAGTCAATCAAGATACTTTTTGTGTGTACTATGTTTCTTTGGTAAGTTAAATATACAACAAAATTTGCAATTTGTTGACTAACTAAGAGGATTGAACTAATAGCCAATCAAAAGCTTTTTTTTTGTGTGTACCTATTTTCTAATTTAATTTCTTATTTGTAAAGGAAAATTTCAATTACTTTTGGGATCCACTTGAAACAAATAAAATTGGTTTTTTAGTCATGAAAATTCCCGTTTCTTCATCATTAGAGATCAAATCCTTATGATCATCAGAATTGTCGTTACTCGAATGCAAAACAAACATAAGTTCTTTTGGCTTTGGATGATCCACTGTTGATGACTTTATGTCATTGATCTTATCATCTTACTCAATATCCATTGTTGATGGCTTTGGAGTATGTCCGATTGATATGCACCAATAATGCACTTATGTCTACAGTGTGGTTGGTAATGCAACATTTTATCTATATTAGTTTTTAAACTTTTCACATAGACCTCATGTCAAATCAACTTTCATCCATCAACACCAAGATTCTTTGTTGTCGACCTATTTGCAGAAGAAGCGTTTGCAGGACCATCGCCTACGATAACAGCTGCCCGTAATCTCCTGCCTTTTTGTATGGAGGTCATCAACGGAGGCCATGCGATTCACCTTCTTCTTGAGGAATCAGAGTTCATATGTGTGGATGCTGGTTATTTCTCTGAGTTATGGATTCATTGTCTTTTTGTGTTGGAAAACAATAGAACCGGCATTCACCAAGCTTTTGAAAGCTTGTTCATGGAAATTGATTTCCGGTTATATTCGAGATCTCCTAACACAGCTTTCATTCGCTTTGTTTGCAAAATAAGGAAGTTTCTTCTGAGATTTTGTACTATTTGGTTTCAGTGTGATTGAACATAGTATGCGATTTTGTTCCTTTTTTTTTGTCAACAGTCTTAGAAAGTTATAGAGATTGTTCTTTTTTTTTGTCATCAATGTAATAGCCGAGATTTTTCTTCTTATTGTAGGACCAAAATTTAGCACAATAGACAGGAGAGATTTAATCACGATTATATAAATAAACAGTTAAGGTACAGACGATTCATATAACGATAGAGCAATAATAAATCTAAGGAGGCGAGATGAATCTCTTTCCTTAACTCAAAGAATCTCCCGTAGTGCGACGGGTTTTTATAGATCCATGAGTCCCAGGATACAACCAAAGTAATCTGTATCATCTACACTTGATATCAGATCTAGCGAACATTATACTACGATACTCTCGAATAAAGACTTACTCTCTAGACAGAAGGGAATTGAAGAAACTATTGCTAGAACTTTTAGAATGTGTTTATTGTGTATCAGAGGATGATTTTTTAGGTGAAAATCGTGTTGTATATATAGGAGAGAGGCTAGGGTTTTTCCATGACAGAAAAGGAATATTTCTAGAATAACCTAGGCGGCTGCGATTTTTAAGTCGGCCCGCTGGGTATCGATCGATACCAAGGGGTATCGATCGATACCTCAAAAAGTCCACGGGCCCAAACAAGGCCCAAGATGCGAACGTCGCACGTATGGCTTTTCTTCTCTCATGTTGTTCGTTTAAGACACAACTATTCCAACATATATACACGAGAAAACATTTCTCGGTTAATGAAAACATTTCATTAGAAAGAGCTTAACTCATTTCTTTTCACACTAACACAATTTTATCAAGCCCTCGAGCTTTGACAAAAAATTAGTTCCAACACTTATCTCGTCAAGCATTATACACTATTCTTTCAGATTTTACTGAGCTTTATTTCAGTGATGAATGTGATTATACAAATTTTGATGGTCCTAAATTCCTGATCCGGTTAGTCTTTATTAGAGGCATTGTATCATTATTTTATACCCAAGTTCAAAGCCGATTTTCTGTAACATGCAATGTAAATGTTAATTTTTGATAGTATGGGTGACTAATTGGTTGTTCTCCTCAAAAAGATTTAAGTAGCTCCAATGAGAATTGGGTTTCAGGGATGAAGATTAGAGTTGTGTCTGCAAAGTTCCACATCTTAGAGAGAAAAAATGAAGACTACACTGACAATTCTTCTCTTACAGAGCTCATGGTTTTGTTCTGCAAAATCAATGCTCAATTGACAATTCCTTCTCTTACAGGTCCCAAAAAATCTTCTTCTGATTCTAGTTTTGCCCTTTTCTATAGCAGACGAACGAACATGTGCCATAACAACAGAGCAGACATTATCGTCAATGGATATTTCATTGATTGACAGTGACGTGAGTTGATTCCGTAGAAGAAGATGATGTGTGAATAATAAGACCAAGTCGAAAAAGATGGGCTAATTTTGGTCAATCAAACGTACAAAGACCGCCATTAATATAGAAAAAAGGGATGCATCTTGCATCATCTTTAGAATTAGAACAGTGCCACTTGACTATATATAGGGTTAAATTTCAACAACAATATTTGGACCTTTCTCTTGATAATTTAATGCTCACCACACACCATCACAGCGTCATTCAACTCATAACTCTATGATTCTTAAATGCTACATTTGATGATACTGAGATCTTTCTATATATTGATCTGTTGTGTTTGGTTTCTTTTTAGGAAAGATATTAAGAAAGCAAAGCTATATCCAAAATTTTTGGAAGTTTCTGTTCTTGAGAGGCTGGGACTGAAGCTATGGGACTTCATGAGTGCATGAGTCCTTTTGTTCTTGTACTATCTTGGTTCTTGTCAAGTGCCTGCCTTGCTCAGGAAAGAGCTTTCTTTTCCGGCAACCTCAGTGATTCCGAGACGATTGTCTCCAGTTTTCGCACGTTCAGGTTCGGTTTCTTCAGCCCTGTTAATTCCACAAGTCGGTATGCGGGTATATGGTACAACAGCATTCCTGTACAAACTGTGATATGGGTTGCTAACAAAGATAAGCCGATCAATGACTCCTCTGGAGTTATTTCGGTATCTGAAGATGGAAACCTCCTAGTTACGGATGGTCAGAGGCGTGTTCTGTGGTCAACTAACGTCTCTACTCAAGTCCGTGGCAATTCTACTGTCGCTGAGCTTTTGGATTCCGGGAACCTCGTGCTAAAAGACTCGAACAACGATGCGTATCTTTGGGAGAGTTTCAGGTATCCTACTGATTCTTGGTTGCCAAATATGTTGGTTGGGACAAACGCAAGAACCGGAGGAGGGAACATCACGATAACTTCTTGGAAAACTCCTTCAGATCCTTCTCCCGGGAGCTACACTGCTGCACTAGTTCTTGCTGCATATCCAGAGCTCTTCATTTTGAACAACAATAATAATAATGCTACGGTGTGGCGCAGTGGCCCATGGAACGGCCAGATGTTTAACGGTTTACCAGATGTGTATGCGGGCGTCTTCCTTTACAGATTCATAGTTAATGATGATACCAATGGATCAGTCACCATGTCATATGCTAATGATTCGACTTTAAGATACTTCTACATGGATTATGAAGGATCCGTGATCCGGAGAGATTGGAGTGAGGCTAGGAGAAACTGGACGGTCGGGTTACAAGTTCCAGCAACCCAGTGTGATATTTACCAAAGATGTGGCCAATTCGCTACCTGCAATCCCCGGAAAACCACGCCTTGTTCTTGCATTAGAGGGTTTACGCCGAGGAACCTCATAGAGTGGAACAATGGAAACTGGAGTGGTGGATGCATTAGAAGGGTCCCTTTGCAGTGTGAAAGACAGAACAATAATGGGAGTGTTGATGGGTTTGTGAGGCTGAGACGAATGAAATTGCCTGACTTTGCAAGAAGATCCGAAGCTAGTGAACCAGAATGCTTAAGCACTTGTTTACAGACATGTTCTTGTATAGCTTGTGCTCATGGCTTAGGTTATGGTTGCATGATTTGGAATGGAAGCTTAGTTGATTCACAGGAGTTGTCTGCTAGTGGAATGGATCTTTATATCCGTCTTGCACATTCAGAAATCAGTTAAGTATTATTCCTTCACTTCTCTCCTATTATTACTTCACTGATCCCAGCTTTACTAATTTAGTTATTTCCTGCCAACTCTACTAGAAACGCCGGACAGACGACCGGTTATAATCGGTACATCATTAGCAGGCGGTATTTTTGTTCTTGCAGCTTGTGGTCTTTTGGCGCGACGGATTGTCATGAAGAAAAGAGGTTAGATTTTAACTACACTAGTAGGTGTTTATTAGCATTTTGTGTTTTTAGTTTCGATAATATCTTGGATTCGTTATCAGAGCGAAAGAAAGGAACAGATGCAGAGCAGATTTTTGAGAGAGTAGAAGCTTTAGCTGGTGGTAATAAAGGGAAGTTGAAAGAGCTACCATTGTTTGAGTTTCAAGTGTTGGCTGCAGCGACTGATAATTTCTCTCTGAGAAATAAGCTCGGACAAGGCGGATTTGGTCCTGTTTACAAAGTAAGTAAGACTTTAATAGGGTTATGGCAACAAGAATTTACTTTTAACTTCAATATCTATTGCAGGGGAAGTTGCAAGAAGGGCAAGATATTGCTGTGAAGAGACTGTCACGAGCATCTGGACAAGGGCTTGAGGAACTTGTTAATGAAGTAGTTGTGATTTCTAAGTTGCAACACCGGAATCTGGTGAAATTACTTGGTTGCTGCATTGCAGGAGAAGAGAGGATGTTAGTCTATGAGTTCATGCCCAAGAAAAGTTTAGACTTTTATCTATTTGGTAACCTTTCACTATTTTTTTTGTTTTTAAACTCTGTTCCAGTGTTAACACCAGGTCAATTAACAGAAGCTAATGTGTTGTTCAGACCCTATCAAGGCAAAACTTCTCGATTGGAAGATGCGGTTTAACATTATCAATGGAATATGTAGAGGTCTTTTGTACCTTCACAGAGATTCTAGGCTGAGAATCATTCACAGAGATCTAAAAGCCAGCAACATCTTGTTAGATGAGAATCTGATTCCGAAAATATCTGATTTCGGGTTGGCCAGGATTTTCCCAGGGAATGAAGATGAAGCAAACACCAGAAGGGTCGTTGGAACATAGTAAGTTAACTCCATTACAACCACATGTTACATCTTTTTCCCATAAAGATGAGTCATAAACCGAGAAAAGAAATGTATCGTGCAGCGGATATATGTCACCGGAATATGCAATGGGAGGACTGTTTTCAGAGAAATCTGATGTTTTCAGCTTAGGAGTGATAATCTTAGAGATTGTCAGTGGAAGAAGAAACTCTAATTCGACCCTTTTAGCTTATGTAAGTCTAGCTAACTCTACTTAGTACTTTCTTAGGTCTCTTGCGATTGTTCTCTAAAAAGCCTCTCTGTTTTATAGGCATGGTCAATCTGGAACGAAGGGGAGATAAGTGGTCTGGTAGATCCTGTGATCTTTGACGAAGTCTTTGAGAAAGAAATACGGAACTGCGTTCACATTGGACTTTTGTGTGTGCAAGAATCTGCTAGCGATAGGCCAAGTGTTGCTACAGTGTGTTCAATGCTCAGCAGCGAGATTGTAGACATCCCAGATCCGAAACAGCCTGCTTTTATATCAAGGAACGGTGTTTCAGAAGCTGAGTCCTCTGAGAACAGTGACCCTAAAGCCTCTATCAACGATGTCACCATCACCGATGTCACAGGACGTTAGAACCCGCAAAATCAAAAAATGCATGTGTAAATCAGGAAACTCTTGAAGAGTTGCCACAGAATATATCATCTATCTTTATAGATGGTTTACGTCTTCCCCATACATGTAGTAATGTACAAGTACTTTGTTTTTAATATAACAAATTCCCACTGTACGAGATAAAAATATGTAAAAAAACAAGAATCATCATCTCTTAAAAGAAAAATCTCTTAAGCTTTTGCTAGTCCGTATAGGAGGAAGTTCCACGGATGCAAGAACAGGCTTCTTTTCCGAGCTTTCCTGTGCAAGAGAATGATGTGTGGAAGTTTCAGCTTCTTGGTGTTGAGACTCAGGGTCCCAAAACTGGTGGTGGTCATGATGATCAGAGTATCTAGGAGAAGGAGAATTCGGGTAACTTTCAACGCTTCGGTTATTGAAATTGTGAAGGAGATGGATTGGAGATGAGCCATGAGTTGGTGTAGTTGGACGGCTAGAGTAAGGTGTGTTTGATTCAGAGTGTCTTCCGTGTTTTGTCTGCTTCTTTGCTGTGTGATGCCACTTCTTTAACGCTGAGGCTACTCTTTCGTTAAATACCGTTGGCTTCATCGTAGTACCCATCTACACATTTTTTATGAAACACAATGTCAGAAAAAAACTAAGATCATATGGAAAAGCCTTCATTGATCTCACTGCAAAAGTTATGTGTAGTACCTGAGTAACAAGAGCATAGAGTGGAAGAGTCACATAGCTGCAAAGTATCTGTACAACAGCTCTGCAAGATTGATAGAGTAAGAAAAAAAAGTTGTAAGTTTGTCAGTTAAAAGGTCTAATTCTTTTTCCCTGGTATTCTCAGAATCAACAGTCAAGGTTAATGTTATAGCTTACCCAATTACAATTCTAATGACCACATCTGCATTGCTTTCATGGAAACAATTCTTGAGATTAAATTCATACTGCAGATACCAAAAAATCATGATATAACAATTAGTATGGCTCCAAAATAACGATGTTTGTGAAAATATGTGAAATGGATCGCTTACCGTACTCCAGGCAAAGAAGGCAAGTTGAAATGCATTCTGCAAAGTGAAGGTTTTTGGTATTCATGAGTTTATTATACACTTAGGAGGATAAACCGAGCAGTAAAGGATATTGACTCGTACCGTGAAAAGAACCAAATGGATTAGAAAAAGGATGAACCGCGGGCGGCCAAACCAGAAGAGATCATCACCAGGCTGAACCACCGGGGCGCCTCTCACCACATCGCCTTTCTCTTGGATTCTTAGACCCAATTTGGTTATAATGACTTGAAGCTTTGTTCCAACTATTAGAATCACCTGCAGATTACATTCATTTTGTTATAAAAAAAAGGCGGTAAATGGACAAAATCGAAGAAATGTTTATTAGTTCAATAGTTTTTTGTACTTACAATTAGGGGAATGAATGGTAACCATAGGTAAGAACGTAGTCCTGTTTGAAATGAAAACCGATGTCAGTTTTGTGGGAATATTGATGCAGAGATATTGTGTTTTGCGCGGTAAGCAATGAGTGTTACCATTTGTGTTGGTCAAGAGGAATAGCACGGCGACAAACCAGATAACCGGACTGCATAAAGTTAGCATAGATTAAGACAAAAATTCCAAATTGGATTTTTCAAAGATAATAAAATGTCACTAAGTAGATCCAAACCTGATTTCAACGACGGTTTTGAAGTCTTCTTCTAATGATCTCTGAATATACTTGCGGAAATCGAATCTACTTTCGCTCCCATGAAAATGCGCCTGAAAAAAAGAGAGTAAGTTAGATCATTTTCTCCAGAGATAACGATTAAGAGTAATATAAACAGTGTACACATTAAGTCAACACAGACAAAACATTCTTTTAGCTCTCTCTGTCTTTCATGCTTATTCTCTACATCTTCTACGTCTGATAATAACTGTTATAACAACCAGTAGACAAAACAGAACAAAAGATCACTATAAAATTCCCTACCGTGATGAAACCATGCCGCAGCGCTAAGTAATCAACTTTGGTGACAGAACCAAAGAACTGTCTGAAAAAACACACAACCCATAGCGTAACACTCGTCTGGCTCCAGAAATTGAGATGTCTTCGCCCGAAAGATGTGTCCCTCGCAAACCTAAACCTCTCGGGGTCTGCATAACAAGAATGCATTCACAGTAAATTTTCTATTTCGGTATTTAGATCTGTTATCGAATACTCGATCTAATAGTACATACCGTTAGAATACTGATATTCTATCGTCTTCGTCTCATTCTCCCACTGCTTCCACCTCCTCATCTGCATTACTCAAGAATACAAAAATCAAATCTTTTGCATACAATCTTTCTTGATTCTCTAGCCACTGCAGAATTCACAAGAACAGTTACTTACCTTAGTCTTTCCTAGAGCATAAGTAACAATGCAGTAAATAACATGAACAACCGCGAGCACGAAGATGAATATATGCAGCTGGTGGATTCCATAAGCAGACACAAAAGCCACTTTCCCCTGAGATAATCCATCAAAATTAGAGGATGATTAACAATCGGAGAATGGTTTGTATATATACATACATATATGGGAGATTATTAGTTATACCTTCGCTGCACATTTGTCATAACCTTTGGTGGCTAAACTTCTTCTAGGGATGTAAGATTCAGCTAACTCGAGGAGAAGTCTTCGACCCGATTTTTCTTCATCGTCATCTTTTTTTCCGGTGTCTTTCTTGCCGTATTTTTTATCTTCTTCCGCGGCGCTGCAAGGGTGCATTGTTGATGCAACACTCTCGGAGATGCAGATATTTGAGATTGGTGTTTGTCCAATTGTGAGCAGTAGTGATATGAATCCCAACAGCATAAGCTCTGAATACAAAAACCATTTGTGTTTAATTAAGACAAAAAATCATTTGTGTTTAATTAAGAAGCTTGTTAATGGATGAAGTTAGGTGGGAAGCAAAAGATGTTTTTTTTTTGGGGTTTAGTGCTTTCAATGTTACCTGCTTTGACCTTTTCAAGAGCTTCATAAAGAGCCTTCTTGTGCTTCTGTTTAAACAACTGTCAATTAAAAAACAAAGAGCAGATTTAGACATAAGAGAAGAAGAACTAAACGGAAGGGGAAATAAATTAGAGTCTAAAACAACAACAACAACAAAAAGAGCAGGAAGCAAGACAAGAAGAAGAACATAAAATGAGCAAGAAGAAGATCTACAAAATCCAATTAAAAAAGAAGAAACAGAGCAAGAGCAAGAAACAGAGGAATCTTAAAATATCTAGAAAATGAAGAAGATGAGGAACAAAAGGGAATCTAAGGGACTTACGGTTCCAATTTTGTGAATCAAATGTTCTATAACAATCGAAATGAATAGTAAGACGAAGCAAACCACAGCGACTGCCCACGTAGAGGTCTGCTCTAAAGTCCGCTCTTTTACTTGATTCGCCATCAGAGCTCAATTTTTAGAAAGATTTTTTTAAAAAAATTCCCAAATGACTCTCTCCTTTACAGAAATCTGGTCTTTTAATATAAATATAAACACAGAGAAAGACACACGGAGTTTCGTGTTCTTCTTTTGCTAAATCAAGTTTTAATTAGTACGCTACGCAATTTTGAAAAACACAGCTATGTCAATATAGAGGAGCCATGAGAAGGCGAAATAAAGAAGAAGAAGTAGATGAAGATAAGACTCGCAATTATACTGTAAACTAAAGGCTAGAGGTTAAAGGCGACGTCTTTTTTAGAAGCTTTCAATGTTTTTGACTCTCGAAATTGTTCAGCATGTGACGACTTCTCTCAATTATCACCCTGTCTTCTTCTTTTTTTTTTTGTGTGTGTGTGTGTGCTTTTTCGAGTGCATTTTCTTATTTATTAGTATTATTCCTATTTGTGGGTCAATCAATCATGTTTTTGTTTTCATTTCACTTCAGATCTTTTCGAATTTTGGTTGGCAAATTGATTACTAGAAAATAACATTTAAATTTTGGTTCAGCTCGGTTTGCTTTTAAGTCTTACTATAAAATGAAAAAAAAATAATGAAATTTGGAATTTGATTCGTTAGAGCATCCACTCGAGACATATGTCTCGGCCAAAAACTGCACACGTGTCACGACCTTATTGGTCGCGACATAAAAAAAACAATTTTTTTTTTTTTTTTAAAAAACGGGAAAACCCAAAATGTGGGTCTCTAATGGGGATGGTCGTTTAGTTTTGTTCTATTTTGTTTTTGTTTGGTTATCTTATTTGTTCTGTTTTGGTTGTATACCTAAAAAGCTATATCAAATGGCCACTTGAGATTTATATAAATAACTAGTGTGTGATCCGCGCTACGCGCGGACGTGAACACAATTTTGTTTTAAAATATTTTGGTATAATATTATTTTAGTTTAGTATGATTTTAATGGATTTGTCTCTATTAGTTTAAGAAATGTGGATTGTTTATTCTTAAGTTTTTTTTTCCTTTCTTAATTTTATGTTTATTTATGTATTTGTTTAGTGAGTGATCTACAATTTGAATTTTTTTTTTTGTTGACTATTTATTCAATTAGTTAGTTTTTAAAAGTTAAGTTTTTGTCATTTTAAAGTTTAGGAAATTTTATATTTTTTAACCCAACTCAATACTAATAATATAATNATATATTATGATAACCAAATTTATTAAATCTGTTATTATTTCAAAGAACTATATTCATATAACTTTATTATTTTCTGGTTTAATTTAGAATATGAATAATGCCTTTTTAATTCTTTTCATAATGTTAGAACCAAATTTATAATTAATATATGTATTTAGTATGTGTATTAAAATTTTAGGATGCTGAGGTGGCAGCATGAGAAGAGAGCAAAGGTTTCTTTATATATATAGATGATAACATTACCATAATGGGATCTCATTGGAAAGCTCGTACGCTTATATTTAGTTTGTCTTTTTACCTATGCTCAACTTGTTTCAAAATTTTTAATATACTAATCTAAGTAATAAAATACTTGTTATCTCAACATGTTTACTCCCCCAAAAAAAAAACAAAAAAAAACTTGTTAGACGGCAAAAAATAAGTGAGATACTCGATGAAATAAATCATACTAAATTATTAGACCCCCAATAATATAAACAACTGGTGGGAGTTAGGTTTTTCCAAATCCGATCTTCTAGTTCAATTTTTGGTATGGAAAAATATTCATATCAATATCATGACGGAAAAACGTACGCGCCCAAAACTCGTTGAATCGATTAACAAAATACCAATAAAAAAAAATAGATATCAAGTTATACAACATGGCTGCGTTTTACATTTAAAGTTTATATCAAATGTAGGTTTGTTTTATAACGATACCAGATAAAAATTTAGTCGAGGCTTGCAAGAGTTTTTTTTTAACATTTTATTTTCGTATAAAATATTTTTGATTTAATGATAAATAATAAATTTTTGATTTAATTTAAAACGTTTACTTTATATAGCCAATATCTGCTCATATGTACACATAATGATTAATCAAAGGGATCCCTTAATCAAAAAAATATTTTGTTTTTTTGTTAAGTGGGAAATGTCGTGAAATTAGCTGACTTTCCATTAGCCATCGATGTTTATTTTTAATTATCTAGCTCTAGTCTAATCTATACTCGTAAGTAGGTTCAGTGCAACAAAAATGGTGGTCCGAGAAAAGAAAAAAATATGGTTTTTTAGTGGTTTTATAAAAAATATATTTTAAATTTAAAAATAAAACTTTATAATTTATTAACTTAAAACTAATTTTATATTCCATCAAAACCTAAAAAAAAAGCGATCCAAAACTATGGTCTAACCTCTGAACTAGGTCTGAAAGATGATCGAAAGCCATGGCCCTAATCTCTTGACCGGGCCTGTCCACAAGGCGCAAACTATACAAAGATATATATAATACATATTTTTGTCAGATCTCCGGTAATATCTTTAAAATAACAAGAGTGGTGCTTACTTGACATGTTATTAAACAATGAGACTGGCAGAAAAAAGATTAAACATCTAATATAGATTGCAAGTTGACATATATTTAAGTATAAAAATCAGATCATGCTGACAGACAAATACTGAGGAATCGATGATACACATTAATTTATAATTTTTCTTCTTTGTCGATATACGTTTAGAATTTAAACTACACGGGATCTACCTAGGGTTTGTTTCTGATAATTAAATTGATTTTGCATGTATACAAGAAACGGCCCTATAAGCAACTATGGAGCGTGGAGATTGTGAATAACAATGCATGCTTAAGCATGTATATATGTATTTTTTATTTTATTTTTACTTCCATTTATTTAACATAGATAAGAGTTACATAGAAAGAAAAAAAACATTTGTCGGCAAAATTATACGTGTAAACAATTAAACATACGAACAAAAAAAGAAAAACATACATTGTTTATCAACTCTTTGAAATCTTGCAATAGTGTCAATAGTCACAGAGAGTTAGAAATATAATAATTTAATTAATGAACATTTAATGTATATCAAAATTAAACAAACAAAAAAAAACACATTTTGTATATGTGGTACAATTGTTTTTGAGGCGTAATGTTTAATCAAGAAGATCGTATGAAAATGTGAAGACGTGTTAGTCACATTTGAATATGATTTGGAAATAAATTAAGACGACCCCACGATGACTAGATCCATCAAACGTGAGGACAAAAACGATATGTTGTATTTTTATCATTTATTTACGCTTAATACATCTTTTTCTTTATAATCAAAACATATCAACTTTATTTTTATTTAATAATGGAAGATTTTGATTGAAAGTTATATGTTGGGCCCTTCGTTTATGCGTATACATTGTTTGGATGCAAATGCACCACATACTAGGCGAAGACAAAATACTGGAACCAAAAACCCAAACTAAAATCAAACCGAATTAGAAAGTACCTAAATACTCAAATGCACAATAATTTATACTCAAAATTATAATTATAAACCGAAAATATTTGTTATGTTCAGATCAAATAACCTAAATACTCAAAATATTCGAAATTTTTTAGTTATATTTGTCAAAATTAAATATTTTTTTGCAAAATTTAACCAAATTGTCTTTAAATTAAACAATTTTTTTTAGTTTTTTTCAAGAGTTGGGATAAAATTTGGGTACTCGAAACCCGACCCGAACCCGGGCGAACCGAACCTGATCCAAAAAATGAAATACCTGAATATGTCAGACTTCTAAAATTTGGATACTCAAAACCCGAAAGAACCGACCCGAACTTTAATGGGTATCCGAATGCCCGGGCCTACCACATACTACTTGTTTGCCCAATTTGAAACACAAAGGCCAAAACATCCGATCAGACCAACTTTCAATTTTCGTCATAAAGCTGTCAAAAGCTGAAAAAAAAAACCATACTGAACCAAGTTTTCAACGGACCGAATCCAAGTAAATTTTGGTTTTAGCTTCGACCAAATCCTCGATAATTATCAAAATTAGAAGAAAACCGAATTGAACCGGCTTAAGAAATGGAATGGCCAAACATTCAATCTAAATCCAGACTTTGAAATCAAATCCTCAAACCTCCAAAATCCAAACTCAGAAACCCTAAACATTTTACTCAATTCTCTCGTCACCGGTAGAAATCATCGTCACGCACATTTCCCCTCTACACCTGCCTCTCTTTCCAGCTTTCTTCCGTTGCATCGTCCTCCTTTGTATAGTCTTTTTGTGATTTTTAGTCGTTGGGTTAGTGTCTACGAAACGAATTAATCGTCAATTTTCTAGAATCACCGACCTTTTCCCATCAGTTTCTGAGAAAAAAATGGACCCAATTGCTTCTGTGGTGGAGAAAGTGAAGGGCTTTGCGAAATCGAGCCAGGACTTAGTCTCTCGCCACCTCGGCTTCCATGAGAATCCTTCTCGCCAGAATCCGGTATCTTCATCCATCCCCTTTACTCCTTGTTCTTGGATTCGGCATCTTGATTGAAATGTATCCAGTTTCGCTTTATCCAATCTTTAGTTTGAGCTTCTGCATTGTTGTTCGACCACTTCCCTTCTTCTGTACCAGAAAATTCAATTATGTTTCAGTAATGTGATTCATAAAAACGTGATCTTTGACCTTAAGAAAATTTGGGAATTATGTTCCAGATTGAAATCTTGAAGCGATTACAACGAGAAGCATTCTCGGATCTGATGAAACTTAGAGACAGACAAGAGAAAGTGGAGCGAATAGTTTCCTCGTATAAACTATCAAAAGGAGGTCCGTTCCAAGAGACTAGCACCCGTGTGAAGGGTGAGGTTGATGTCCTTGGAGCAATGTTGCTGATGGAAATCACTGACGAGGAGAGTTTCAATGGACTCGATAGAGAAGGAGTGAGACCTGGATTGCTTTCTAGGTTCATGTTTGAAACGAGCCTTAGGGAGACAGATAGGCTTGTGGCTGAGCTTGTTGCTGGATACAAAGGGGAAGGAAACCACAGTGATGTTTCAAGGAACCAGCTTTCTTTAGCCAAAGTCTTCTACAAGGCAGATATTAATGATTGGTTCTCTGCAGTTGCTATTCCCGTTGGCGCGCATTTCAGAGACATTGATGCTGCTATAGTGTCTTCTTACCAGGTATCCACCAATTGTTGCAATTTCTGTTTCTGTATTAGTTGTGTTTTTGCTTTTGTATTCTGCGTTCAAATTGATTGGATCATCTTAAGCACAAAAGGGTAAATAATTGAGATCTCACAATTGATTTCACTTTCACATCGATCTATGTGATAGTATATCAACTTTATCAGAGCAACCTCAGCGGTTTTAAAGTTAGAAACTCTAAGCCAAACTGTTTCCATGGTTTCCTTTATGCTCAAATTTATCTCTGCCAATGGCACGTTAAATTTTTCTTCCTCATATATCTCATAAATTATCAATAATACAACTATCTTCGTCTTGCAGGGAATGAATCTTACAGAAATTTCTGAACTTGGACCACCTCTTTTAAACCAACATAGTGGTAGTGCCATAGGGTTAACAGTCAGAAAGTCAAACATCGCAGCTTCACTGGCACAATCCATCACAAACCTTGAAGTTGAACAGGGTTTAAATGCAACGAATCGTTGTTTCAGAACTTTCGGGCAAGTAACCTGTCACATTCTGGGAGGTGTAAAACTATCTCTACTGGGCTGTCACCAAATTTTAACACCATCTAACAACCTCCATTCTGCTGGAGCCATTACAGTTCCAGTAAGTTTCCTAAGGCGACGTATTGCTATGGAGCCTGAATCATCAACACCGCCTCTGGAGATGAGCAGAAGCACGAATCATGTGTCGTCTGGTTCCATTGCTTTGAAGTTAGACTCTCTAATGGACGAGTCTACGAGAATTGGGGGATGGATTGAAATGCAGAACTCAAGAGAAAAGCAAGTAAAATGGTCAGTGTCTATTACAGACAAACCAGAGGATGAAGTGGGCTGGGGCATGAGCGTTGGGGGAGTCGTGGATGGTTCAAGAAATCATGATCGGTTTCAGGTGGAATCGTATCTGAAATTCAACATAAGCCATCGGTTAAGCTTGAGTCCAGGTCTTGTTTATCTCACAAACAGTAACGGAAGAACCATAGGTCTTATGCTTCAGTCTCACTGGTCTCTGTGATCTCAATGCTACTCTTTCCATGTACAGTCATAGTTCTATTTACCACTGATTGCATTTTTTGAGAGAACTTAATAGTCCATTTTTACTGAAATAATGCATTTTTAAGTTTACGTGAAAGAAGTCATTATAATAGGTAGTATGTGACTTTACAAAAGACAAAATAAGAAGTCATTATCATGTTGAGGACCTTACATTTCTCACTAACGTACAAAATCTGTAAGACTCTCTTCTGTCGAAGGTAATGCCCATCTTCTCAGGACTCAATTTGATGCAACACGTATCCTTTGAAGACCGCCATGGCAAAAAGGTAATCTATGCATGTACCCTTTCTATATCCAATTAGACTTTCTGAGAATAGAGTTTGGATGTTATAAGAGTGTCGTTTTGGATGTTAATCCGGAGCTGAAGCAGTTTGCATTTAGCTACTCGCACAATAAACAACTAAACAAGAAAAGGAATGTGTGGATTCTTGGAGCTCTTTAGAGAGGCCAAAGCAAGTTCTCTATGTAGATAGATATATAGGTGGTGATTTATAAACTTATTACCTCGTTAAGCGGCATTTTGTCCAACACATTGACCCAAATAACTGCTAACCCAACAATAAATTCCAAAACCATTAGCAGCTACCCACAGAACAAATTCAAACCAGTTGGTTTTTAAAACACGTGTTTCTTTTGTATAATCAAGACTCAAGAAGAGTGTGAACAATAAAGTCCAAAAGTAATGCATTTTTTTTCTATATCTCTACTCAAAAGGTGAAAAGTAACAATGGCCCCATCAAAATCGCACTCACGCAACTAGTCTTCTCACTTTCTTCGTTCCATTACAAATTTCCTAAGAAAAGTCAAGATTGGTGGTTTATTCCACTCTCATTTCTAATTGGGAATTCAATGAATCCACCAAACATTATTACTCCCACCACATAACAAATCTCAAAACATTTTCCAAGTCCTCTCACACATTTTCTAAGTCCTCTCACAGAGACAAAGACGACTACTTTATTATTACTATTTAACCTCTCTTGGATAGAGAAACAACAAAGCAAAAAAAATGGAATCAGTTATGGTGGTTCCAGTAAATACACGTCGTCGTTTTGTTCTTCTTCTTCTTCTACTTGCTGTATTCTCGTGCTTCTCTCCGAGACTCTGTTTCGGCGAAGACAGAATCACGTTCTCAACTCCGATTAAAGACTCGGAGACCCTTCTCTGCAAAAGTGGTGTTTTCAGGTTCGGTTTATTCACTCCTGTAAATTCCACTACTCGGTTACGTTATGTTGGAATCTGGTACGACACGATTCCAATTCAAACTGTGGTTTGGGTTGCTAACAAAGACACTCCCATCAACGACACTTCCGGTGTTATCTCGATCTCTGACAACGGAAATCTTGTGGTTACCGATGGTCGAAACCGCCTTCTTTGGTCGACGAACGTCACAGTAGCAGTTGCTCCAAATGCTACTTGGGTTCAGTTAATGGATACTGGGAATCTTAGGTTACAAGATAACAGGAACAACGGTGAGATTCTGTGGGAGAGTTTCAAGCATCCTTACAATTCTTTCTTGCCAAGAATGAATCTTGGGACCGACGGTAGAACCGGAGAGAATCTACTGCTTACTTCTTGGAGAAGCTATGTAGATCCTTCGACAGGGAACTACACAGCTGGTATTGCTCCTTTCACTTTTCCTGAGCTTCTAATCTGGAAGAACAATGTCCCTCAGTGGCGTAGCGGTCCCTGGAACGGTCAGGTTTTCATCGGTGTACCGGATATGGATTCCCTTCTGTTTCTTGATGGGTTTAACCTAAACAGTGATAACCAAGGAACGGTTTCAATGTCTTATGCTAATGATTCTTTCATGTATCACTTCAACTTGGATCCTGATGGAGCTATATATCAGAGAGATTGGAGTACTTCTATGAGAGGTTGGAGAATCGGTGTAAGGTTTCCATCAACAGCGTGTGATGCATATGCAAGATGTGGTCCATACGGGAGCTGCCATCCCCGGGAAGATCCGCCTTGTAAATGCGTAAAAGGGTTTGTACCGAGGAATAACACAGAGTGGAACGGAGGGAATTGGAGTAATGGATGTGTGAGAAGAGCTCCATTGCGGTGCGAAAGACAGGGGAATGTAAGTAGTAATGGTGGTGGAGGAAAAGGAGATGGGTTCTTCAAACTGCAGAAGATGAAAGTACCAATCTCTGCGGAACAGTCTCTAGCTAATGCGCAAAATTGTCCTACGGTTTGTTTAGATAACTGTTCTTGCACGGCTTACGCTTATGATCGAGGAATCGGATGCATGATTTGGAGTGGTAACTTAGTTGATATGCAATCATTCTTGGGAAGTGGCATTGATCTTTATATTCGGGTTGCACATTCTGAACTCAGTGAGTAAAAATCTCTACTAGTCTCACTTGTTTTCTTCTCCATTCAATGTTACTTAATTGACTTATGTTTTCTCACCAAATCTTGTAGAAACAAATAGCAAGCGAGCAATACTGATCACAGCACCCGTGCTAGGCGTTGCTTTTGTTGCTGCGGTCTGCGTTCTTTTAGCATGCCGCAAATTCAAAAAGCGTCCAGGTTAGAGTTTTCTTTACTCATTGCTAATATTGATAGTTTCAGATTGTTCCTTTTTACCATAATTTGTTTGCTTTATTCCCTTAGCAGAACCAGAGAAAGATAGAAGTGCAGAGGTATTGTTTCATAGAATGGAAGCACTTACAAGTGGAAATGAGTCTGCTTCTAACCAAGTCAAGCTCAAGGAGCTTCCGCTCTTTGAGTTTCAAGTGTTAGCTACATCAACCGACAACTTCTCTCTCAGAAACAAGCTCGGGCAAGGCGGATTTGGTCCTGTTTACAAGGTAAAGCATCAAACAAGAATCCTTCTGAAAACAGGTATGTGTGTATAATCTCAGACTAATTGATTGGTAATATTGTCTTCAGGGAAAATTGCCAGAAGGCCAAGAAATTGCAGTGAAGAGGCTCTCACGGGCATCGGGGCAAGGGCTAGAGGAACTTATGAACGAAGTGGTCGTGATTTCGAAGTTGCAACATCGGAATCTGGTGAAGTTACTTGGCTGTTGCATAGAAGGTGAAGAAAGGTTGCTAGTCTATGAATATATGCCAAAGAAAAGCTTGGATGCATATCTATTTGGTAAACTTATCACCTCTGTTTTTTACTATTTGGCTCGGGAAGAGAAAGCTAATGATTTTGTTAGCTTCTATCAGACCCATTGAAGCAAAAGATTCTTGATTGGAAGACTCGGTTCAACATAATGGAAGGAATTTGCAGAGGTCTTTTGTACCTTCACAGAGATTCAAGACTGAAGATCATACACAGAGATCTAAAAGCCAGCAACATTTTGTTAGATGAGAATCTAAACCCGAAGATATCTGATTTTGGACTTGCAAGAGTTTTCAGAGCGAATGAAGATGAAGCTAACACGAGAAGGGTTGTTGGAACATAGTAAGTATCCATTCCCAAAATACAAAAACAAACTTTTTGAAAGTCGGTTTTATCATAACCAATGTGAATGAAATTCTTGTTTTTGCAGCGGCTATATGTCACCGGAATATGCAATGGAAGGTTTCTTTTCAGAAAAATCAGACGTTTTCAGCTTGGGGGTTATATTGCTAGAGATCATAAGTGGGAGAAGAAACTCTCACAAGGAAGAGAATAATCTGAACCTTTTAGCTTATGTAAGTGTGTACTAATTAGTGTTTAGTAACTTACTGACAAGCTTTAAAACTTACAGAAAATTTTGGTTATTAACAGGCTTGGAAGCTGTGGAATGAAGGTGAGGCTGCTTCTCTAACAGATCCAATCGTCTTTGATGAGTCATTTGAGAAAGAGATAACGAAATGTGTTCAGATTGGTCTGTTATGTGTGCAAGAAGTTGCAAACGATAGACCGAATGTTTCAACCGTGATTTGGATGCTAACTACCGAGAACACGAACCTCCCTGAGCCGAAGCAGCCTGCGTTTATAGCAAGAAGAGGATTTTCTGAAGCTGAATCTTCTGACCAGAGTAGTCAAAAGGCATCTGTCAATGATGTGAGCCTCACAGCTGTCACAGGACGTTAAGCTCACGACAAAGCCAATCTCAGTCTGTTTATATATACATATACATATATATGTTTTGTGAGAATAATTTGTATCATTCGGCGTATGTTCAAAGGTTGGATTAAAGAATAAGAGATGTTTTTCACAGAAGTCACGTTCAGATTCCATGATTACAGATTTGGTATTATTACAACAGCTAAAACACCTCATAAAACTAATCAATTATTTGGAATTAACTAACCTGGATGAAGAATCTGAAATCTGAAGGAGAAGTAGAAGTAGAAGAACAAAAACGACCCAATGTTCTTGGGAAGTCACTGTAGCTTATGTCTGAGGGAAAGAATTTAAACTGTGCATATTGGACTTCTGTGTTTTGGTATGCTATATATTGAAGCAGATCTGGATGAGACCAAATTTGATTATCGATTGGATTCATTAATTTTTTATATACATACCAACTTTGACCTTTTCTGCAGACAATTATTCGAGAGTGAAGCCAAGAATTTTCTCTCTTTTGTTTTTAGTCAAACAAAACAGCAAACAGAAGCCAAAAACAGAGTAAGAACTAAGAAGTAAAAGTTATTCTATAGATTTTTTTTTTTTTTGAAGGGAATGTTAAATTATATTCACACCCAAAAAAACATCGGTTACATCAAGTGCAGCTGGTTTTTGAAATCAACATCTAAATAGAGCTATTTAATTGCTTCTTTTTTTGGTTCTTCTGCAATTAGTACTAAATTTAGTTTGTCAAAATTTTCTTCAGTATAAGGTTTATATATGGTATTTTTTTGAACATCAGTGACAGTGAGGGTAAATTTCATTAACAGAATTACCGGTTTCTCCCTTGAGCCAAGCACCATTTACGCTGCCTCTCTTTCTTCCCGCCGTAAACACAGGATGCTTCGGAGATGGAAGATCGATGGCGTTATGACCTAACATGAACACAACAGAGGACATGTCTGGTCTATCCGCAGCGTTTTCTTGCACGCAAAGCAACCCAATGTGTATGCACTTCATCACTTCACCCTCATCATAAATCTCTTGATCCATTAATGTGTCTATGAGATCTGTTGCTTCACCTTTGTTCCATAGATCCCAAATCTACAATATGAAAAAAAAACAACATTTGCTTATGTTCTGTCTTGTTCCTCTGTTTATGTAAGAAAAATGGAGTTTTTAGTTACATGTCCGATCAGGGTCGAAGATTCTTCGTGGAAAGCGTTGTTTTTCATTCCGGTTATGATCTCTAAGATCAATACTCCAAAGCTGTAGACATCAGACTTAACAGAGAACTGGCCCTCCATTGCGTACTCAGGTGACATATATCCGCTGCGCAGTGAGATTGAAACAACTAGACAGTTCTTTAAGAAAAAAAGAAAAAAAAAAATTAGACAGTTTTATGGGGATTGAGAAAGCTAACTCACTATGTTCCGACGACCCGATTTGTGATTCCTTCGATTTGGTTGCCCCCAAAGATTCTCGCCATGCCGAAATCCGCAATTTTGGGGATCATTTCGTTGTCAAGAAGTACATTGCTGGCCTTGAGGTCTCTGTGGATGATCCTCAGTCTTGAATCTTGATGGAGATACAAGATTCCGCGAGCAATCCCGCAGATTATCTTCATCCGTTTTTGCCAATCCAATTCCGCTCTCTGCTCTTCATCTAAGAGGATGGCAAGAAAAAAAATAGGAATGATCTTTCTGAATGGGAGAGTTGAAAATATAGACTAAATGTATTAGAAATGCTAAACGTACAGAATATGAAATAGTCCAGGCTTTTGTTTGGTAAATACTCATATATCAGCATCTTCTCTTCCAGTTCAACGCAACATCCTAGGATCCTCACTAGATTTCGATGCTGCAATTTTGATAACAGCTTGACCTCGTTCTTGAACTCTTCCATTCCTTGGCCCGAGTTTTTCGACAACCTCTTCACCGCTATCTCTAGACCGTCTTGTAACACGCCCTGAATAGATACAAAGGAAACATTCCCTACTACTTAATGATTGCTCTTTTGGAGGAATATTGATGAAGATTTGTGTAAATATACTCTCGGCATATGTGAAGATGGATTTTGCATCTTCCTTACCTTATAAACAGGTCCAAAACCACCTGCTCCAAGCTTGTTATGGGAAGAGAAGTTATTTGTCGCTGCAGCGATCGTGTTAAGCTCAAAGAGAGGTAACTCCCAGTTTCTCTCCTTGTCCTCCTCAAATTTGAATGAGTCTTCAAAATAAAAAGAACCCCGGGAGGAGGTTGTTGAAGATCTTCTAAGCCTGTTCGACTCTGCAGGTGAGCATGTTTTAAATAGGTAGTTGTCAGCTATGCAAGAAACATATGAGCTTGAAAGATACATCTTCGAAGTTTTACTTACCCCGCCGCTTCCTCACGAAACAGAACAAAATGACTGTTAGTAACACTACGGCTGCAATCAAACTGATTAGAATCACCACGGCTCTCCTCTTCCCTGATGAGCCATTTCTGTTCCACCGCGCTGAAACAAGCAAGAAAATAGGATACTTAAGTACATCAAAATCCTCCACATTGACATGTTTCTTCCATTCTCTTTGTTGCAATGAAACAGAACGGTTGTTAAAGAAGTTGGAGGGTAAAAATCTGAGGCATGTTTTATATATGTACCTAACTCTTCCGCATAGGAACTTAGAGAATAGATTTATATATGTACCTAACTCTTCCGCATCTACACGTATGTAGAAATCTTGTCCAGAATTCAAGTATGTCCTCGTATCAAACATATCGCCGTGCCATGTCAAGCACTCTGTTTCTCCATCTTTACCCTCGTGGTAAGCGCTTGCGTAAGCAACACAAGAGCAGTTCCTCAAGCACCTCTGTTTGCACTCCTTCAATGTTATGTTCACATCGACACTTGCATCTGATGTGTCGGGAATCTTCGCGCGCTTTAACTTCACAAACCCGTCTTTCTCATGGCATAATGAAGCTCTATTTTTCTTTGTACACCCGCCCGAATAGTCCCTCAAGAACCAATGCCGAGGAATCTTGGGCTCAAAACCAGGTAGGCATGTGCACTCAAACGTTTTTGAGCTCGTGGGATCGCAGAGACCGTTAACGCCACAGTGTGCGTAGTAGTCGCATTCCTCTTTAGGAACTGACCAGAAATCGTTCCATCTCTTGTCCCTCGCAATCCATGTGAACCGTTGTATGTTTCCTCTCTCGTTCACAATCAATCTTGTTATGACAGAAGAATCCGTGACACCGTAAGTGAATGATACTTCGTCCTGATTATTTACAAATGAGTTATTGAAGATAAACTTGTTTGTCATTTCAGGCACACCGCTCCACCTCTGCCCAGTCCATGACCCCGTACGCCACCACGGGATCTGACCTTTGTACAGAATCAGCTGCGGAAAACCTCTACGTTCCATCCGAAATGTACGGTTTCCGGAACCAGGGTCACCAGGAGATCTCCATGATGTCAGAAAGCGATCCAAACCGTCTTTTGGTGTGAACCCCAATCTCATAAATGGAAGAAAAGTGTCTGTAGGATGATCAAAACTCTCCCAAAAAGCTCTCCCTGTGACTGAATCAAGAAGAACAAGGTTCCCCAAATCAGAGAGTCTCGCAACTAAAGTTGGTTCCAAGATACTATCCGAAACTTTAGTCGACCAGAGAAGCCCTGTTTCACTAACTGATGCATAGACACAGAGATTCCCTCTGTTGTTGAACTTTATCAGCCCAGATGTATCATTAACAGGATGGTCTCTGTTTGCAACCCATACAGTAGTCTGCACAGAGATTTGAGCATACCAAATCCCGACATACCGAAGCTTTGAATCCCCAAGGCTGAAGAATCCAAATGCAAATCTCTTGCCTTGTGATAATATGACATCACCATCTCTCAAGGATTGTCTTCTCATGATGGTATCACTGGAGATACAAGATTGGACGAGGGAGAAAAAGAAGATGACGAAGACGATCTTCATTTCTGTGTTTGTTTATGAACAAGCGGTTGATGTGATGAAACGTATAAATGCTGTATAGTACTAAAAGCCAAGTGGATCACACACAAACTAACAACATTAATTGTAAAGTCCTCTGTCTTTTGTGAAAATGGATTAGTCACGCCCAGTTCCGATCATTTCTCAAAGGATGCAAGAACTGATTCATGTGACTGTGAACATGACACAGAACTAAAAGAACACCAACAATAATCATTGCGGCCTACATTAATGGATAACACCATTGTATCAATAAGCATATTAATGAATCTCAAGCCGTGAATGAATTAAAACACTATGGTGTTGTGTTTTGGTTTGCTCAGTATATACAGAAAGAAACCTGGATAGTGGATAATATCAGTGTTTTGACTTTCATAGATTCATTAAATACACAACAACCTTCGACTTTTCTACAGAAAATTATTGAATTGAAGCCAACAAATTTCCTTATTTTTATTAGCCATTGTTTTACTAATTAGCTCAACAAAACCACACAAAGAAGCCAAGACAGAGCAAGAAGTAAAAGCCATCCATCTTAGACTTCATCACAAGATGTCCATCATTTATTCAAGCTCTATTCCTAGATAAATCCATTATACAATAGTAATAAGAATATGATATGTATTTTGAGAAACTCCTATCGTTACATATCTATCATTCTGTGTATATTCAATGATTGGATTAAAGAGCGAATTTCAGACAAGTTTGTCAGTTTTGGGATTAAAAACCTCTTATGAAACCAAATTGTGTACGAGATATACAAGACCGTATCAATGTTCGGTGAAACATTGAAATCTTTTTCAACTGCTTTTTCAAAGACACAAACAAAAGACATGGAATCCATTCATCTCTCAACTTCCACACAGTTTAAAACAAGACCATACTTACAACGAAGATCTAGAATACCCCAAACACCAGATGATGAAGCACGCTAAAGAACAAAACACAAGGGCATAGGAACACTTTCTTTTCCTTCCATGTCTCCTTAGGGAAGTCTCCTTCTGCAACAGGGAAGCTGACTCAAGATCAGTCGTCACAGATAAGAAATCATTGATTGGTCCAGCTTATGAAGAAATAATCTACTCAAGATGCAATTTGCAGGGGTAAGGAATGAGTTTATATAATTCGTTTCTTTGACAGAATCAACACTCGTTAGAAATGCTTGAATGAAACACTACCCTTGATTGACAGGACAAAGCAAAAGTAATGATTCTGAAAGATGCAAACATAACAGTTTTAGAAGAAAATTGAAATTGACCTTTGCTACTGTTTATCAGAAGCATCATGATACTCCTCCTCGGCAACCTCAGGCACTGTATGAAGTTTATCACTGTCTACCAGATTCTCGGCACCATTTTCGCTGGATTTCTCATCTTCTCCGTCCTTGTCATCTGGAAATCTAACAACCACCACCGGACAAGCACAGTGGTGGACGGAGTAATCGCTGACGCTCCCTAACCTCCCTTTGCTGGTCCGCTTTGTAGCGCCAAATCCTCTGCTTCCCATTATCAAAGTGCTTAGTCCTAACCTCTCCACTTCCAAACACAGTCTCTCCTTCATGTCGTGATCCTTGACGATGTGGATCTTAAACGGTATATCCGCCTCCACCAAGGGCTGAGCAACGTCGCTCGCCTTCTTGTTCGTGAAAATGTCGAAATCGTCCTCCAGCTTCCTCTGAGACTCCTCGTTCTCCGGGTCCCACTGCGGCGACAGGTCAATGGCGCCCCAATCGGCTCCGTAGAGGACGCTCGTCGGCTGAACGTGGAGGAGAACGACGGCGTCGCCTGCTCGGAGATAGTTCTGAACAGCCCACTGAACCGCGTAAGCACTCTCGTCGCTCAGATCGACAGCGATCCCGATCTTACGTTGAGCTCCAGCTGTCGGTGTGCCGATCGGGAATCTGGGAGATGACGGCTGCACCGTGACAACCGTCGGCGATTTACGGTCGGATCTCGGAGATTTTCCCGGTGAAGTCATGTTTTCTCGGCGATGAAGAGTGGTTTCTTTGTAAAAAGGAATGAGCTTGACGGTGGAGAAAAGATACGAACAAAAAATGAGCTTGACGGTGTACTTGTCCTTTTGTAAATTTGGGTATTGTTAAGAACCGTCCGATTGATGGGTTTAAGATCTAACGGCCATTGAGGTGGTAGTAAATGTCAGTTAAATAAAAACGGAAACACCTGAGAATTGTGGGTCAACAAAATTCCCAATTTCTTCAATCCGGAATATAATCGACTAGGGTTTTCAATTTCAATCGATCCAAATCCCTAACTCCGAAGAACTTTTGTGAGGTGCCACAGAGACACTCGAAGAACAACAATGATCTAGCTTACTTCTCGCTTGTGTGAAATTTATGGTGCCATGTTAAGAGAAGTGGTTATTATGTTGTATGTATGATATATATCGAATACGGATTATGTTTTTAGAATGTGGCATTTGTTTACAGGAGGCTTGCTCTGCGCATGCCGCTCAAAAGAAGAGAATCTAACGTTGCAAAAGGCAAGAGAGCTCGATGAGTTTGATCAGCAAAATCATGGAACAATGCCGCGAAACAGTGACAGGAATTAAAACCAAGAGAGGAGTGGTTTCCACGGTGCAAACAGTGTGAAGACAACATCTTTCGAAGAAGAAGCGCTTAAGACGATAGAAGCTTAAATAATAATAATATTATTATTATTACAATTACTGGAGATGACAATATGATTCATCTTTGTTTATGAAACATTCGACAATCACCGTTACAATAACAAACAGCTTTTCAATGACGGTATTCTTCGTAATCAAGAATTGTGGTATTGGTTTGATTGTTGACAATCCATAATTACATCTAGCTATCTCTGTCGTCGCAGCAGAGACATAACTGTTTGCGGTGTCGTAATCCTTGGCTGCCAAAGCTTCGAGGGTATGCTTTTTATAGTAATAAAAAAAGTGTTCATATGACATTGCACATTCTTGATATGAATGTTTCAAACGATAATCCGTTGTGTTGTCTTCCAACAACTTTACCTGTTTCAGTATATCTGAAATATTTCGAGATTCATAATTGATCAAAAATCTGGCGAGGCCAGGAAAATCCAATGCTGCAATTTCCGGAGTTGGTTTTAGAACCTCATAACAAAGTGAAGAATTGACTCCTTCATTTGTGCAGATGGAGTCGATTTTACTCTTTTCAACCTTCATACTAGATCTTGCATCTGATAAGACGATGAAAGAAAGTAAACTCAGTATAAGAACCATTAAAAAGTTTTTTTTGACGTATGCAACCATTTTGTGAGTTCCAAATGTTTGAGAACTTAATTATTTGAGATTTATATAGATCAAACCATTTCTTCAAATATTAATGTCAAGATACTTACCATGATAACATGATTTAAGTCAAAGCATTCAACATATAATTTACGTTTTTGGCAGTTTGTATACGCTAGCTTCTAAAATTATAGATTTCATTCTTTAAAAAAAAAAATTATAGATTTCATTCATTCATAGAACAAATTTGGGATGAATAGCACAAAATTCTTTTATTAGGTAAGTGAATAACGCAAAATAAAACAAATATATAAATTTACCAATTTTGTGGATATGAGAATGATTTATTTAATTTACTTTCATTAATGGTGTAAATAGTAATTACAACTTACATGATTATGGGTTGTATAATCTTAAAGTCAAGGTTCAAGTCGCTTAAACCCTACCACAACATAAGTTAATGGGTTTTGAAAAAAAACTGATAATTTTACAAAAGAGTTAGAAATGGAGAAACTCTGTATCTAAGGCTTTTATGGTAGACAAATTGATTGAGGCAACAACTATCTTTTGAATATGAATTCGTAAATAACATTTTTTAAAAATATCTTAGGTTATATGTTCATGTATATGCTAGTTAAGTAGATAGTTAAGTAATAGTCACATAAACACAATATCATCATCAAAGCCCTTCCTGGTAAGGAACCCCGGTGGAATTAAGCCACAATTCTCCATAGATGAGATTCGCCACCGTGAAACTCGCCTCTTCTTTGGAATCAATAATGACTTTGAATCCTTTCTAGTTGACCTTTTTGCTTGTATCTACTCCAGGATCTTTGTTCTGGTATTCACCGTAATACAGAGTGGAGAGTTCAGTGTCGCCTTCCCAAGGAGCCTAACCTGCGGGATCAATAAGATCGTCGATAAAAGATTGTAGAAATACGACCCTTGAATACATCCTTCACAGACAAACTAGAAATGTCTTCACGGTTCGTTTGGCTTGAGCGAGCTCCAAACTAGCCGTAATATTGCACTTCTGAAACGAGAAGCTTTGTCCGCTCATTGGCTTTCGAACCTAACACGGTTGAAGCCATTGAAAGAATAACGTATCTTACTAAAAAGAAACCAACTTTGGTTTCTTATAAGACGATGAAAAATAACATTGTGTATGCATGAATGGCCAGTGAAACATAACAAAAATGATATTAGTGGATGATCAGTGGCGGATCTAGAAAATATTTTTATCAGGGTCAAAAAATAGATATTATATATAATTTAATTATCTAAAATATCTTAACATAAAAAAAATTTACTTTTTACTTTTTTTATTTTTTCTTATATTTTGTTGATATTTTGCTTATGTTTTGCATATATTCTACTTATTTTTGAACTTTATCAAAAAACAAATAATATAGTTTTACATGAATCGCCATTGTAATAATGTTTTTTTCTCTATCTCTTTAGTTGAGTTAAGAAAAAGACAAGAGATTGCGGAAAATGGAGAAGTGAAGAACTCGGGATGAGATGGTTTGTTACATATACTCGATTACTAGTTCATCACTATATTACACATATATATACTTGATCACATGAATGTCTTTTTCACCATTTAATTTAATTTCTTACTGATACTTTAATGATGAGTTCATCCCAATTTGATATTGCAGAGAAAAGAAATATGTTATTAAGGATAAAAACAGTTATTCTCCACAGAGTCGGTTCTAAAATTTAAAAGATTAGAAGTAAAAACAAAAAAATTAGTCGTCCACTAATTTTGAATATAANGTAAATCTGTATTATTTTTCGCTTAAGGTTTATCTCTTTTATTTTTATAAACAACAAACTAATAAATTTTGGCGGGAAAACGGGAAATTACAGTGTTGGCGAAAACACAATTTTACAGTTTGGCGAAAACACAATTTTGGCGGGAAAACATAGTTTTGCGGTTTTGGTGCGAAAACGCAATTTTATAGTTTTGGTGAAAACACATTTTTGGCGAAAAACATGGTTTTGCGGTTTTGGTGCGAAAACGCATTTTTGATGATCAAAACCCTTCTTGGTAAGGAACCCCGGTGGAATTAAGCCACAATTCTCCATAGATGAGATTCGCCACCGTGAAACTCGTCGTTTCTTTGGGATCAATAATGACTCTGAATCCTTTTCAGTTGACCATTTTGCTTGTATCTGCTCCATGACCTCTGTTATGGTATTCACCGTAATACAGAGTGGAGAGTTCAGTATCGCCTTCCCAAGGAGCCTAACATGCGGGATCAATAAGATCGTCGATAAAAGATTGTAGAAATACGACCCTTGAATACATCCTTCACATACGAACTAGAAATGTCTTCACGGTTCGTTTGGCTTGAGCGAGTTCCAAACTAGCCGTACTATTGCAATTTTGAAACGAGAAGCTTTGTCCGCTCATTGGCTTTCGAGCATGAATTTCACAGTTCTGGAACACGGTCGAAGCCGTTGAGAGAATAACATATCTTACTGAAAAGAAACCAACTTTGGTTTCTTATAAGACAATGAAAAATAACTTTGTGTATGCATGGATGGCTAGTAAAACATAACAAAAAATGATATTAGTGGATGATCAGTGGCGGATCTAGAAAATATTTTTATCAAGGTCAAAATATATATATTATATATAATTTAACTATCTAAAATATCTTAACAAAATTTTTTTTACTTTTTTTCCTTTTGTTTTTCCTTATATTTTGTTGATATGTTGCTTATGTTTTGCTTATATTCTACTTAGTTTTGAACTTTATCATAACACAAATAATATATATTTACATGAATCGCCATTGTAATAATGTTCTTTTCTCCACCAAAAAATATTTTGTTGATATATTGCTTATGTTTTGCTTATATTCTACTTAGTTTTGAACTTTATCAAAACACAAATAATATATATTTACATGAATCGCCATAATAAAGAAAGAAGACATCACGTGACATCGGCATTGACGCGGAGAGCTACGGCTTGTCCCTTATCGGGCCCGGCCGTGTTCTGGAAACAAATGTCTTGGGCCCTAAATCCCGTTCCATCGACGTCTGTAATTTTATCAAACCGGGCTCTTAGTCAACAGAACTAAGAATTTCCATTTCAGTATAAGGGAACATGACTCATGCGATCAATTTACAAGCAAAAAAGATGCATCACATTTTACCAAGAGTGGCGAAGTTCACGATGTTGTATCCGGTTTTGTTGCTCAAACTACCGGTGATAATCGTTGCGTCGCTACCGTCGCCTACAAGTGTCAAGTTTGTCTTCGTATTTCCTACGTAAACGGTCTCATTGTAGATTCCTTTCTTCACATGTATGATGAAACGTCTCTTGCTATTCTCAGGTGCCACTGCAACCGCCTCCTTCACCGTTTTATAGTTTCCGGTGCCATCCTTGGCAACAACAAGGTCGGCGTTCCTACTGAGGGCCTATATACAATAGAGAAAACACAACACAAAATTAACGTTTACCGAAAAGAAACCAACATAGTTTTGTCCGTTGTTTCATTATCTGCTTCAAATTGGGTTTCTAATTGGGCCATATTTCTAAATTATCCACGATGGGCTTTATATAAACATTGATGTGCTACCCTTTTAAATTTATAAAATTCACCATTATGATAATATAAACAAAACAATATTTTTTGGTGGAGAAAAGAACATTATTACAATGGTGATTCATGTAAATATATATTATTTGTGTTTTGATAAAGTACAAAACTAAGTAGAATATAAGCAAAACATAAGCAATATATCAACAAAATATAAGGAAAAACAAAAGGAAAAAAAGTAAAATTTTTTTTGTTAAGATATTTTAGATAGTTAAATTATATATAATATATATATTTTGACCTTGATAAAAATATTTTCTAGATCCGCCACTGATCATCCACTAATATCATTTTTTGTTATGTTTCACTGGCCATCCATGCATACACAAAGTTATTTTTTTTCGTCTTATTCAGTAAGATACGTTATTCTCTCAACGACTTCGATCGTGTTCCAGAACTGTGAAATTCAGGTTCGAAAGCCAATGAGCGGACAAAGCTTCTCGTTTCAGAATTGCAATAGTACGGTTAGTTTGGAACTCGCTCAAGCCAAACGAACCGTGAAGATATTTCTAGTTCGTATGTGAAGGATGTATTCAAGAGTCGTATTTCTACAATCTTTTATCGACGATCTTATTGATCTCGCAGGTTAGGCTCCTTGGGAAGGCGATATTGAACTCTCTACTCTGTATTACGGTGAATACCAAAACAGAGGTCATGGAGCAGATACAAGCAAAAGGGTCAACTGAAAAGGATTCGGAGTCATTATTGATCCCAAGGAAGTGACGAGTTTCATGGTGGCGAATCTCATCTATGGAGAATTGTAGTTTAATTCTACCGGGATTCCTTACCTTGAAGGGTTTTGATCATCAAAATTGCGTTTTCACACCAAAACTGCAAAACCATGTTTTTCGTCAAAATTGTGTTTTCACCAAAACTATAAAATTACGTTTTCGCACCAAAACCGATAGAAGCTAGAAGGCTTCTTTTCTGTTACATTTGATGATAAAAACACAATTTAGTTTTTTCTGTTACCTTTTCGGAAATTATAAAATCTAAATTTAAGGAATCGAATAATTGAGCAGATAGGATAAGAATAAACATCAATCACTCTCCACTATCCGAAATATCCACGTGGCAACAGCTGTACCGTTAATAATGGCTGCTTTAGCTGGGTTTATGAATAATTAATTACCCGCCAAATCACCAACGCTTAAAACAAAAAAAACAAAAACAAAAAACAAAAGTATCAAAAGACGTTTCACAAAAAAGGAATTTTAAGATCCTTTGGAGAAGAGATATCAAAGAGAAAAGAGGAATTTAAGAAGAGAGAAAAACCCTAAGTTTTCCTTTTATCAATGGCGGATTCGGATAAACTAGAGAGTGGAGGAGCCGCCGTAATCGGCGACATTGGAAAAGACGGCGGCGACGGCGGCGTTGCAGCGGTGGAAGAGAGGGAGATGCTAGCGGAATTAGAAGGGATATCTGTGTTGGATTTCGATCTGCTTTGCTCGACGGTTGCGCTTCGGACGCAGGGGAAATGGAGGAAACTCGAGAGCTCGGATGGAGAAGACGCGGCGGATGATGAATATGGCGGCGGCGTTTTACGACTCTGGGAAGGCGATGTTATGGATTGCTTCGAGGATCGTCATCTCTGCATCGAATCCGCTTGGTGAGTTTCTTCTTCTTCTTCTCATATCATCCTTTCATTCGAATAGCCATCGAATTCATTTCCTCTGGGAAACTATATATTTTCTCCAGAAATTGGAATTTTCCAAGAAAGATTTTCCGGCGAAAATTCTGGTTTTTTTTTAATCATTCCTGAAATTTTCCAGGAAAGAGTAATTGAGTTGTTTACCATTCCTGAAAGAGTGATTATGAAGCAAGAGGCTTTTGTGTAATAGTGTTTTTTTTTTAATCTTGTTTTTTCAGCTGTCCATGCTACAGATTCGGGAGAAACATGACAAGGACCGGTTTTGGTTCTTGCTTTCTTCAGGTATAATAATCCCTTTAGCATTTTTGATAAATACAATTGAAAGATGCTGACTTTTGTGTGTGTGTCAGGGTACTGTTCATATGATTCTTATTGCCGGAGCTATTTTCAACGTTGCAGCTTTTGCTGTAACCAAGAGGCACTGCTTTCTCTACCTGGCTATTGCTTTCGTCCTCTTGATTGCATCCTACTTGGGTTTCTTCCGTATGCAGATAAGAAGGAAGTTTAACATTAGAGTAAGCATGCATATCCTCCTTCTCTGTGAGTGTGTTAAGAAAATTATTTGTCTTTTGTCCTGCATCATGACCTTTCGATTCTCTTACTTTTTTACAGGGCACTGATGGTTTCTTTGACGATTTCATCCACCATCTCATCTGCCCATTCTGTACACTAACTCAGGTGTGTATTGTTCACAGATCATTCCAGCTGTATCCGTTATGCCCTTTTTGTTCAACTTGCTTTTGATGTGATGCAGGAATCGAAAACACTAGAGATGAACAATGTCCATGACGGTATCTGGCATGGTCGAGGTGACACACTATGCATAGGTGGCTTTCCCGAAGGAAAAGCTTTTCTCGAGCTGCATTCGCCTCCAGTCATTGTGTCAACAATGTCATCTGAACCCTAACAACACACAACAGAGTTGCATATAAACTGAAACCAAGCTCTGCGCCTCCCATATCCATAGGCGTTGGTATCATCATCTGCTGATATAGTGATTGATTCATTACACCATTGAAACAGAATCATGTCAGAAGAAAACTTTCATGTTTGTTTTCGAAACTGTGATATACAGCAAACATGGAAGTTCGGTTTGAAAGCCCTTTTAGGGTTTAAAAGGAGAAACGTTGAGAAGCCATTTGTATGCTAATAGTGTGCCATTGCAAGTTATGTGAATACAACCACCTATTTGTACGATAATGCATTTGATGATGATGAACACATAAAAACTGTTGTAATCTATAGACAAAGATTTGGGTTACTCAGTTTCTTAGGTAAATAAAGGTGGTTGACTAGACTCCGAGGATATTATGAACTTTTTTCAATCCAAATATTGGATACAGTTTGTGGTATCAAAAAGCAAGAGATCATGCTTGATGCTCGTCAACTATAAAATCATAAACTGCAAATAAAAAAATGATACAACAGAAACAATTTGTTGTGTGGCATTTTGCTCTGGTTCGGTTCTGTTAAACCCTTGTCAAAATCAGACTAGAAAAGCCAAAAGGGGAAGAGACGATTACAAACTGATAGATACACAGACATACATGGATGTAAACACTTTATTCATATTCTCTATGCCATTCTCAGGCAGTCTTTTTTTATTGTTTTATGTTCACTGTTCTTCGGTTCAGAGAACAACGGGCGGTTAATATAGGAAACCAACCGTGTAAATACAATCTATGTAGTTAGAATGAACCAAAATCCATAACAACAAAAAGCGAAAGGAAAAGAAAAGAAAAGAATGAAAATTAAACAAGAGGAACACAAGAACATCTAAGATGTTAAACAAGAGGAACACTTTCTTTCTATGTTCTCTCATCTAAGATGTGTAAAAATTGCTTCGACTCCTATGATGATGACAAACAAAATTTGACAAAGTTGGAACCTTCTTTCTCCTACGGCGCCATCAGACCATCCACCGTATAAGAAAGAGACTTAGCCCAGTCAGTTTTCAGTACCATTGTTTGCAGCGTGTGCATCACATCGTATCCTGGATCAAGTTTCCGTTGCCAACCCTATAACCAAAACCGATTACAATAGAATAAAGCAAACTTAATCTCTCCAGAATTTATAAGCAGTAACTGGATCAAACTAGGCTATAGTCACACCATGCTCTAACCTGAAAACAGTTTCAAAGGTAAAATCTCTAAGCTTTGTTTCTATAATAAGCTTAATTTTCAGTCCGGTGCTCTTTAGGAATGCATTTCTATAACCAAGTTCCATGAAACTAGGCGTGATCTGAAATCTACACTAAATTTTAACAAAAAGAAAGAAAAGATTTTGACTCACCTCGAGAACTAATGTTGTTACCATCACAGTGCACACATTCCCGTCAATATTAACTCTATGACGTCTTACTTTCTCAAGTAATTCGTGCATGCAATCTGCTGGATGTACTAAATCTCCCTCAGGGGTTCCCCAGAATTTGAATGCTTCTTCTACTTCCTGTCAGAATATAAACGTATCAGCCATCACATAATAAAGAATTCCGAACGATATCTTCCATATATTTGACAATTTTGTTTTCTGAGGTATAAGGAACCTTGGGGCAAAGATATGAATACCTCGATAAAAGCTTCTGGATTGGGACAATTTTGCTTTCTTGATAATTTAAGTGTTCTCTCAGCAGCAGTCCGGCCATCCCTAAGCGCAACCGCCTTGAAAAAATCAAGTAAGTTCTCTCGGTCGTTCTTTGAGAGTTCCGCAGTCATTCCCACATCAAGGAAAACGATGTGTGGCTTCTTTGTTTTGAAAATGCGTCCACGGGAAGCCTTTTTCCGGACAAGGATATTTCCCGGATGCATGTCAGCGTGAATAAAGTTATCAACCTGAAATCATAATTCACTTGAGATTAAGAGCATCGATGAAGCGTATATCAGTTATAAGCGATCTAAAAAGACTACAAAGATGCTAATACCAAGAGCATCTTCAAGAGAGCATGAGTCCCGATGTGAGCCAATCTAGTTTTAATCCATTCATGTCCTTCCATACCATCAACATAGCGCGCCACACTTTCTCCGTGCTCATATGTCTCCACCAAAACAGCAGGATGTACAAGTGGATACACAGGTTTAGGAAAAGAGACATCTTTCCATCTGCGGAAGTTGTATATGAACCGACTCAAATGAGAAGCTTCCCTCGCGAGATCAACTTGAGACAACATGAAGACACCAAACTGTTGCACACTCTCGTCTAATCTCAACCATTTCAAAGCCGGAATTAAAGTCGATATCTTTGCCACCAAGTTAATTATCACAAAATCTCTCCTAATCGATTCACCAACACCAGGATGTCTAACTTTTACAGCAACCAACGAAGACTTGGACTTTTGTCCTGGATACTGAAACCTCAAAGAAGCTCTATGTACTTGGGCAATACTCCCGGATGCCACTGGCACCTCTTCAAACTCCTCAAATATCTCAGAAAGTTTACGACCAAATGCCTTCTCGATAGTTTTCTTAGTGTAAGCAAAACTATGCTCAGGAGCATTACTGTGAAGCTTTGAGAGCTGTGAGCACAAATCCTTGGGGAAGAGATCTGGTCGCGTGGCTGCCCATTGACCCCATTTGATGAAAGCAGGACCTGCTCTTTCCAGAGTTCGATGGACCATCTCAAGCCATATTTTCCTAAAACGAGGCCCACATACCTCCACAACCAGACCCATCAGAATACTAGGAGTAAACAAACAAGCTATATAAAAAGCCCTCCCAATCAAAATAAAACCCTCTATAACTGAAAATAATAACGAAGACAGAAAGATGGGACCATTCTTTGCCCTTGTATAGAGGGATTTATGTGAAGGATAGGGATCTAACGCAGAACTGGGAGCTCTTTGCGCCCATGCTACTTGTCCACAAGTGACAGCAACGATGCCGGGTATTAACAAGTGTGAACGGGTAATAGACAAGCAGACCGCTTGAGCAATAGCACTTATACGAGGTAAGCTCCATTGGCGCACAGAATACTTATGATGAAGCCTTTTCCAAGTAACTTGAGCATGATGAGTAACTACATTCCTTGCAGAGACGGTAGAATAACTCCGCGACAGGTGATTCCTCAAAAAACTTCCTTTAGGGTCTCGAAGGGAAAATGTACAATGCCCATTACTAGGAATTCTAGCAGAGGAAGAGTAAACTCTGAACTGAGGCGACCTTAGAGCAACTGTAACAGCAGTTCTATAGCTTCCCCATTGGGACCCTTTCTCTTTCTGGTTCGACAAAAGAGATTGCGTGTGTTTTCCAACGATTCTAAAGATAAAAAATCTGCAATAGCAAGAAACCAATGAAGAGCAAGAAAATCATCAGCTAAGAGAGCCAAAAGAAGGATCCGATCATCATTAAGAGGAATAAACCAATGAAACTCCTAAATTCCGAAACTTTATACAAAAATTCAGTATAAAATTCACATTAGGAAGAGTCTCCGAGGAAATGGGAAACAAAAACAACGGATCAGAATTCATGACAGACAAAAAAAAAATACGAAACTGGATGGGTCTATAAAAATATGAACAAACCTTGACATGGCGGCGATGGCGAGAAACCACGGCAAGAAAATGTGAAAACGCCGATTGTTGGGTATGGATCTCTAAAACGTTAAGATTGAGGAGCATTTTCTCATTGACTTCAACTTTGGGGGGCAAGGGCAAGGACCGTTTTTCCTCCCGGCGTTAATAATACCTCCCGGAGAAAACCTAAAGCCGACATGGAGGGAGGGAGAGAGAGAGAGAGAATAGGTCAGGTCAGAGATTTCGTTAGGAGAGAGAGAGAGGGAGGCCCACAAAAGCAAAATTGAGGTCTCGTGGGCTTTAGCTTAACGCTAAATTTAATTTAGTCGACGTGTGACATTGTCAACCCAAGCAATGATGTGAGCAATGATGTGTGAACAAACAAAACCTTGGTCGGTCCAAAGACAACCTGTCCTAACCAAATCTTTTTATTTTGTAGAAAGTGAATATCTATTATGTACATGTAAAATCAACTTACCTCAAGTAAAAACCAAATCAAAATACTCTGATTATATATGTTTTGGAATAAAATTGTCAGTTTGAAACCCCCCCAAAAATCTGAAACCATAAAAGCCAAAGGTCTGTATTTTTTTTTTGTGTTCAAAGCCAGAAATTTAATGTTGTCTTAAAACTTAAATTTGATTTTTTTTTCTTCCCATTAAAATTGGGAAAAAGGCTCTGTACCTATTTTTTTGGTGTCTTTATAGGTTGAAACTTCTTCTCTATTTTTTTTTTGTTCCTTTTCTGAATTTGTCAAAAACAATTTTTTTTTTTTTTTTTTAGTTTACGTTTTTGTTTTTCCAATCGAATTCACGAAGAATGTTAAACCCATTAACCTGTCTCGATCTCATTCCTTAGAAGTCACGGTCGACAAAAAAACCTATTTCATTCAATACTAACCGCCGGATTTAGGCTCTCCGGCGACGGAGAAAAAGCTCCATCTCCTAGGTCAGTTTCCTTTTCCTCTCTCTCCCTCTCTCTCTCTATTGAATCGAGGTGTAGGTTAACTCTGGCCGCGGAGAAAAAGATAGGTTAGCTAAATTTGATTGCTTTACAGTGCTGGTTAACTGTAAGGAGATGAATTAGAAAAAATTGAATGGAGCTTTAAGAGTGGTCAAACTTTGAATCCGCAAAAGTCTTTTTTTCTGTATGTATGGTTTTAGGATCTGTATTGGCTTTGTGTCACCAAAGATTTATACTTTGATGATCATACAGAAAGATACATTGTGTTTTGTTGACGATTAAGATGTGGGTTAATTGGTATACCCTAGAGAATGTCAACTATTGAATTGAGTAATTGGCCACCTGTCTTGATTAGTTTTTTTTTTTTAAAAGTTTGATTGCATGAATTTGAAGGCATTGAGTCACTGATTGTTTGTGTGGTTGTAGGAAGTCATTAGTTAGTGTTTGAAAGTTTGATTTGTCGAATTTCTTGAGTGGTTGCTCATGTTTGCAGCTTGTGCGTATTTAAATTTGATTCAGAAAACAGAGAACTTGATAGCTGAGAAAGGGTGATTGAAAATCTGAAGGAATCAGATGGGAAGCAGCAACAGAAGCGGAGAACAAAAAAAGCAAATGGAAGAACTGAGCAAAAACCTTAAAGAAGGCGAGAGGATTCTGGAGCCTACACGTAGACCTGATGGCACTTACCGGAAACCCATCCGGATTCGAGCTAATTATGTTCCACAAGATGAAGTTGGCATTTATCAGTCCAAAGGTTCTCTGGTATGGAATCTTTATTCCCTCAACACTATATTCTCTTCTTGGACACGTTTGTTGATTTTTGTGGAAATGAATCGTTTGAGTTTGATTTAACTCAAGTCAAATTCTCTCCAAATTTTTGCTCCTTCTTTGCAATAGATGAAGAAGGGGATGGCCTCACAAGTACCTCCAGGTTATGAACCTGATCCAACTCCTAAACCAAAGACTAAATCTGCTAAGAAGAACGACCGTAGGAAAGAGAAGAAATTACAGGTATGTGTTTCAACTCTATCCATATGTTACTAGCTTCGTCTTCAGTTGTTGGAACATGCTTACAAGTTATCACCCCTGCAGGCTACTGCAGAAAAAGGTAACAGTTCCGAGGATGGATCAGCTAGTAATGTAGACAAGGAAGATATTGCTACTCCAAGTAATGGATCCCAATCTGTGAATGTATTGGTTTCTGGTTTGGAGGCTTTGGACGTTTCTTCAAATAATGATGTGCGGTCTCGTACTTCGGACCTTGGACAAGTACCCAATCCTGAAAGTGCAGGAGAAAACACTGAGAAAAGAATACGTGCACTAAAGAAGAAAGTAAGATTTCGAGCTTTCTCAGCTGATTTAACTAGAATAAGACATTAGAGAACGTTTTAGCGTACAAGATGATCTTCACCCTCTAGATTCCTCATTGTGGCTCGCAAACCGTAACATGTTTTTGTTCCGAATGGTTTTTGATAAATTGTCTTCAACTCACAACAATATTGTCCTTGATACGAGGGTAATGCTACCCAAGTTGACATTCTAGCGGTGTTGTGTAATTGTCAGTTTGTGACCTTAAACTTTTGCAGATCCGATTCACAGAAGCTCAACAGCAGAAGACTGCTCCCCGAGACCTAACGCCTGAGCAATTGGAGAAATTCTCTAAGTTGGAGGAATGGAAGCAAGAACTCAAGGCTTTGGAGGATAAAGCGACTTAGCTTTCTGCAGCATCGACATGAATTGTCTAGCTATTAGATAGGTTGTAGCTTTTCTCATGAAATTGCTGGAACCAATCTGAATTTGTATCAGTGAAAAGGAGGCTGTTCTAAGCTTTTGCCAGAAATCTGGCTAATGAACTTGGCGCAATGCCTAAATTCTCATGGGAATCGATGCCACTTTGTGTTGTGTTTGTGTTTGGTCCTCATCTAAAAGCATGTTCTTTCAAATAGATGGCATAACATTGCTGTAGCAAACATCAATCGATCAATCACTTGGTAGTTTGAAGAATTAAAACTGTCACAAACTGTTAGGTCTGACATAGAAACCCAATACTTGACACAATTACAATTTGTTCAAAATGAGACCCACATGGCCATTAGTACCCACACCTACGGTTCAGTACAAACCAATCACAAGATCTTCCTCTTCTTCCAGACAGACCTTTTCTTTTTTATTCTCAACCCGAATTTCCTTGCATACATTGAGGATACTTGAAGGGGAGCTTTATTACAGGGTTATCATCGCAGAGCCCTTGACTTGCCAACCCGAATGCATATCCTAACGCGACCCCTACAGGTACAGCCACCGCATTCCCAACCTGGGTGTATCTGGAAATCCAGATGCAAAAACCAGTTTTTCATATTAGAATCTCCAACACCAAACCACACAGCAAAATCTAGAAACATGCTTGTAAAGGATCAGGAACTAAGGACTTACTTTTCCTTCATTGGGCCGCATAGCTTATAAAAATCAGGAAACCCTTGTAATCTGGCGTTCTCACGGACAGTCAACACACGATCTTGCAACGGATGGATGACAGTCTGCAGAAACCAGTTTAACGACAAAGAGGTCACTAATGAATTCAAACTTAAAAAGCAAATGGAAATGTAAAAAAAAAAGACTTACCTGGTTGTGAGGTTCAGCTCTTGTCACGACTGTATTAACGATCTCATCCCACCACAAACGACCAAATGGCCTGACATTCAGATAGCAGATGAGTTACTTTAGTGAATCTAACATTACCAGTTTAAGGAAATAGAATCCAAGAAAAGCATTTTAGATAGAGAAAGTCACTTTTTTGATCTTCCATTGACGAATGTTATTGCATAATCAGGAACCTGAAGAAAACACACGCCATGTCATAAAGAAACTGCAGAAAAATGGGAACTGAAAAACCATAAGGCTGGGAATGGATTCATTTGTACCAGAAATTTTCCAGATTTCACTTTTGGTCGCTCTACAGAAGGGTCCAATTTTACTCTGTTGTCTTTGACTAAAACACCACCCAAATCTCTGAAGTTGGCACCCTGTAGCAGTAAGAGTACAATAACATGACCAAGAGATTATCACACACTGAACCATCAAAACAAATACTATAACATATAACATCAAAAGGCGACACCTTCTTCTTTTCAATTCGGCAAACCCGTTCAAAATCGTCATCATTTAGTTGAAGTGGTTGGTGATCATACAACATTCTTGACTGTGAAGCATCTCCACCATCCATGGGGATTAGTGACTCTGACACAAGAATGTTCGTTAATATTAGGTAAGCGTTAATGGCAAATCTATGGAGTCTAAGATTCTCACCAGCTCTAGAAAGACGTATGAACTTCTGAAAGTCTGTTTGGGGTCTTGTCCCATAGTTCCTAACATCTTTTTCCTCACAATTTGTCGCCTGCAGCATAAAAAAGCATTGAACAATGAACGATATAGACATCATGTTTCATAACTAAATATGACCACTTTAAGGTTTAGATGCACACTGGTGGGAGATCGCTTATTGCATCTGCAAGAGTAAGAGCCTTTTCTAACTGAAGAAGATTCTTTTGACAATGTCCAACTTGTATTTCCTGCATTTACAACAAATGGATAAGCAATGCATAAAACCAAGAGTCCATGAGATTGAAAAGTACATCATTAAAAAATGACTTGCCTCAAATTCTACAGGGGTAGAGCCTTTACCGAGAATCTCATGAGTGGGCAAAGGGTATGGTGGCAGTTTCTGTCAACCAAATTATGAGAGAGCAATAAAGAGCATGTCTTCTATGACAATGTATTAGTGCTAACTATTATCTAACAAATATTTACCTCAGTTGGTTTAGCGCCCCATAGGAACACTCTGTTTCTGATTTGAGGTACACCATAAGAACCCGCAGTCATCATGCCTAATCTCGCTTGATAGTTCATCGCAACTAGACGAGCGACAGCATAACGGGCACAGAACCCCTCCGAAAACTTTAAAAGATCGACGACATTTTCCATGAGCACGTAATTTGGCTTCAGATAGTCGATAATGTCCATATAAACCAACAACTGCTTGTTTTTTTCATCTTCAAGCGGTGCATCTTTATTTCTGAAACGGTTAAAGCCACTAACCCCTTGACATGGAGGACCTCCACACACAAAATGAACACCACCCTGAAAAAGAAACAAGTTTTGAAAAGACTAAAGTTATTCCGGAGCGAAAAACCATTAAAACTTCAGAGGATGTATTCTTTATGAACCAAACAAAATTATTTAAACTGATCATTATTCTGTTAACAGGACAATGGGGTTTGCTTTATACATCAAAAACATAGTAAGCATTGATTAATAGGGTAGAGATCATAAACAGCTAAACATAATAGTCAAAGCAAGTAAAACAACTTACAGGAAGGGGCAATAGGTTAGTGTTAAACCCGTTTGTCACAAACACCTTTAACTTGTCTTTGCATTTTCTGTTGTATATAAAGTAAACCATATCAATAACGATTAAACATCAATACAAAAGGAAAAAAAATGGAGTAAAATGGAATAGTTACCTTAATCCATCATAAGGCTCCCAAGTATCTTCATCAGGACCATAACCTTTCCAACGCACCTGAGAGTTTTGAAATAAAAAGAAACCCAATGTCTGAATTACATCTTACAAAGGATAAAACTTTGTTTTGTACCTAATGGAGATTTCAGCTTATACTCAAGTACTTGTACCTTAAGATGGAGTGCAGATGCCGCCTTTAATCCATTGGGATCTCCAAAACAAATAGCAAGGAACTCGTCTACCTCGAACTCTTCAGAAGGAATTTCAGACCCATTACTATCTCCATCTGAATCATCATTTTCGTCGCCATCTTCTTCTTCATCACCATCTGATTCTATTTGCTCGGTACTGGTAATAAGTGCAAACTTTATGCATAGCTTTCTCCATTCTTTGAGCAATCTTAGAAAGTCTTCCGCAGCTTCGTTTCTCACCTGCTCAACATTCAAAATCAATTAATTGCATGTGTGGACATTGAATCTACTCCCTAAACACACTATACGAAATCAGCACTAAAAATTACCTCAGTTTCAGGATGATTTAGTCTCAAACTATCACAAGCAAATTTGTTGATATCTACTGCCCATTTCTGCGAATCAGAAAGAGCTAAGTAAATCTTGCTCAAATACAACAAAAATGTTAATGTCGAACATGAGTATTCATGAATAGCTATATATACCGTAATCAATTTTATGCCTGATAGGGAAGCGCCCATAGACAACCCAGTTGACATTGCTCCACATCCACTATATAGATCAAGTAAGAACTTTTCATTCTTGTGGGGAATTTCAATGGAATTGGAATCAGATTCGCTTGAAATTGTTGATGATCCATCACCATCTGTGTTGGGATATATTTTGACAAGACAGAAATCATCAGTTTTCTTTAAAACACAATGAAGAAAGTTAATAACGATGTGAATGCTAAAACTACAGAAACCAAAGCTTAAAATGACTAACTTAGATAAGATAGCGCTCATATAAATATCCAGCCTAGGATAGTAATTAAGACCGGCACTGAAGTTAAAAGGAAACTAGTTAAACCATGGGCAATAGAAAATTAAGTACCATCAGCTGCACTTGAAAATGTCAGGTGTGCAAGCTCGTAGTTCATATCGTAGTAGAAATCGCACTCCGGTATTATTCTCTCCTCGGTTCTTGAAACAATCTGTAGTAAGAAAGTAATCTGAATGAATACATCCATGAGAAGCCAAATCATAAAGCTTTTCATGCATCACACCATTGATTTAAGGGTAATTGATACCTTTGGTGGAACTTTAACAATTTTTAAGCTAGAAACAATGCAATTGAGGGGATTATCATCCTCAACATTCGAAAGAAATACTCTATTATCTTGCAGCTCATGTGCAAGGGCTTTGATAACCTAAGAGTACAAAGAACGGAAATGAGAACATCGATTAGCAAGAGCAAGAGGCATTTGTACTTAAGCAGGGAAAAAAATATAGTCAACACAAACACAGTAAACCTCACCGTATCTTCTGGTCTGTAGAACCATCGAGCTCGAAAACACGGCTCACCATCAATTGTTTCAAAAAGCTCAAGAATTTTTGCGATATAATTCGGTTTTCCCTCTTCAGCCTACGCGGAAAATACTTTACATCAGATACATTGGTATGACGGATACACAAGATCAAACCAGAAGTAAACAAGAAGTTTTCTCGAAGCTATAGAGACAACAGATTAAATAAGTACCTTAACATAGACATCATCACCAAGCTTGAAGAGATTTCCATCAACAATAGCTCGGTGATAATGTTGTTTGGCCTGCTGCTTCTCCTCCTCGTTGTCACTGTGTTAGGAACCACGAGAGGAGATTAACAAAAAAAAACAAAATCGTAATAACACAAACGTTTCGAAGAATTTGACATTTTACCCATCCTTGGGACATTCCAGTGTCACAGATTTTCGAGTCTTTGAAGACCTATAGCGAAAGGGCCATTTACGCATAGCTTCATCGACTGAGACTGGTTCTCCGATAAAGCACAGATCCGCTTCAGGTTCAGGTCGCTTCATGGTTTTGGTAGAAAGGAGAATAGGAAACGAGAGAGAAAAAGAAAACCTTTTGAGTTATTGGAGGAAAAAGAGAGATCCAATTTCAAAATTTGGGGAAAAGTGGCAAGCGGGAGAATCTCAATTTGTAGCGCCTTTTAGTTTGTTTTTATTCAATTCTACGTAAATCACTTTTTAGCTCCCCCACTATTTTTTATAATTTCAATTTGACTTCATTATTCGAGAATATACAAAATTGATCCTTATGAGCCCAATCAAGGCCCATAGAATATTTTTAAGTACGGCCTTTTTAGCTCTTTCATTTTCTTGGCAAGAGTTTTAGATGATAACCTACAGTCAAGGTTTTTTTCTTCTGTTTTTTTTAACTCTCAAGAATAACAACCAACTATAAATTCTTGATTATGCTTGTTGGAGGTTGCATTTGCTGACTTTGATTGCCAGTCATTATCAACTTTATCTTCACCTGCTATGGGATGTATAAGTGTATATTACACACCAGGGGCGAATCTAGACCAAAAGTTTAATGGGGCAAATTTAATTAATATTAATATATTTTAATAAATTATTATTTTTAATTAATAAATAATAGTATATTTTAAAATAAATAAAAATGTAAAGAAAAATATTTTTCATTTTACTGAATATTAGTTTCTTACATATTGATTAGATATGTTAAAAAAATTATTTTTTATAAATATTGAAAGAATTTAAAATAAAAAAATGTAGCATAAATTAAAATGATAAATTAAATGACGGTCAAAGAAAATACAAAGACTATAGTTACTTACTTACTTTGTCGTAAGAGTGTAAATCAATTGGAAATAAAATAAAATTATATATAACTAAAGGAAAGTATATATATATATATATATATTGGAAGCGTACATATCTATTTGTAATAATTTTATGGTTTTGGGTTCTATAACTGAATGATTTGGTTTAGATTAAGCATGAGGTAAAATAAAAAGAGATAAATGAGTGGGGGCGAAACCAAAAATTGATGGGTGCAAGTGCATCCCCTTACTCTAAGCTACAGTCGCCCCTGTTACACACATGATTTGACTTAGGAAAACATCTTTACATTCCAAATAAAAATAAATAAATCAGAGTATGTCAATAGAAGCTTCCTAGATCAGATCAATTGAATAAACATGCTTCATCTGGAAAATGGAAAATCTGATGGTCATTAATTTAACTGCTGCTGCAGTCTTACTAACTGGCATGATGTTGTTGTTTCATGAGAAGTAAAACAAAAATTTTGATTTTGGATCGCAGGTCTTTACCTGAAAGTTTTAAAGTCCAACTTGTTGCTCAACATAATACCTTTTTGACTCATACTTTGGCATTTTCAAGGATTTTTAGAGGGACCGACAAATACACAAACTATGTTTTCATAAAATGTCGACATAACCACTACAGAGAAAGGATATTTGTCTTAAAACTGAATTTTGTTTGTTTAAGTTTCAGTTATCTATTAACTCGTGTCTAATCAATCAGGTTTTAAATATCATAATATGATTGTCATTTAATACATAAGAGCATCAGCATCCATGAGACATATTGAGGGTGTTTCAAAATAAAAAAATATTATTATTATTTTATTTTTTTAGCTAGATAATTAATTATTTTTTTAAAAAAAACTGGACCAATCACAATATAACACCTATGAGAAGGGTGTCAACTCTCTTGTGTCTCTTCACTTTTGATTTTTTTTTTTTCTTTTTTCTAAATGGAGTAGACACCCTGTTGATGCTCTAAGTACGTATTTATCATTGTAGGGAAATTGAGGTGGCGTGTACTGGTTCCCGCACAGTGACAGAGGCAATAATTGAATGGACGAAGAAGAAAGGTTTCTTCACGGTGTTGGAGGTAACCTATTTTAGTTCGTGTCATGTTCTAAGTCACATGAATCAGTTTTTACATCTTTTGTAAGTTCAACCTTTGAGAGATAAATCCGGAACAGAGCGTGACTGATCGATACATGCAGTTAATGATGTTAGTTCAGGTGAGGCCCACTTGGCCTTTAATAAGACACAAGCATTTACACGTTTCAATCAAAATTTGATCAGAAAACAAACACGGAATGAAGATCTTCTTCATCTTTTTCTTTGTCTTATTCTCCCTCCTGATTCAATCTTGTTTCTCCGACAGCACGATCCTGAGAAGACAGTCTTTGAAAGATGGTGATGTTATATTCTCTGAAGGAAAGAGATTCGCTTTTGGGTTCTTCAGCTTGAGGAACTCAAATCTCCGGTATGTTGGGATTTGGTATGCTCAAGTCTCTGAGCAGACTGTCGTATGGGTTGCAAACAGAGACCATCCTATTAATGACACATCTGGTCATATAAAGTTCAGCAGCAGAGGGAATCTCTGTGTCTATCCATCTGTCAATGGAACAGAGCCTATCTGGTCTACGGATGTCTTGGATACCATCTCAGAACCGGCTTTAGTTGCGAAGCTATCTGATTTAGGAAACCTTGTTCTTCTTGATCCTGTCACAGGGAAAAGTTTCTGGGAGAGCTTTAATCATCCTACAAACACTTTGCTTCCCTTTATGAAGTTTGGATTCACTCGTCAAGACGGCGTGGATCGGTTTATGACGTCATGGAGATCTCCTGGTGACCCAGGTTTCGGAAACATTACATACCGGATAGAGCGTAGAGGGTTTCCGCAGATGATGATGTACAAGGGTCCGACTCTGTGGTGGCGTACTGGGTCATGGACAGGGCAGAGATGGAGCGGTGTGCCTGAAATGACAAACAAGTTTATCTTCAATATCTCGTTTGTGAATACTCCGGATGAAGTATCAATCACTTATGGTGTGTTGAATCCTTTAGTCATAACAAGAATGGTGCTAAACGAGACGGGCATCCTGCAACGGTTCACATGGAACGGGAGGGATAGGAAATGGATCGGGTTCTGGTCAGCTCCTGAAGAGAAGTGCGACTACTACAACCACTGTGGCCTTAACGGTTACTGCAATTCCACAAGTCCAGACAAGTTTGAGTGCTCTTGCCTACCGGGGTACGAGCCCAAAAAGCCCCAGGATTGGTCGTTGAGGGATGCTTCGGGTGGGTGCAAGAGGAGCAATACAGCTTCGATATGTAGTGGGAGAGAAGGGTTTGCGAGGTTGAAGCGCGTGAAGGTTCCCAATACATCAGCTGTAAGTGTGGATATGAACATAACATTGAAGGAATGCGGAAAGAGGTGCTTGAAGAACTGTTCTTGTGTCGCTTATGCGAGCGCTTACCACGAGAGCGAAGACCGAGCAAAAGGGTGCTTGACATGGCACGGTGATATGTTGGATACAAGGACATACTTGAGCGCAGGACAAGATTTCTACCTGCGCGTAGATAAGGCAGAGTTAGGTACATATATACATACTGCAACTTGTTCTGTTTAATTGCAACAAAGGAGATAAAAGAGACGCGTCAGTGCAGAGGAATTCCAAGTACTTATTATATTGATTTGTTTGCTTGTTACAGCGCGGTGGAATGGAAACGGCTCATCATGGAAGAGGAGACTTGCTTTGATTCTCATCGGTTTGACTGTAGTCGTGATGTTACTAATGATCATTTTGTTCTGTTTCATAAGGAAACGACGACGTAAGAAACTCTCTGATAATGTTTTTTTAAGCTTATATGTTTGCTTGCTGAGATTACAGCTAACAAACAGAAAACATGCACAAGTGCAGAGTCTAACAGGCATAGAAAACCTCCATCAACCTTCGCCCCGAGCTCTTTTGATCTTGAAGACTCGTTCATATTAGATGAGCTTGAGGACAAATCAAGAAACCGGGATTTGCCTATCTTTGAGCTTAGCACGATCGCTGCAGCAACGAATAACTTCTCTTTTCAAAACAAGCTTGGAGCAGGAGGTTTCGGACCCGTTTATAAGGTAACGAAGAAGCAAAAAACCATCTTCACACACATGCCTAAGATATATATATGCATAATCGTTATCAATACTGAACTTAAAAGAGCAATGTTTTTAGTTCAATAAGTAGTATGTAATGTTTCCTTTGTTTCTCTTCAGGGGGTGTTACAAAACGGTATGGAGATAGCAGTGAAGAGATTGTCAAGAAACTCGGGCCAAGGAATGGAAGAGTTCAAGAACGAGGTCAAGCTGATATCAAAGTTGCAGCATCGAAATCTCGTGAGGATCTTAGGGTGTTGCGTTGAATTGGAAGAAAAGATGTTGATATACGAGTATTTACCAAACAAGAGCCTAGACTATTTCATATTCCGTACGTTTTAGCATTTCCAACACAGTTTCAAATTCTCCCTTTCAGAAAGATCAATGGCTTTGCTTTTGGTTCCCTGTTTTTTCTTCTTCTTCTTGTCGTCCTCTTAGGTGAGGAGCATAGAGCGGAGTTTGATTGGCCAAAACGGATGGGGATAATCCGCGGGATTGCTCGTGGAATCTTATATCTTCATCAAGATTCAAGACTGAGAATCATCCACAGAGACCTCAAGGCCAGCAATGTACTTCTTGACAATGACATGATACCGAAGATTGCGGATTTTGGGATGGCCAGGATATTTGGGGGAAATCAAATCGAAGGAAGCACAAATCGGGTTGTCGGAACATAGTGAGTTATTCTTTCTCAATCTCCAAAATACTCTCCAGTCTTTTTTTTGTATTTCAATCTGAGAAAGATCGTTTATATCTCATTGTCACAGCGGATATATGTCACCGGAGTATGCAATGGATGGCCAATTCTCCATAAAATCAGACGTCTACAGCTTCGGAATATTGATCTTAGAGATCATAACCGGAAAGAAGAACAGTACTATCTACGACGAATCTTCGAATCTAGTCGGACATGTAAGTAAAAAAAACTGCAGTTTTTCACATAACTTTTGGACTGGTAAAAAGAACAGAGGAACAAGACAATGTTGTTTCTTTCACCTTTGTAGATTTGGGCTCTATGGGAGAAAGGTGAAGCAACAGAGATTATAGACACGCTAATGGATGCGGAGACTTATGACGAGAGCGAAGTGATGAAGTGCATACACATTGGGTTGCTTTGCGTGCAAGAAAGCGCTTCGGACAGACCAGACATGTCCTCTGTTGTGTTCATGTTGGGTCATAACGCCATTGATCTTCCATCTCCGAAGCATCCTGCGTTTACGGTGGGAAGGAAGAGAAACGTCAAAAATGGCGGCAGCTCAGGTAATTGGCCCAGCGGAGAAACCGGTAGTTCTGTTAATGACGTTACTCTCACCGACGTTCAAGGACGTTAAAACAACCTTCTCGATGAATAACAATAGTAGTCTATAGCCTATAAGTATCATAAATTTATTGTAGCCATACTTGTTTATTTACTTTATTATAGAAAGTTTATTTTTTATAAATGTATGCAAAATTATTTTTGTAAAGTTATAATATACCAAGTAAAAAAGAAAATTTTAATATACAACCAGCATCGGATTATTGTTTTGTGTATTTTCATCATTTGATTTCTTATTTCGTATAGATGGATGGTATAATTTCATTTATTTAATCCCGTAATTTTCGTACAAACCAAATTGAGTTCAAAGATAAAAGAAAACTGAACTGATTTAATAGTCTAACAAAATTGACTGAAATCGAATAAATCGAAATCAATAAGAAATTCATGTTTTTTTAAAGAAAAATAGTAGAGTTAGGAGATACTCACATAAGCTAAAAGAGTCGAATTTGAGTCTCTTCTTCCACTGACAATATCTAAGAGTATCAGTCCTTATAAGCTGAAAAAAAAATCAGATTTCTCTGAAAACAGTCCTCCCATTGCATATTCTGGTGACATATAGCCACTGAGCATGCAACTTCCATAGATCTCGCCGTCTTAATCAAACCTTCACCTCTTCGCAACCTCATCTCCTCAATTCCTCCTACTTCTCTCGCCATCTCCAAACACCTCTCTAACTCATCCACAAACCAATTCACCTCCTCATACTTTTCTTGCAAGGCAAGCTTCGCATCCATCAACTTAACTCTAACCCTTTCCTCCCTCCACATCTCAGCCATATTCAACACCTGCCTCTCCTCCTCCGTCTGGTCCCATCTTCTCCTTGTTTCCGCCTTCAGTTCGTCAATCCTCGTCACCAGTTCCTCGCACACCTTCTCCATTTTGTCTCTTTCTCTCCTCAACCGATATACTGATGATTCCATGCAGAATTCTCAGCATTAGCTCTTTTCCTTGCTTCCCTCTCTTTGCTTAACTTCTCCTTCATGTAATCAACAAATGGATCACATGCATTTGTAATGACATCTTCAATTCAAAATAAATAATTTCCATATTTTTATCACTAATTGTAAAAGATAATTATATATTTTTCTATTTCAATTATTCTTTGTTATTTGTAATGACATTTCATGTAATAACTTACAAAACAAAGTTCATTTTTAAAAATGTCTTCTTAAATAATATTATAGAGATTGATTTTATAGTGGACCAAAAATATCCTTTACCATAACCAAATTACCTAAATAGATTATTGATTTTATAGTGGACCAAAGGAAATTAATCAGTTGTTCACTTTTTTTTTGGTATGAAGATATTTTGTTTTCTGATTATAAAGAGAGATTACAAAACCATCTGGGGCTATGGTTGGACAGTGGAATGACCACCAATTATGTAATCTTTTAGATACTGTATACGGGGTTTTTTTGATACAGTTTTGTAAATTGACTAAACATAATCGTGACTATCACCAAATTATGTAATTCAAAATCATATGAAATCGCTGATACAAAAAACATTTTGTTTTCTCGCTCTTAAAGTCCCCTTTTTGGTAACGTTTTTTTTCTCAAAATTGTGTTTTCCAACTCAAATAAAAAAGTCAAAATATCTAAATCAAAATGTTCATAAAAAAAATTCTAAATCAAAATGTTTTGTTTTATCGCTCTTCAAGCACTGCATCACTTCCACTCCTCCACAGTTGGATTGATCTCGGAATAGCATCCAGATGCAATATTTTCTTTACAAATTACAATAACAAAACAAAGTTATATTCAATCAAAACATAATAAGGAAAACAAAAAAAATGTGTTTTTACCTTGAAAGCTTGAATGCGTATTTCCTCAAACTGAGGGCAACTGCTGTAAAGGCTTTTTAGACTGACTATAATTGACCATATATGTCAATGACAAATCCATTTTCTTCCCAATCAGAGAATGCAATTGCACTAGAAGATCTCTTGGTCTTGAACATAAAATTGGAGTCCAAGCAGTCATGACACTTTGTCACCAAAATCTTAATTGCTGGCAAGCCTCTGGATTAATCACAAAAAGATGGAAACGCCAACTTCACATCATCTTCTACATAAGACAATTAAAACTGAGCGCAATTTATCACATTTCAAAATGCCGTGTACAATTAGTACAAAGTCACTTTATATCAACAATTTATAGCCATAATTTAATGTGTCTATATAGAAAATTATTTTTATAAATCTATGCAAAGTTATATTTGTAAAATAAACAAGAATATTTTAAAATACCAACATCGAATATCATATATTTGATTTCATAATTTACGTACAAACAGACAATCTGAATTGAGTTTTAAAAAGCAGACAAACAAACTGAAACTGATTCTATACTTAGTATAACCAAATTGATTGGAATCGGATTGATCGACATCATTTAGAAGATTTTTTCTTAAAAACAAATATTTTTATCTAATAAATTAACATAACTATAAAAATGTAAGTTAACTCACCACATAAAAATCTGTAGTTTTTATCATATTATTTTTAGGGTAAGTTGCATATAATTATAACACAACTTAATTTCAATACATGTTATTGGCAAAATACCCGGAACCAAAAAGCCAAACCTGAACCAAACCGAATTAAGATGTATCGAACTGAACCGAATTTTCATAAATACCCGAATGGTTTTACTTATAAAACATTTTGAATATCCGAACCGAACCAAACCAAAACCCGAATGAATATCTTAAATATATGAAATACAATTATATACCCAAAAATATTATATGTATTTATACTTGAAATAAGCAAAATACTCATAATTACGATTATAAACCGAATATATTAGTTATGTTTATACGGAAATAACCAAAATATCGTAAACATCCAAAAATCTTTAATTATAGTTGTCAAAATTAAATAATTTTTGCGAAATTTAACCAAATTTTATTTAAATTAAACCATTTTTTTTTGTTTTTGTATAGTATTTATGATAAATTTCGATTAGCCAAAACCAAACCAAACATGGGCAGAACCGAATTGAAACCGATACGAAAATATAACTTTAGTACCGAGACCGAAAGAACCGATATCCGAATGGTGATGTCGGAGCATTAATTAAATTGGATTAAGATTCGTTCATATGTGCTGAACATTAGCTCGGCCCAAACACTAGGCCACAATCCTATGATAGATTTTATAATATGATGTCGTTTTAGGTCTTAGACACGGAGCAGGTAAAAAAATACCTTATCCCCTTCAATTCTAGTGTCGAGTGGAACAGTCTCTGGCTTGCAATGGCTTCCTTAACAACATCTTCTTCTTCTTCCTCGCTTCTCCCCAAAACCCTACTTCCCGTAAGCCACCTGAATCGTTTCCCTACACTCTCCGGTATCCGCCTATGCGCCACGTGGAATCCTCTGCTCCGGAGTATCTCCACCGCCGGGTCTCGGCGTCGTATGGCGATAGTCAAGGCTGCGACGGTGGATTCGGATTACTCGTCAAAACGGAGCAGTAGCAACGAGCAGAGAGAGACGATTATGCTTCCTGGGTGCGATTACAATCACTGGCTTATTGTAATGGAATTCCCCAAGGATCCAGCGCCAAGCAGGGAGCAGATGATTGATACTTACCTTAACACTCTTGCTACTGTTCTTGGAAGGTCCGTTTTCTCTTCTGAATAGTTTTCTCCGCTGTTGATTAATATCGACATATATAAGTTGTAATTGTGTTCTCAATGGACTCGTCATGATTCTTTGATTGAAACAATGTCGTCGCGCATAGGAAAATTTGGGATTCATGAGATTTGGGTTTTTCACTGAGCTGAGTAAAACCTTGAGCTTGAAATTTGCTTTGAAGTTGACCTAGTTTCCAGATTTTGACGTTCATTTATTATGAATGTATCAGTGTTAACATTTAGTTTAACTTAATCTCTTGAGGTGTGCAAACACATTGAACACCTGAGATTGTGAGCAAGTTTTAGGCAAATAGATTGATGTATTTGAACTTGACTTGAAAATGATGTTTGAGCTCGAGAAACTCAAACACGATATAGAGAAAGGGAACCCAAATTAGAGTAGTAGGCGATCTCGAGCTATTCCAGTTATGCATATGAAAAGCAAAACGTCTTGGATTTGGCTGCAAAAACACATGTGTACTTGCTGTTCTTGGAGCATCCAAAACTGGCACTCATTAGTGTAATTGTGAATGAAAAATTGGGGGAGGAACAGAAACGTCTGTTTTTGGACATTTTCCATCAAGCTATGTATAAATTGCAGATGTTGTCCATCGTGTCTCTTTGTTAAAATTGATGTGGACAGTGCAAGCAAGTAATGTATGGCAAAGGTGTTTGTGGTGTACACTATAGCAGTAGATTGGGACTCTTGAGTAAGAATTTCCTGGATAAGGCGGGGAAATGACTGTTTCTTGGCGAGAAATGACTAAAACTTCATTCAGTTTACTAACCAATTAGTGTTACTTGTGTCCATTTTCTAGAATAACAAATTCTCTGTGTATGCGTATTGAGTGTACTTGTGTCTATTTTCCAGCATGGAAGAGGCAAAGAAGAACATGTATGCATTCAGTACCACCACATATACTGGATTCCAATGCACCATTGACGAAGAAACTTCTGAGAAGTTCAAGGGTGAGTTAGAGTTAGTGATCAAGAAAAGCTTTAATCCTCTTACTGAAAGTGTATATGCTTGTAATCGTCGAAAACCTTCAAGATACTGACTGCTCAGTCTTTCAATTTTCCACAGGTTTGCCTGGAGTTCTCTGGGTTTTGCCTGACTCCTACATAGATGTCAAGAACAAGGACTATGGAGGTAACCCATCTAAGCCTTATTAGTAGTGATTACAATGTGTCTAAAGATCTCTCTTCCTCTCTCTCTCTCTCTCTCATGTATCCCTGTTCTGATGGGTTTTTGTTCGGTTTAGGCGACAAGTACATCAATGGAGAGATTATCCCGTGCACATACCCGACATACCAACCAAAGCAGCGCAATAACTCCAAGTATCAAAGTAAGAGGTACGAAAGAAAAAGAGACGGTCCACCTCCTGAGCAGCAGAGGAAACCAAGACAAGAACCAGCCGCTTCTGATTCCTCTTGAACGATGATAAGACAGGCCGTTGTAACAGAGTGTGTGAGATTTTGATCGATCGGTTAGACGGTTAGTCGATTAGCTTATTGAACTCGGATGTAAAATCGGCTATGATGATATACTGTATCATCATCATTCCTTCTTGGAACAATATTTATGGTTATGTAGAATGGAACTTTAACTAGTTTTAAACAAACATGCTTTTGATTTTCGAGAAACGACTTTTTTGATATTTTTGGTCCCATTGAGATTTGAGACTATATCAACCATATTATGTTTTTGCCATAAAAATAAAATGTTTTATAACCATGCTTTGTTTAGGAGGGTAGGTAACCATGCTTGGTTTTTTTTTTAGGTTTGCTGTCATTTAAATCAGAATTATTGGTTTGGTTTGATCTCTTGTCCACCACTGGTTTTCCCCACGTTTTCTTGATACCATTTTCAGACAAGACAAGAAATTGTGTCTGCAAACAACTCTATTTGTAGGGTCCACTACACACACACTCGTCACCATCTACATCACTCGTCCCCACCTTATCAACGCATCACTAGACGGACTTAAAACCAAACATTTCAAATCACTTTAATCAGTGCTCCACCTAATCTTTTCAACAGCAGATCGATAGAGAGAGGAGAGATTCAATCAAAATCATCGATTCGTTCAAGCTCTCTGAGGATCAAATCTCAGATGGCCAATTTCTATGGGAATTACCAGATCCCATACGACGATTTCAATCAGGTTAATCTCTATGATCATAATTATTATTATGATAACAATCAACAGCAGCAGTTTGGTTCCGATCCAATGAGTTATAATAACTGGAATGGATCTGAGTATGAGACATCCTCTGCATCTGTTGCATACTCTGTTTCTACCATGTCTGAGCCCAAACACTTGTTCTATGATCCGAACTTCTACACAACCTACGAATCTCCTCCTCAGTTTAGCATCTATTGCTCTGTTCAAGGCTTCAACGAGCCGGAATTCGACGAGTACGATCCGACGCCGTACGGTGGTGGCTACGATATCGTTGCAACCTACGGAAAACCTCTTCCTCAGTCGGTGGAAACTTGCTACCCTTCTTCAACCGCTGCTCTGGCAAAACATCCTTCTCCTCCGGAGATTATCGCTCCTGTTCCTCTTGGAATTTATGATGGTGGTGAAAAAAAAGTTGTTAAGAAACGTGTAACTTTCTCTGAACCGTTAACTGAAACCAACCCATTGGAAACCATTAAAGAAGAAGAAGAAGAAGATGATCATGGAGAAGAAGAAGCAGAAGAAGAAGAAGAAGAAGAAGAAGAAGAAGAAGAAGAAGATGACGAGGAGGAAGAAGAAGTTAAATCTGAAGCTGTAGATAAATTAGAAGAAGTGAAAGCTCTGTATGTTCCGTCTGGTTACGGCTTAGAAGCGACGGATCTCTGTGAGGTGATATTCGGAGGTTACTTTCCTTGTGTGTTACGTAACAAAAGACGCCAGGAAGATGAAAAGGATCGTGCGGCTGAGGTTTCTTGCTGGGAAAGCAACGATTCTGATCCGTGGAAGACGACTTCCGATTACCTTTTCGGGGATTCGTATCCGTACGGCTATGAGAATCGGATCGAAAGAAGTCAGTTCGAGATCTCCTCTTATGGTTACCAGAGGTATTAACCGGAGTTATCCTCAAATGCGTCAAAAGTGACATTCTTTTGATTGAAGCTGATTTATAACTATTATATTATGGTTGGGCCCAAAGTTCTTATCGAAGATATTCGAGGTTGATCAATAAATGTTATAAAAACATTTCTTATGAGACAACGATGTATAATCACTCTTTGTTATCTCTATTTTTAATAGTTTATTATAAGGATTTTTTTAGTTTTTTTTTAAGATGAGTCCATATCATATCAAAAATATATATATATAAGCAAAGATAAAGTAGGAAAATGTTTAAATAAATAAAGAAGAAACTGTTTAGGAAATAAGAAAGAAAACAAAATACTAGTAATGGGTAGTTAGAATATATGGATCCTTAAAACCAAAACAAACAAAAAGAATATATGGATCATGTGGTTTGTCCATAGGTCATTTAATTTCCACACTTGAAGTTAATTTTAAACATAAAAATTGCGTTACAATATTCTTGATGTAACTCTGGAGAATCACTTGAAAGCGGCAAGTCATAGGATTGTGCGACTGAATTCTTTTCCCCTTATCGTTTTCTGAACAAGCTAAATACGTAAACAAGTTTTTGTTATCTGTACAAAAGTGAATTAAGTAGCAAGTATATATTTAAAATTTACATGGTGCACCTTTGATTATTTATTCATTTACATTCTATAGAGAAATTCAATTTACAATATATAAGTTAGGGAAAACGATCTATTTTCCCCTCGGAACTATGATATAGCACCAGTTCCACACAAAGTTTGATTCTCGTACCAGATTTCCACGGTTTGAAAGTTTAAGACTTATTTCCCCACCGTTTGAAAGTTCGAAACCAATTTCTCCACGGGTTGAAAGTTCAAAACCAATTTCCAACCCATTTTGCAAAAGTGGACCGCTAAGTTAGTTAATAGGTCCTCGTTGATTCTATTATCTTCTGGTTTTTCGTTAGGAGAATCCACTGCCAATAACTAGAATTAAAAACAACAAAAAGTTTCTCCGCACTCTTAAGAGAACTGATGTGAAGGCTTTTCTGACAGCCTCCATCTCACCGAATATATCAATAATAAGACCTTTAACTTCACAATCAACAAACTCAAACCTTGCCTTCGAAATTATCTTCGTCTTGAATAGGAAGAGTGAGTCAACACAGTCTGGTTTCGTCACCAGTATCTTGATGGTGGGAAGGACCCTGGAAGGGTCACAGAGAAAGGGAAACGGTAACATCACACAATCTTCCACCGCAGAACGTAACTCGCATCTCTGTTTCATTGCAGAAAAAAAAAATGTTAGACGAATAACTAAGATGAGGCTATCAGATTTCAGAGTAAGATCTTTACCTAGATGACATAAATACTTGGTTTTTTTCTCTTGGCAAATTAAAAGATGGGACAAGTAATCCCTCAAGTAGACTATATTTTTTTTTCAACTAGTTGAAATTGCCAATACGTGTATTTAACAAGCTAAATATGTACACAAGTTTTTGTTATATGTATAAAAGTGAATTAAGTAGCAAGAATATACTTAAAATAGGCGTGGTGCACCCTTGATCATTTATTCATTTACATTCTATAGAATCGTTCAATTTAGAAGAGATAAGTTACGAATGTTTTGGAAGTTGATTGATTCTGCTTTAAAATCGTTTGTAGGTTTTTTTCTTCTAGCTTCTCAGTAATGTCTGAAACCGAAAACCATGTTAGACTATATATTCTCTCAGTTTGAGATATAAACACATGAGACTTTGAATATCTTGTTATCTTAGATGTTTTGGTTTTCTGTTCGGTTTAACGGTACAATGTTTGGTTCGGATAAGCCGGGATTGTCTGTCTTACAGGGCCGATGTGAAAATTGTTTTTATACATGGGCCTGATGACTGATCAGATTTCATGGGATACGACATCGTTTGGAGAAGCCTCACACAGATAAGGAAACCTCAATGTATCAAATTTAGCTCGAGACGACGTCGTTTGCAGAAGCGTCTCTTTTTCTTTTTGGTCAAACATCTCCTCGTTAAGCCCCTCCTCGTGTTCTTAGCCTTTTTAAAGAAGCGCCAAAACAGTAAACCCTAGAAACCCAGGCGAGAAAAGAGAGACAGACCAAGTCCAGGTTTCAGCTCAAGATGATTATCCCTGTTCGTTGCTTTACATGTGGAAAGGTCGGTTTTTCTCACTGGATTTGGTTAATTGGGCGATTCAAATCTTAGTTAGGGATTATCACTCTTCGTTACTCGAAAATTTGACAAACAAGACTTCTCTTCTCTCTCTTTTCTGATATGTATGTTTCATCGGATGGATACATTCTGGGTCGATTTCATAAAATCTTTTTTAAGTGATAAAGTTTTGAGCTTTACTAAGCTTTCACTATGTGATGTTTAGGTGATTGGAAACAAGTGGGATGCGTATCTTGATCTTCTCCAGCTAGACTACACTGAAGGGTAAGCTAACATTATTCTAATCATATTTTGTGCGAAAAGAGAATAATTTTATCTGAATTTGAGAGAAATTAGTCCAGACATCGTAATGGGTATGAGATTAGTAAAGACCACTTGTCTGATTAAGAATAAAAAACAATCAAAGAGATTTGTTATTGAAGGATATAGCTTCTTTCGATCTTCTGCCTAGTATAATGTCTATGTGCCCATCTACTTTTGCTATCTCTATTGTAAAAGTAGAAAGTAAGGCTTGTTGGCTTTTGATTGTACGTGTGCCCATTTACATGATTCTTCTCGGACTAATCATACTTTGTGGAATTTTGAGTTCTTTGGTTAAACACGAGAGAAACTAGCCACTCGGTCTGTCGTTTATGTTGGAAGATAGTATGAGATTAGTTAACACCATTCCTCTAATGAAGAACCAAATCAGTAAAGGGTTAATGGTTGAAGACCTTAGCTAATTTTTCTGCTGCTTATATTTTTTATTGGAATTTGGAAGAGACCTATCGTGCCTGTCTTGTTTAGTTTGTAGACTCTATTTCTATTGTTGTTATTATGAACAAAGACTCGATGGCTTCCAATCCTTATGTTCTATCTGTACAAGGATCTGAGCCCTTGGTTCCTAGATATTCAAACCGTGTTAGTTTTGCATTTCTCTTGATTTGCTTCTCAAGGTTTTTGTGATAAAGAAGGCTTTGTTTAGGCCCTTATTTATTGTTGTTTAAGCTTTCCTCTATGAGTAAAAAGTTACAATTTGTTTATGCAGGGACGCACTTGATGCGCTCCAGCTAGTCAGATACTGCTGCAGGCGTATGCTGATGACTCATGTTGATCTGATTGAGAAGCTTCTCAACTACAATAGTACACTCTCCAATCTCTATATGTTGAGTTTCGTCTTTTTTTCCGATTTATTTACTGTACCCAAATACTATTCCTTGCAGCTCTGGAAAAATCGGACAACAGTTGAAAGAGGATGCAAATCTGCTGCTGAAAGAGTGTTCTTCATCATCAGGCCTTTATATTATATAAGTATGTATGAAACACTTTGTGTTTGGTGTAGAACCTTTAATTCGATCTGAATCATATGGGTTTTCGAGGACGTTAGTGATATTGTCATGTGTATGTCAGTACCTCTACGTGTGATTCAATGTTATGATTTACTAAGCTGAAAGATTTGTCGGAGTTCATGTTTCATTTATATTAAGGCGCCATGGCAATATTCTTATACGACATACAATTTTAACAATATAGTAAAAGATTTGCGGGTATAATTACATTTGTTTGGACGATAAAGTACTGTAATTTATAACATTATCCGATAGTGTGTTCAGTCAGATTTGTGCCGGAAATTCGGGTTAAAGAAAAATGTGTAACCAAAGAAGAATGAACAAAATGTAACCATATTTGGATTATGTAATCCGACCCCATTCTTAAGGGAAACATATAACATAACAATCCCACAAACCTCATGAGATGTGTTGGAGAAATTAAGATCCAATTAGTCAGAACTAAAACCAGTTCGAAGAAAGAACAAATGAACAATGACTCAGTAGCCATTAATCTGTCTTGGTGTAGTTGTCGATCCTACCAACCGAGAGAACGGTTGCAGCGTTTGGTTGTTGCGGGTCATGTTAAATTTGTTGCTTCCCGTTCCGGATTTAGGGTCAGAGTAGGCTTGAGCTAGCTCAAGGGGAGAAGCTGCTTTCCCGGGACGAAGCCCTGTTCCATCTGTTGACTCCGGTTTCTGGGGAACCGGTTTTCGCCATGTCTCTGGTGATGGATGTCTCGTCTTCTCCTGAGTCTGCTGTTGCTGTCTTGTGCTCTTGATATCATTATCACGCCAGTTTCTCCTCTGGGTTTCGGATCTGGCAACATCGCTTACACCTCGAACGTCCTTTTGGTCGAATTTCCTCGTTCTCAGGTCACGAGGAGAACTCATTGGCCTTTGGTTTGTGTGCTCTGGAACTCTTTCGATGGGTTTGAGGACCATCCTTTTGATATAAACAAAAAAACATAAACAGAACTTAGCATTAGATAGTTGATCTCAATGGAACTGTACGAGTTGGACCTGAGAGAGTAAACGCATAATGCGAGGGGCTAGAGGAAACCCGTTCTACCTGTCTAACGGTTGCTCCAATTTGTGATGCTCGGTCTCATCAATGCCTCGCTCCTTCAAAACCTAGTTGCAAAATAGAGGTTAAGAATAGGTTGTAAAACTCAAATGACTCTATATAGCCAAGAAATCAACTGATGATTAACAAACGGGAAACTTAACAAGGTAGAGAGCTACACAACAAAATGAAACAAACCGAACTCACCAGCTCTCGTGGTCTAGCACCGCCAAAAACCGCATTTCTGCACCAATAACCAGAAAACATAAGAGCGTCTAGTTGATATTCTAGAGAAGTGAATGACAGTAAAAACAAAACAAGCTAGTGAAAATAACTATGAACTAAAGTCAATGTTCTAGTATATTCTACAATCTTGGACTTCTGAGGATAGTTTGACACAAAGCCAATATATTGAATAGATACCAAAACGTGCCAGAGCATAATCCTTTCAGTATTTGCAATCAGCCAGTACATATTTTGAGAAAAGAAAAAATTATTCTGTATCACTACTTACGTCCCCAAGCTCCAAAAGATTTATTACTAAGTTGAGATGATAACTGTAATTACCACCATAGCTTGATAGAGCCTTGAAAATCCTTACCTTTCCTTTTCAGTCTTAACTTCTGGTTGCTCGAGCAACTGTGTCACAGGCTTCAGATACAGCTTGGGGCGCTCAACCGGCTGGTTAGAAATCTCATCTGCAGACAAACCAGGTTTTGAAATGTTCATACTTTTCTGTTTCACATAACCAGCTTCACGTTGAATAAGACTCGAAGCACCATTTTCCTGCAGATATATAGTTTATTTCATCAGAAAACACAGTTAACCAAGAGGGAAACCTGAAAACCAAAGAAGCAGCTCAGAAACATAGAACTAATACCAGTTTTCCATCATTCACAAGTTTCTCAACAGTTTCAAGAGGTTTTGTCCGAGGTAGCAGGTTCAGCTTAGGTCGTTCCACGACTTCAGAAGGGGCAGTTGGTTGCACCAAATGTCCAGCAGGCCTAACGTCAGAATAACTTGGATGAGGCCTATTGCTGCTGTTTGGTACAACTTTTGCTTCCTTAACGTCCAAATAACTTGGACCAGGGATTTTTTCATACTCACGGGAGAACTTTTTCCCACCTTGGATACCATCTTCAGCGATCAGGCCCCGTTCTACATGTGTTCCATGTGGCTCATCCCTTTGATTAATGACAGGGTTATTAGTCATATAACCTCTGCTCTCTATCTCTGAATGCTTAACAACATCGAAACCCGTCTGAGAAGGAACCAAAAGCTTAGTCTGCCATCTCACTTGCTCAAGCGCACTTGAATGGACCAAATTAGAAACAGCTGGTTGTGTAGTCCATGGAGACTGTCCAGGCTCATTGTTAGCCACTGGGACTTCCTTCCTCGCAGTCCAAACATTAGGGTGAGTTCCTGACACTGAGTTCTCGCCATTACCGGTCCCAGTCACAGAATGAGTCACATCACTCATCTTCCCAGGGAAAGGAGCAGCCGGTGCTGACCAACCGCTATGTCTCCCAGTTAAAACCGAGTCTGCTTTTACCTCCAAACGGCTATTTGCAACCCGGAAAACATCATCACTGACCATTCTACGGGGAGCGGAGTGACCATCCAGAGGCTTCCGTTCATCTTCGTTGAAATTGCGTCCAATATTCGTGGTGTGAGGCAGAAACAGTGACTTATCATCGAAGTTTCTTATAGTATGAGACGAACTCGGCCTTGTCCTCTGATCAGGTCGGCCGATCGAGTTTCCCCAAGGCGCTCTATCAAAAACAGGTCGATCCGCAGTAATCTTCGGAATCCTACAAAGGAAAATTGATAAAAAAAAATGAGCAAAAGAGCTCAAAAACGAAGATATCAAATCGCAGACGCTTTTCATCCGATATAAGGGTAGTAGTAACAATAGACCTAAACAAATCAGAAAACAAAAATTTCGATACAGATCTAATAGCCCTATGAATAAACGAAGAATTTACCAGAATCGCACAAACCAAAACAAGGATTCGATTGATCTCCGATAAGCATACCAACTAAGAGGCGATCCAAATGGGAAAAAAAAAGGAGCGAAGATTTATACGAATCCGAGGAGACTTACACTCCAGGAGCGGAAGGGAGAGGAAGATCAGATGGTATGGAGCCGCCATGGAAGTCCTTAAGCGTCATGGTGCTACCAGCCGCTTTCTTCTTCGACATCGTTGCACAACTTTATTTTATCTGATCCTATTCGCTTATTTTCCTCTGTTCTCCGATTGAGATTTGAGTTTTTCGCCGCCGGAGAAGGGAAGAAGAAGACGAACACCTCCCTCAATCTCTCTCTCTCTCAAGGTTCTTCGGTTATCGACCCCTACGGTTCGTCTGGTTCAGCTTCGGATTCTCAATTCTCCTCTCGGATTTATTAAATATCGAAAATTTACTTCCTCAATGGACGGACAAATGTTTTTTCTTTTTCTTTTTCTTTTGCCCCTTAAAAAGAACCGAAAATACGAAACTACCCCTATTGAAATCAAAAACTATTTGCATTTAAATAGCCCGACCCGATGCGGTTTCATTTTTTTTGTTGGGCCTCGCGGCCTACAGTCCCAAAATTCCTTGTCCAGACTCAATCCACATGTAATCTACGATTTAGCGGGCTAATCCCCGGGTTCCTTGTAAGCAACAATTAAACTTCAACTAGACAAATGAAGTATGAAAAACAAGACATTTAATATATGGTGAGATATGTGTTTGTATATAATATATATGTTTGTTATATCAAATCGATTGAGACAAGAGAGAGATAGAGAGAGAGTAAGCAAAAGAAGATACGAGAGAGAGAGATGGGATGAACTCTTATTATATTCGTCCATTCTTACAAAGGGTAAATACTAGTATTTATAGAAGAGTAATAAACATAAAATAATAGTTACCGACTTGATAGATAACTTTTTTTGTAAGATAGATGTGGATAATTATCCATTTTTTGTTAGTCGGTGAGACAACTTCTTTCGTAAGATAGATGTGGATAATTATCCATTTCTTAACAAGAAGTTCTTTTTTTGCTGTTTCGGATAACAATTTGGCTCATCATGGATAACCTTTTATCTGAATTTTACCGTAGACTTCCGCGGCATATATAATATACGATTGAAAATAATTGGAGGTTAACAAATACTAAGTTTTCCGATATATTCATTACATTATATATATATATATCTAGACAAATTAGGACAAATCTCTTCAACACTAACTTAAACCTAAACACTCAAACAAGGACAAGAACTATAGGACGAATCTCAAAGATTAAAATCCAGCAACACTTAAACTTACTCAGCACTTAAACCAACAACATCAAGTCCATTGTCTAGACTTAGATCCATGATCCATGTCTACGAAGTGACAAAAGGAGCTGCAATTGTTCTAAATATTTAGAATTTGCATACGTTGGACTTGAGAAGCGCAAATGTATGTGAATGTTTCAGAACACATAAGAGATTTTAAACAACCTCTTGATGAGCAGATCTTTTTGTCCTACCAGTCTGCCGACCAAGCCGGATTTTCTACAAAACATACCTTTAGACAACCGAAGGAGCAGAGCATTACAGAGAATTCAAATTTCAGAAAACACCTTTATGTTCACACAATCCTGTTTTAGGTTTAAGTACTTACAGTTTCTTCTCATACTTATGTCTCACAAGAAGAGCTGACCCAAAGGAACCTTTTCCAATTTGCTCAAGAACCTCGTAATGCTCCATTGACAAACTCTGAAATTCACCTCATCTGTCTTAATTTCGTCTAAAGAATCTGAAGGAAAATGAAGATAAAAGACACATTGCATGATCAGTTATGAGCAAAAGCAGTAAGAAAACGAAGTTTCTGTAATGCTTTGCTCCTTCAGAAAGGTACGGTTTGTATTGCTTTCAGAAAGGTAGAAGAAGAAGTTGAGAGAAAGAAGTTTCTGCATTTCATGGAGGAAGCTACAAAGCGACACAGTTTCTGAACAAGGAGCAATGGCTAGTGAAAGAAGTTGAAGAAATTAGCCATATGAGACCTCTCTCTTGAGATTTTATAGGAAAGGAAAACGACAGATTTTTGCGGCGCAAACCCGCGAACCTGCTCCGGGTTGCCCAGAAACCCGACTTCCACATGGGTCAAGCCCGCTAGGCCCGCTTTTTTGGACCCAGGCCCGCACCACCACGATCCTACTTGGGCCGAAGCAGTAAGAATCGACTCGATTTAAAAGAAAACAAATAATTAGATGCCATATTTGTGTTCTTCCAAAAAAACAAAAAACAAATGTGCTGGATTCGTAAACTAAGTTGAGAACGGTCAAATGCTTAAATTAAACCACTTAAAAAATTTCTTCCATACTTTTTGTTCTACACATTATCCATGGTTTTTTTTGTTCGGTGACTAAAATATCAATCAAATATTACATTACAATTGATAGTAAGACTTTAAATTATTTATGAGGATTACCCTTTCTTTCTTATCGGGTTTACTTTGATCGCTTCTACATAACCTGAGTTGTGGTCCCAAGAACTTGATAGCCAAAACAGCCATCAACCTCAGGAGATGAGCAGGACATGGCCATGTTGGTCACAACTTGGGTTTGGCAATGAGGTAGAGTTACAAGAGGAGACAATGAGATGCGTTTCGGGTCTAAATCCCATGTACTTGGGGTTTAGATCATCTTGGAGATGCATTACGTCAGTCTTTCAAAGTAGCTATCCATCCATTGGATGCTCATGCTCCTATAATTACACTTTTCTCAACCAACTCTAGAGGAAGATGAGAAGCACCGAACACTAAGCTTTGTTACCTTGCTTTCGTTTCATGGCTTGAAGATTATCACAAAGCAAGGTAACAAAGCTTTAGCACTCAATAGATAAAGCTCTTCAATTCTAGAACCTGGTCCCATTTTCAAAGCCAATGAATCGAACTCAGAAAAACCAAAAGGATCTTCAAACTTCTGCATAGGTTTATGAACCCTCCCAGCAATAACTCTACATAGCACAAGAGCTCTCAACGAATCTCTGTTTCTTCCTTGATCGATTTCGATAGATTCAAGAGCTGTAGAGCTATTTGATGCTGTGAAAATCCCTTTAATCCCATCTGGTCTTGTTTTAGGATTGAACCCTTTTCTTAGAATATGACAAACTCCACATTGATCCGAGAAACAGAGGTTTGAAGAACTGTTGCTCAAACCGAGAGCGCAAGAAAGAGTTGTGCCGTGAAACCCAAGCAACTCGTTCCCATCAGCCATACAGCGAGAGTGTTTCTTTGAAAGCTTGTTTGCTCTTATTTTCACGACTTCTCTGTAATCTTCAAACTCTGCAACGACTCTCTGCAAGTTCTGGATTTTCAAAATCGCCGAAATGTTGTTCCTTTTCGTTTTGCCAAGCTTGTGAGAATAGCCTGTATTGCAGATTAACTCCACAGTTGTTCTTGAGAAGTCTCCTGCTAGGAGTCTAGTGACTGCAAAAAGAAGAAAAATAATCGAATTCTCCTCAAGAGACATTGACCAAAAATCGATGGAGAAAGAGTTCTATTTGAGTTTTACCAGAGTGATTATAAAGGTAATGCGTCTCAAACGCAACAAGATCTCTGACTCTCTGGTGACATTTCCGACAAGAGAGAGCTCCAAACCCGCAGATGTCAGAGCCAACAACATCAAATCTCTCAGAAGAACAACGACCGGTAAGTAAATTTGAAGAAGATGCTCCGCTGAGAAAATCTTTACATCTGCCAGAATTATCGGCACTGCCTTCAAATTTCATTGTATTTATAAACTTGGAGTTCTCAAGAGACCGTGAGCTGCAGCAGCTTGGATTCTGCATAGCTCGTTCATCTCCATTAGTGACCAAGAAGACATTTCTCAGATTCGACATTGATCTTGAGCACCCAGATGGATTCTTAGTCTTCTGGATTTGGTTCTTGTCTGGATCACCAGCGTGAGTTGACTTCTGTGCATTGCAGCAGCTAAGAGACTTCTTGAGATAAAGCCAAACTCCACGCATGTTTGTTCAAGATCCGTCTAAGGATTCACAAGAAGAGATGTGAATTATTTAGGCTTTGGTTCGGACACGGCTCTGTTTTCTGTATCTTCCTGCTTCCTCACCATATCCGCACAAACTGTTTCCAAAATAAGATTGAAGACTTCCATAAGTGTATGATATCATATCATACCATAAAAGAACCTAAAAGAAAATCGTTTTTAGAAATAGAAAATTCACAGCTAAAAAGCCTAAAATTAACGTTTATGTTAATAAGCTGATCAAATCTTAACCAGGTATGATTCTTTTCCAATTACAACCTGGAAAAAAATATAATAATTTAGCCTATATGATTACAGAAGAAAGAAAAAGATATGGTAATCATACTTTTTTTCACTTCTCTTCACGTTCCAGAACAGAGTATAAAGCCACATGCTGCTTCTATTGAGCTTAGACTTTTTTGAAGTAAAAAGTCAAACATATGATCAACTTCTTGTTTCAATCTGAAATTCATCATATCTTTATAAAAGATTTATTTTAATTAAATTATTTTATAAGAAAAGCATCCAAACTAATATCATTATATTTAAAAAGAAAAGGAATGAAACTTTACTTACTTGGTGAGACCAAAACCGAATCTCTCTTTTGTCTTGCAGTGAGAGGTGAGGCTTAGGAAAGTAATCTGATGCTGTTTCTTTATTCTTTTCCTCTTCCCTAACACTTTCATAGAACAGTGGAAATAAATACAGTAATCAAAATAGGAACGACGGTTTTATAAGTTAAGAAAAAATGGAAAGTGAACTTGGCTTCTTAGTTTCTGTTATGATCATATGTGCAGACATTACAGGTGCAGTCCTTGGGATCGAAGCCGAGATTGCTCAGAGCAAGGTTCTAATCTTTATAACATTAGTAAAAGGAGTTTATTTTCATTACCAATAATCTTTTCTTGTATTTGATAGTTCTCCTTTGAGACAGCAACATCATCATCATCAGCATCAACAACATTCAAGACATCAGGATTATGGATGTCGAAGAAACCCGAGCTCTGGAGCTTTTGCTGAGGGAGTAGCTGCAATGGTGCTTCTGTTTATTGTCCATGTCACAGCAAATGTGCTTGGAGGCTGCACTTACATTCGCACTAACCAAGATTTCAAGAGAGCAACGGCGAACAAGATACTCGCAGTGGTTTTCTTTGTTCTCTCCTGGTAATGCAAAGATGAAATCTTTTAGATTTCATTCAACACAATTTTGAATTTTTAAAGAATTCACTTAACTGTTTTTGCTTTTGACAAACCTTTTTTTTTTGTGTTTTAGGATCTTCTTTGCTGTCAGCTACTCAACGCTGATGTTAGCTACATTAGCCAACTCAAGATCGAATAAATTCTGCAGCTTGCCGAATCGTTGGCTCTTCCTTATTGGAGGCATATTTTGTCTAGGACACGGACTGGTGACTTCAGCATATTATGTTTCCGCCATTGCTACTAAAAAAGAAGACAAAGAGAATTCGCAGCAAGAAAATCCAGCAAATAGAAGCCGTGCATAACCCGATGCCTTTTCGACAAAATACGTTTCGTGTGTGTATAAAATTAACAACTTGCTTCACTTTTAGTTAAAACTTGCTTCCTTGGTATTAATAAATCCGCAAATATTCCAAAATGAACTCTTCAAGAATCAATAGAGAGAAAGAAGAAAAAGGCCCGAGTTCTAGGCAAAAGAACCAGAAACAAAAATCCATATAACTAAGGGATTGCTCGAAATGATTCAGCCATCTTTGTTACCACCTCATGAATGAAACCACTCTTCTGCGAATAGAATTCGAATTCCTTAAGCTGCAATACTTTCCACTGCTCCTCGAATCTCTTCTTATCCTCCGAGGCAAGCCTACTCCAACCTTGTTGAGCAGCAAGATCATCCACACCAAAACGCGCTAGTGACTTAACAAGAATAGACTTCACAAAAGCATCCAATTCTGCCATGCTCGATACAAAAGCAACATCGTCTTCACAATTTTTACCATTGGGCGAAGAAGAAACAAGCTCTGGCTTCACAGGCTCAACTTTCTTCGACTTACCGCTCTTCTTAGACTTCCCGTTAGATTTCACAGCTGATTCCAAAGCCATCCCATTAGCTCCCCAAATAATCTTGGACAACTCAAAGGCCTTGTGATCATGAGGTTTGGAAAATGTTGGTTCCTCTCCCTTCTTCACTTTACCAAAATTGTTCTCAAACTTTTTCTTCAAGCTCCTTCGCTTCTCCATCAATTGGATTTTACTGACATCAAAGCTAATAGATTTCTTCACCAACTGATAAAACCCATTCGAGTCATCGTACGGACTAGCCCCAGTATCAGTTTTGTAATCAATAAGCCCTTGTAAAACCGCAATCTCATCCTCTTCAGTCCAAACTCGTTGAAAATAGGGTTTCTTCGTCTCTTCTCCTCCACCACCACTCTTCTTCTCCTCCGCTCCTGAAACCCTCTTGGCCTTCTTCGCGTCCGTTGAGGCTGCTGCTCCATCTGTCTCGCTAGAAGATCGCTTCTTGGTCGCAGGTTTCGCAGAAGGTTTGCCCTTTTTGGAATCCTGATTCTTCACTGCTACCGAATCCTTGGTCTCGGTGACAGATTTCACAACGGAGGATCCTGGATTCTTAACCGGGTTTTTCTTCTCGGTTTCGGAGTCGGAATCGGTTTCTTCCTCCGACCCAGATTCGGAATCGGAAACTTGCTGCTTCTCCGGGGCAGCGAGAGCAGTTTCTGGCTTCTTCACGGCTGGGTTTCTGGAGGAAACATCATCTTCTTCCTCCTCCGACGAAGAGTTTCCTTCGATTTCTTCACCTTCTCCGATTGAAGTCTCCACTTCGTCATCGTCGCTTGAAGACGCCGTCGGCGGATCTTCCAACAGATTGAGACGTTTCCCGGACATCAAAATTTTTAGGGCTGTGTGTGTGTTTGAATTGAAAAACTAAAGACTTCTGTTTCACCACTTCCTCCTCAGGTTTTAATATATATATTGAACAAAAGAGTCTCTTTGTTTTCCACTAATTTTGATTTTAACATATATTTTTCTGAATTTATTAGGATTTTCCTTCTTTTCTTCTTCTTATCGTTAGGATTTCCTTCCTTTAAAATGGAAAATTACTAAATTAAATCACTTTTAGATATTTTATTCACTTTGTTTTTTGGTCTCAAGATATTACGCTTTTTCTCAAGATTGTGTGTTTTCCAACTTTCGTAATATCTTCTATGTACGTAATAATGAAATTTAATTTTAATTAATCGTTCAAAAACAATGGGGACGGTCACACTTCTATGACTCATCCATAGTTTGTCATCTCTGTCCCCATCATTGCAAGTAGATAAACACTGAATCACAAAATCGTGTTTATTTCTTTTACAGTGGAAACAAGAAGCCAGGTCGTCTAGGCTTGAAAAGATGGACGATCAAGAACTGCATAAGAATTCACGTGTTGTTAAAGTCGTTTCTGCAGAATCATGGAGCTTTTATGTGAGTCAAGCCAAGAATCAGGGTTCTCCTGTAAGTCTCTCTCATCCTCTTATCACAGAGCTATTTTCATAAGCCAAAATGAAATCTGATTCAGATCCAGACCCATTAAAGGATTGAGATTTTAGGACAAGGGTTTTAAGGAAGTTGTGTTGTGATTTATATTTGGTTGAAACCAATCCTTTGAAAAGACTGATTCAAAGGAAAGTTATGGCTGGATTTCTCAACACATGAACCACCTTAAGATATGAATTATTGAGAATGAATCAGTATTGTGAAATGAATGGCTCTGGTTTGTTTGTTTGTTTATATGAATTAACAACAAACGTTGTTACTCTATGGTATTTACAGATTGTGGCTCATTTCACAGCATCATGGTGTGTTCCTTCTGTGTTTATGAACTCGTTCTTCGAAGATCTTGCGTCGAGCTATAAGGGTGCTCTATTTCTCATAGTTGATGTTGATGAAGTCAAGGTTAAAATACTTATGTGTCTTCTTTGTTAAAGAGAAGTTTTTTTTTTCTTTAATCATTAAGAGTAAAAGACTACTCAAAGAAACATTGTTTCTTGACATTTGTTGTGAAAATTAACAATTGCTAGATGATTTATTGTTGCTATGTTGGATTCGTCAGGAAGTGGCGACACGGCTAGAGGTAAAGGCGATGCCGACTTTTCTGTTCTTGAAGGATGGTAATGTGATGGACAAACTCGTGGGTGCAAACCCTGGTGAGATCAAGAAAAGGGTCGATGGTTTCGTTCAGTCCTCACGCGATGTTCATATTGCTTAGAAATATATAGATCCATGGTAAAAGAGCTCGATCCTAATAAAGTTTGTGTAAAGTGTATTTCGTTTGTGACTTTGGAATAAGGTTTGTGTAAATGTTTATGTGAAATTGCGAGTGAAGTGTAAATTTGTTTGTAAACTTTTGCTTCGACTATGGAGCTTTACGGAACTCAAGGCATGTTTTTTTATAAAAATGGCCTACAGACACTGAAAATCTCAGGTATGACATTGTTGGTATATGTTTTAGATGAGGTTGAGGATTAGGCTAAAAGATTTGGTTGATGACTTAATCATTCACATAAATGTTATGCTACAAAATTCTTTTATTGAGATTACAGTATCAGAGATTGGTAGTTTAGCTTAAATCATTCAAACAGACCCAAAAAAAACACTATAAATCAAGATACAATATAAAGAGCTAGACTTTTTGTTGTTATTCTCAGCAGGGTAATTTGAAACCCATGTAGTGACCAGAGACAAAATCGTCCCAGACTTTAAGAGCTCCATGGGATGTCATCAATACAGTACTCAGTGCCATGACGATACCAACTGCAAACACAATCATCTAAGCCCTCCCATACTTGGCTATAACCTTCTTAACCACCATTAGTCCGACAAGAGACGCTACAAAGCAGACCAGAGCGAATATGGCAGCGGTTCCAGCGTGTTCCATGCCCAGTAATAGGTACTGGATTGCAGACATAGTTGAAGAAAACAGAACCATGAAAGAACATGTTGCTGCAGTTACCTGTATAGAAGATTTGAATTGTACTATTTATGAATCATGATATTTCATATGTTATACCGTATAGTCTACTCTATAGTATGTTGTAAACGCCTAGAACACCTTAAATCGCCTAGGCCCGCTTAGTGTCTACAACATACCTCAGGAGCAATACCAATTTGGAGAAGAAGAGGACTAATAAGCATTCCACCGCCAATACCGAAAAGGCCACCCAAAACTCCAGCCAAGAGAGCCATTAGAGGGAGCATAAACTTGTCCAGTCTTACTCCATGGCTCCTTCTCGCATCTCCAATCTCCTGTGGATTTCAGTTTTAAATTCATCAAAGCTGTTGACTTTGACTAACAGAAAGCTAATTTAATCAAATGTTAAGACCTTTTCAGTGTCTTGGTTAGGTGATGTGTAGCTGCTTTGAACACTGTCACTGAAGCAAATCCAGAGAGTGAAGAAGATAGTCAGAGGTATTTGCAGAGACGAGAGGATCCAGTAGAGAGCTCCACATGGCTTGATCGATATGATTCCCTGCAAATACAAGGTATGGACTTTACCAAGTTTAAATATTGCACAATTAAAGTGTTCATAAATATTTCAAAAAATTAGAACACTTTGAGAGTAGATGACATTCAATTTTTGTATGAGAAAGAATTGACAAAAAGATTTGTCACTAAGGAATCAATTGTTAGTTTGTTACTTGACCATTAAAATGCAGAATAAGGCCTTAATTTTACAAAACTTCTATCATTTCATTTGGTGTTTTTTTTTTATATAAAAATTCACCAAAACAATTTATACAAAAAAAGGCATTTCAATAACAAAATAATCAAATTTTCTATTCTAAAATTTATACCAGTTCAAAACTTTTTGGCAGTCAAATTTTTCGCAATTCAATTCAAATTTTTTTCTTTGCACGTCAAACTTTAGCACCTCTAAATATCTACATTTGTGTACATATTTGCAATTTTGCCGTCATAAATATTTAAAAGTTAGTTTTTTTCCTTCCCGCAAAAGTTAGTTATATTTTTGGAGGGAAAGTAGAAACAGACAAAAAGGTAAAGATGATAATTCAACTTTCGTTGTATTTTATGAGATACTAGATTAGGCTTCGTGATACATGGGTGAAAATTAAAAGATTTAAATTCTAAAATTGATAATATGTTTAATTATGATTCTTATAGTTAGATTTTAAATTAAATTTCTGTTTAGTTATTTTATAATTTATATTTTAAAAAATTTAAAATTGATTCATATTAACCATAAATATGATAAACAATCATTTTAAACTAATGAGAGGGTTTCAGAATTACCAAACATACGATAACAATTTTTTCTTCTTCTAATTTTATATATTATGAAGTGTATATATTTTATATTTAACACTTTTTATTTGTTAGTTTTTATTTTGTCTTTTACTTTACTTTTTCAATGTTATTAGTTTCCATTATAAACACATTTTTTTCTTTTTTGTTATTTTTTCTTTAAAATAAAATAAAATAAAATAAAATAACTAACAATAAGAAAATTTATATTATTTCTTTGACACATGTCGCAATCTTAATTAACAATGACACATATAACGATTTCGTGAGTAATGTGTTTATAATGGATAACTAACTATTTTATTTGTTAGTTTTTATTTTGTCTTTTACTTTACTTTTTCAATGTTATTAGTTTCCATTATGAACACATTTTTTCTTTTTTGTTATTTTTTCTTTTAAAATAAAATAACTAACAATAAGAAAATTTATATTATTTCTTTGACACATGTCGCAATCTTAATTAACAATGACACATATAACGATTTCGTGAGTAAAAATTATCTTACTTGTCAGACTAACGTTAAGGTGTTCAACTTTATAGAAAAAAATTATAACATATAGAACTAGAAATGATTATATCTAAAGTAAATAGCAATGTATTTCATCTTCTAAGAAAACCAAACCATATGGAGCGTACGTAAAATGAGCAAATTATTTGCTCCACCACTATGTAACAACGTGGTTTCTAACTTAAATTAAACCCCCAAAAATAATTAATCGTTTTCTAGTAAGATGTAAGAAATTCAAATTGTCAAACAAAATGTGAGATGTTTTTTTAATGACATTAGTGTTCATGATTTGGTTAGCAAACATAGTATACGCACATTCCGGTATGTTTGATTTTTAATCTTCGGAATATAAATATATTGGGACATCACACATGACAACTGTAGCCCTCTTGGCACATAGAAATATTGCATTTGTTCAATGCATACCCATGAATATATTATACATTAGAAGTGTTTTGAGTATATGCAAAAAGAGTAAACTAAAGTTCGGTAAACCATCATTGAGGGGATGTGCAAGGCTAATAAGGTGGAAGATGCGTGGTTTTTTATTCTGTAGCCTATATGAGAAAGGAGTGAATCCTAATGTTAGAACATACACCATAACGATTTGGGGGTTATATAAGAAACGATTTTCATCTCAAGTGAAAATGCTGTTCAGAGAAATGGAGGAAGATGGGCAAGCGTCTAATCTTTGTACACACTATAGATTTTAATTATGAGGTATTGTGACTGGTTTGTGACTCAAGCTATAGATTTTAATTCTAAAATTTTTTAATATCTCACAAAAGTTATTAAAAATAGCCGACTAAGCAAATAATTAATTAATTAAATAAACTGAGGATGTGAAATTTTTAATACAGCAACCATTTCCATTTAATACTTTAATCGAAACAAAATTGATTTTAAGCCCAAGGGCTAATAGAACACTCCCAAGGAAGCTTAGGGAATCTCTCACGGTCCTGGCAATAATCGTATACGACGAGATTACGCTGCACCCACGCATAATCCATCTTCTGTGTCTTGGACAAATGCCACGCGTCGTACTGGTCCCACCAGTTGTCCGTTGTGGTGGAGACGCAAGCAGGGAATGGATCCTTCCAACGGCAGCCTTCGACGGCGAAGTCCTTGTAGGAAGAGACGAAAGGAGCTTTCTTCCAGTCGGTCTTCTCGAGGCCGCCACGTGTCGCCCAGTCGTCGGCGTTCCAGATGCTGGAGAACAAGTACATCGGCTTCTGGTTCGGGAAGAAATCGTTGTTTGGTACTTTGTCGCTGTTCTTGTACACTCGAATCGGTACTTTATCCACGAAGAACCTGTGTGTTGCAGTCGATTTAACCGGATTACACATTGTACCGATCGTTTAGATCCCCTAGCTTTTGTAGTTTGATTTTTTTTTTAAGTTCGGTTAAGGTAGGTTAGCTTTACCCGGTTTTGAATTTGTTTCGGTTGAAGATTCGGACCATATTGAAATTTACCTTGCCTGGTTTGTGTCGGTTGGAAAATTGAAACTAGATTGAAATTTACCACAAGTTAAGTTTTAATTATCTTGTATAAATTTTACTTTTTCATCTGTTATAAATATTTTGCCTACTAAACGCTATGTTATTAAAATATTACCCATATATTTTTTGGAACATTGGCTTAATTAATATAAAACAGCAAATAAATTTGAAATTGGAATCTAGTCTGAAATAGGGGTGGGCAAAAAAACCGTAACCAAAAAAACCGAACCGAATCAAACCGAAATAAATCATATGGTTTGGTTATGGTGTAATCTAAAAACTCATTTGATTATCATTTTTGGTAAGAGTTCGGTTTCGGTTTGGTTTAAAACCGTAAAACCGAATGGTTTTTTCGGTTTTAAATTTTAGATTAATTTTATATAGCTTTATATTTTTTATACATTCATTTTATTTTTGTTTATTGTATGAGCCTTATCAAAAGTTATGAACCAAACTAAAAATCGTAACCGAACCAAACCGAGCCAAAATTGCATATGGATTTTAAATGGTTTCATTTTTTATAAAACCGATAAACCGAAAACCGTTAAAAACCGAACCGTACCAAACCAAAATATATATGGTTTTTATATGGTTTGAATTTTTATAAAACCGAAAAACTGAAAAAACCAAATTGAAACCAAACCACAAACCGAAGTGCCCACCCCTAGTCTGAAATTAATTTGTAAACTAAATTATTTTGTTATGAGTGAAATGTTGGTTCAAAATTGAATTTGGTTTTGTTCAACTATTAGTTTTGTCACAAACAAGTTTTACGTTTTTGCTGGAAAAAATGATTTTGGTTTACACATTTGATTTTGGTGTTGTTTAGGTTTTTATTTAAAAAAATTGGGTTAAAAACATAGCCCTGTAAAAAACTTAACCCTGTAAATTCAGCTATTTTTAACCCTATTATAAAATACAGGGTTTATGGCTTAATTTTTTACACAGGACCCGGACTAACCATGTGAGTTTGAGCCCATATTAACATCGCTAGTTTTGTGGCATCAAAAACTTATAGATCCTAAACCTAAGCTTCTGGTTTCTAGCCAAAACTGATCTTACCGAGTGGTATCTCTATGGTTTAGCCAGATGAAGAGAGGACTTACACGAGCTGGTGGTTATTCCAAAGAATTGAGTAGGTGTGGTAATCCTTGGTCGGGTCGAACCAGAGCGAATGTCGCATCTCCCGATTACCGGTTCCGTTCTTATACACATTGGTCTGAATTATGTACGGCTCTCCGGTCCGGTTCCCAAGAAATTCGAAATCTATCTCGTCTCTCTCCGGTCCTGCCCCATTCTCCGAACACATCTGCTCATAAAACAAAAATAAATCAATTCTATAAAAAGAAAAATGATTATCTTCTTTACAGAATTGAAAATTTAATAAGAATTAAGAACGACGACTCACGTAGTAAGCGGTGACGACGCCGGCGGAGTCGCCGCCGACGAGTTTTAGCTTCATACTAAACCATCCGAATCTGTACATGTGCTTTGTCTGAAACCCACATCCTGTTTTATTTTATCCATTCAAAATTCAATTAGGTCCAATCCAATCATGTAACTTTTATAAATGTATAGATAGAATCAAGTTGGAAGAGTTTCACGAATTTAAAAAGACTGTGATACATTGTTTTTAAACCGGATATTTCCGGTTAGCGAAGTGGATTAGAACGTACCGGTATCATTGTCTAAGGAGAGATTCCAGATCTGTCCATCCTCGGAAGTCGTGAAGTGATTCTCAGACCACATGATGTTGAAATTGTCTTCGAACGACTGTGTCGGTGTTGCAGAGATAGAGGAAGACGCCATTAGAGCCGAAATGAACAAGAAGATCAGAGCCGCCATGAAAGAACAGCTCGTGCTTATTCTTCTTCTCGTCGCCATTTGTTGTGTCTCTGCTTCGATTTTTTCGAAGAGAGAAGGAGAACGTGATTTCACTGGTTCCGTGAATGAGAAGACGATGGAGCTTTATTGCTTTAATTTAAAGACCGGAAAAATTACTCATTAACAATCCTTCTTAATTCTTTTAAATATTTATTTGTTTGGTTTGGACTTTGGATACGGTTTATTTTCTAATATTTTCATATAATATACTAACAATTATTAAAGTTATAAATAAAGGCATACAGAAAAAGATTAATTACAGAATAGAGAAAATCAACAGTAAACTCAATGATTAATACCACTGTAACTGGTTGTTTAGATCGAACTTAATACCCGGTTTAGCTACTAAAACACCGACCGGTTTATTCATAAAGTTGAGAACTGAGATTGGTCATTGAACTGTATATGAGCTAACAAGGGTGTTCTGGGAATTATGAAAATAACAAGAGAACATGGAGAATCATTGGACCGCCAGGCTGCCACCAAGTGGAAATGTTCATGTCAAGGCAAAAAAACAAACATTATTTAATTCTTTGTTTTCTTTGTTTGTCAACTATATAATCCTTCGTTTAATCCTCCCTATTATGTAAATCTTATATAGTAAACTAAATTCCCAAAAATATATATGATCATTTAGATATATCAGCCACAGTAATGAAATAATGACAACATCTGAATTTGGAGTTTTAACACCATATATGTGAAGTATTTATAAATTTGTATTTTTTTGGAGTTTAAACATACTTCACAAATTTTTGATGAATCCGCAAAGTTAAACATGTCTTTACAATCTAATTGTAAATGTTCATCTAAAAATCTGTTTATATCTGCATAAGTTCGATATATAGTTTTTTTTTGTTTTTGTTAAAAGTTGGATAATTTATTATTTTGGGTAACGTAATTTTTTTTTTTAAGACCTCAAATAAGTATACAATGCGGGGATCGGAAGCAAAAGGCTAACCGAAAAAAACAACCTAAAATGGTCGAGCATGAGCAACTTCACAATATACATAGTTTTTAATAGTTCCATGATTATCAGTTCGTTTTTTTTAATCAAGTGATAGATCATATATATTTGAGAAAGTTCTTCGTGAAAACCATGTTCGTCACAGAAATTAACCGGATAAATCTAATGGCTAATGTATGTGACAATCTTATTAAAAAGAAAGAAGAATAGGCAACATGCTTCGGACCATAAGAGCATCCACATTGGTAATAAAATGTGGATGTCTTTAAATATAAAATTATTAAAATTTGAGTAAAAGGAAGAAAGAGAGTGTTTTTGGTTGAAATAATGGGGTGTATTGAAATATAAAATTAATAAAATTTAAGTAGAAAGAGAAAATAGTGAGTAGTTTTGGAGAGATTGTGTCTCCGGGAAGACATAAGAGAGTGAAATTAGGAGTATGTTTAAATATAAAATTAATAAAAGTTAAGTGAAATGATGAAAGAGAAGGTATGAAGTTGAGTAAAAGGATGAGAGAGTGTATTTTTAATATTTTTTTATCTGTGAGACATCACATTTTATGTGCAATGTGGATGGTCTAATATGAAAAAGAGTTTGCCTCTTATCTTTTGGCAGCACGTGAAACAAGCACGTTATGCAAAAAGAAAGCGGGGAAATAATACACCTAGATTTACTAATTTATTAGATTAGTAAATTGGACTGTCCCTTCCATAATAAATATTTTTTTTTGTATGGATATGAATGTTCAGATCTAAGATAGGCATAACGAAGTTACTGGTAATAATATAACTATACGCAACTCGACCTTGTTACTCTAGACTATAAGTCAATACTATAACGGACTATTAAGATTACTATTAAAATTAGTATACTGATGTAAATTTTGACAAATATGTATGGTCAGGTCTAGTAACATTTACTTGTTTATGATTAATTTATTTGAATCACCAGTTAGCTATCAACTATTCCTTTGTTCTTTTTTTTTTATAACCCATGTATTAATCCTTTTTTTTAATATACTAAAAATGGTTTCTCCCAGGTTTCATCTTATATATATGGATCTCAACATGTCGGTCCTAATAGAGAAATCAAAGCTCTTGGGCGTGTATGAGTTTGGCTGTGAACAATATTATTAAGTGTCAACATATTTATCAAAAGACAGTTTGGCCGAGTGGTCTAAGGCGCCAGATTTAGGCTCTGGTCCGAAAGGGCGTGGGTTCAAATCCCACAGCTGTCAAGTTTTTTATTTTATTTTTCGTAATCTGAATCCTCTAGGACGTCAAGAGGGTTTCAACGTTATTGCACCAATAAAACACCTTAATTTTGAACAATAACGACGTCGTCTTCCAGAGATTACACTGTCAACAACTCAACATTATCTGTTCTTCACTTCACTTCTCAAGTATCTTGCGGCAATTCCATTTCCCTCTACCTCCTTAGATCTTCAAGGTGAGATCTAAAATGGTGGTTCATACAAATCTGGCATCTCGTTTCGTCGTCTTAACAGCGTTATTATTTGCCATTGCGTTCGCGGATTCGGGACACGATTCAGATCTCATCGCCGAGCTTATTTCGCTCCGATCAGCCGCCGATTCAGGCGTAATCCGCCTCGATGACGACGGCGTTTCCAGATTCCTAACCTCCGTAGCCACTCCCAGGCCTTACTCCCTCATCATCTTCTTCGACAGCAAGAGCGAGCTCCGCCTTGAAGAGTTCCGCCGCGAATTCGGAATCGTCTCTGCCTCTTTCGTCGCCAATAACAATGGATCTAACGGAACCACGCTTTTCTTCTGCGAGATCGATTCGACGCACTCCGAGGCTTCGTTCCACCGCTTCGCCGTCGAATCCCTACCGCACATTTGCCTCGTCGACCCTTGGATGGAGAATCTACAGGACGAATCCGGTCAGATGGAACGCGGAGATTTCGCTGGATTGGCGGAATCCATCGCAGAGTTCGTCGAGCGGCGAAGCAAGCTCACCGTTGGCCCAATCCATCGACCACCGCTCCTGTCGAAGACACAGATCATAATCATCACAGCTTTGATCGTAATCTCGACTCCGATCCTTATCAAGAAGGTTCTTAAGGGAGATACGCTTCTCCATGACCGTAGGGTCTGGTTATCCGGAGCAGTTTTCGTCTACTTCTTCAGCGTCGCCGGCACGATGCACAACATCATCAGGGAAGTGCCGATGTTCCTCCGTGATCGTGAAGATCCAAGCAATATCGTTTTGTTCTACGAAGGATCAGATTTTCAGCTTGGGGCAGAGGGATTCGCTGTTGGGTTCTTGTACACTGTGGTTGGATTGCTCCTGGCGTATGTCACCAATGCGCTCGTACGAGTTAGGAATCTCAATGAGCAAAGGCTGATTATGGTTTTGGCTTTGTTCATATCGTTCTGGGCTGTGAAGAAGGTTGTTTATCTGGATAATTGGAAGACTGGATACGAAATTCATCCATATTGGCCATCAAGCTGGCATTGATGGATCCTTGGCGTTAAGGTAATTGGTTTTGTTTTCTCAAGTTCCTGGAACTGAGGAATCATGTTTTTGACATATATTAGTGTTTTGCTTTCAATACTTGAGCAGAGTGTAGCAGAACTTCATATTACTGCAGTTATTCATCTGAGAGAGAACATATAGTCAAGTTTACGGATTCAAGAATCATTAGAGTTTTAGGATCCACCATTGTTTAATCTTCTTCGGATCCATGTACTAGAATTTGGATTATCAAATTAGAGGAACGATATGCCTATGGTCTTGCTCCTGCACCACTGAGAGTCTGAGAAGAGGACTCCACCAAAGAAACATTGCTTCCTAATGTGTGAAAGTTTGAAGAAAAAAAGTTCAATGAAAAGATTTATGCAATACTTGACCCACAAGAACTTCTTTTTAAGAGTAAAAAATATTCTCTCTTTATTCTTTTCTTCGAACTTTGCTTGCAAATTAAGAATCTTTGATGCCTTAGGATAGCTCATGTTTATATTCCTCTTTGGTTTTGCTAAAAGATCAATTTTTTATGTCGGAAATTTCGACAATGGCAGAGACAAATAAAGGAATTGAAGAGGAAGTGGCAAGGGCGTTTGTGAATCACTACTACCATCTCTTTGACAATGATCGATCTTCTCTTTCCACTCTCTACAATCCCACCTCGTTGCTCACTTTTGAAGGCCAGAAGATCTACGGCGTGGAAAACATCTCCGACAAGCTTAAACAACTTCCGTTCGATCAATGTCGCCATTTAATAAGCACTGTCGATTCTCAGCCTTCTTCAATGGCCGGTGGTTGTGGTGGAATCCTCGTTTTTGTGAGCGGCAGCCTCCAATTACACGGCGAGGATCATCCTCTTAGGTTTTGCCAGGTTTCTAACTCTCCTCAATTTATCATCAATTTTTGGTTTCATTTTCTTAGAAACGAAACGCTTAAATTGCATAATACAAAATGCTAATTTTTTGTTTTTTTCGGCTCAACAATGCTAATCTTCAAGATTTCTTATTTGTGCTAATAAAGAGCTGACACTATTTTTTTTGCATGGGTTAATCTCGGACCAGTTATTCAATTTTATTACTATGTAGTTATATGAATAAAGTTACTATGCTAATCTTCAATATTCAATTTTATTACTATGTAGTTATATGAATAAAGTTAAAGTTATATAATACGAGGCAGGGCCCGTCCCTGCTGAAAATCAGGTGAAACATTTGCTTTAAGCCAAATAATATAACAAAATATTTTGGGAGACAAATGTTAATATGTTTGTAGCTTAGTTGGTTGAGTCCAACTTTCCTTAACTTTCATTTATGCAGTTCGAACGGAGTCAACACCCAGTTTTTTTTTTTTTTTTTTTAAAGCTTTTAATATTATTTTTTATAGATAATTAGAAACTTAACTTTTCCTTTTCTTGTACAAAAAAAACCTTCTCCTACCATCTTGGCCTCTTCTTCGCCTGCCTTAACTAAACCAAAAAATTGATTAGGCTTCATTAAATCTCTTTTCATCAAACGGAAGGATCTACCCAACCACAAACATAAATCTATCTATTTTTAAAATAGTGAATATACACGGAAAAACCGAACACATAGATATGGGGCCATGACTATCTATTGAATCTTGACCATCCCCTTCTGTTCAAAATCCTTTCCTTGTCTCCCAAGAAACCATTTATTTATCTCTCTTTCTCTAATCAAACTTTTCACGAATCAAAGAATGAAGAGCCGGAGCAGAAACTTTGCTACCCTGAGTTTGATGGTAATTACGGTATTAACATGGACGAATATTGTGGCTGGACAAGAAGCACTATTAGGAAAGAAAGTATTGCCGTTGTGCCACAGAGAATGTATGCCAACATGCATGAAAGTGACCGAAGCAACGCAAGAGGTTTGCGACCGTGCATGCCAAGCGGGTTGTCTCCAGCTTCAAGGTCGAGGTACCGGACTTTCATCCACCGATATATTAAGAGAAAAGAAGTAAAGCCCAAGTCTCATATTGTTTTAACAAGAGAATAATTATCAAAGAAGGGCCTAGCTATGTGTGTAGGGTTTCCAACATGCTATGTAATGGAAAAACTTAACTTTGAGAGTTGCCTAAAAGCAATTCTCCTCCTTTCATCTTTTATGAGATCATCAATCTAAAATCATTTGTGTTCTTGGTGACATTCTAAATTTCTTTTATTTCTCTTTTCTCTTTAACTAGAATAAAGCTCATATGAGCTATCTATTTTCTCATCTTATTTTTATGTTTCAATAAGCTCATTTTAGAGCTTGAATCCACCTGGTTTGGATTCTCCTACACGATCAAGGTGTCGATATATATGGTCATTGCATAGAGAGAAATAATTTATATCTTCAGCGGGAAAAACAAAAATTCCAGATTTTGAGATTACTATATATATATATGAGTTGTCCTTTCTATGTAACAGATTATAATATCGGGGTTGATCTTAAACACAGATATATGATATTATGCATGATGATAATTTATCCAATCCTTCCCAATAAAAAAAAATATTTGGCGTTTTAGAGAATGCAAGCTCTTCAAACTGTATTTTAACAAAAGAAAGAGAACCAAAAACCTAGTGATGATATTAATTATTATTATATACTCCCTCCGTTCTGAATTAACTGATGTTTTAGAGAGTTTTTTTTTTCCACAATTAAGTGATGTTTTCCCTTACCAATGCACAATTAATTGATTTTTTATTATTTTTGACCAATTATATTTTATAGACTATTTGTTCATTGGTTAAGATGAATAATAAATGAGGTTTTAGTATAGAAAAAAACAAAAATTAATTGTTTCCTTAATTTGTGTGCATACTACTAAAACATTATTTAATTCAGAACAGAGGGAGTAGCATTTACAGGGTAATTAACCGGCGAACAGTAACATGCTACCGCAATATCAAAAGGATTAAAGTTAAAGATCGAGAGGAGAAAATATGTTGGTAGTTGAATCGGTAAAATGCTATGAGATTTTTTTTTTTTTCACCAGATGAGAAGTAAATAATCTCATTCTCATTAATTTGGTAAATACTATAAATGGAGCGGTTTATATACAGAACAAACAAGGCAGAGTACCGAAGTCTTAAACCAAAAGAGAAAAGAATTAGACTAGTTTATACTTTATATAGTTAAGATTATATATAAATCTGGACACAATATAGGGCAGAAACATTGATATTTAGTACATTATTAAACCAAATAGTTTTAAAAAACAAAAAAGATCGTGAGGGAGAATTTTTGTATTTCTTCTGATTTTTCTTGGGACAGAATTAAATACAATTTAAGAATAATGCTCAATTTTTAATTCTTAACAATGTATATGTGCACAATTTTGTTGGCATATTATTCATAATAACTAATATTGTAGAATGTCTAACTAAAAATTCTATATGTGCAAAAATGTCTTGGCATTTTATTCCTATATTTAAAATATTTAAAAACCTTTTTGTTCCAACATCCTTTTATACTCCCCAGCTACTATATTGGATAAAAGAGAACATTGCACATTGGACAGTCATTATGCGTTGCTTAGAATAATCCCACCGGTTCCCTCTTGCGTCGTCTGTAAATGCAATTACAATTACTGGAAATAACAAAATAAATTGAAAGTATGCAGAAACGTATATATAATTCATATTTGATTTTTTTTTCCCTTTTGTTAAAATTAATTTTTTTTTCTCCGGATCATAAATTTTTACAATGAAATTATCTTTACTTGGTTTAATTTAATGAAGCGTCGTTTGTTAAATAAAAGCAGCGTTTGTTTTTCCATTACAAGAAATCTATGGGGTCTGCAGTTTTGTAATGTTTTTAGTTTTTTTTTTTTTTATAAACTTTCAACAACTAATCAGAAGGGTGCATATATATATATATATAATTTCATCGAGGGAGTGCATCCAAAATAGTTGCTGTGTGAATATATTGAGGAGCGTGCATCGACAAAAGTTGTTGTGTGAATATATTTTCCAATTCGCAAATGAGATTTATCCTTTCGAAATTTAATATATGAAACAATGATCCTAGTCGCCGGACTATCACAAAAGTCGAAGACAATAAAAAATTAGTTTATTTACACTTGCAGATAAAGAGGTTAATTTTCGCAAAAAATAATTAAACAATGGATGCCCCTTGAACTTTATTTAACACGTAAAATTTAAAATAGAACAACTGGGGATTATGAAAATCAATCTTTTGAAAAAAATATTTGTTTTTTTATAAAATAAATATAAAGAAGAAGTACTGGGATCAGATATTAAAAAAAAAAAAAAAAAAAA
>PKML01033382.1:344766-405522 GCA_002933935.1 Eutrema yunnanense
TTTTTTGTTACATAAAGAGTGTCATTCTCTAATATCAATACAAATTTTGACAAAACATTCCTTTTTTAACCTCAAATAAATATGATAAAATTATTTACAAAATTGTGTAAATATGAAAAGTCATTTTGGTGTATCTTCCCTAATCCCTATTCATTCAACGTCATTTATAGTAGCATTAAATATTTTATTATTTTATTTTGTGAAATGGGATTAGATATATACTTCTAAGAATCATTGTTTTTATTATGATCACAAATATGAGTAAAATACCAATAAAAAATTTGCAGGTTGAATACGAAAGGAACTTGAAGCATCAAAGACAAATACATGAAGTCAATGCTAAAGTGATTCATTCTTTTGATCTAAACAAAATACCAAAAGATGAAGAAGAATCTCAACTCAGCAATGAAAACCAGATGCATGATCTCGATGCTAAAGTGAAACATGATTTCGATTTAAACAAGCTTCCAAATGAAGAAGAAGAAGAAGAACTTTATCCTGATAAGGAAAGTCAAAGCATGGTTATAGACATGCTTAAAATTCTTCTTCCTAAATATTTTGAACGATAAGGTATTTGACAAATATATTTGCCTCCAAAAATATACTATGTCAATCGTAATTCTAAGTGCATTTAATTATGATAATGATTGTTGACTCAATTAAATAGAAGTGCAAGAGTTTTTGTGATTTACGATTGTTTTTAAATAATTAATCAAAAGAAACTTAAATAAATAATTGTAATTACATAAATAGTTTAGGGGTATGAAAGAACTTTTACCTTGTTTCTTAATTTGTGTGAAAATTGTCAGAATGACAATCTTTTTGAAACAGAGAGAGTATTAAGTAGTAGATGCATATACATATTAAAGATAGTTATAGCCCCGAGTTTGATTATTCTGCGTGCAAATATTCTCTCTCGAGTCTCGGCTACTTGACCACTTAGGTTTCGGCCGGCTCAGACGTTTTATTCGTGATGAACTTGCCGGAAGCTTTTTATCAAGGAAGGTACTTACGTAAGGCTTAGACTTTTCGGTAAAATCCAATGTAAAAAATGAAGATTAATAATTTCAAGCAAATTCCATGGAAAAGAAACTAACATGTATTTATTCCGTTAAAAGTTTGTTTTTATTAAAGTTATACTTCTTTTAAATCAAGACGATAAATTGGACAAATGCAACAACAAGTTCAACATGTATAAACTGATCAAATGGATCCACAACAGAAAAAACCGTTCTCTTTCAACACTATAAAAAAACAACCAATCAACACAAATGTTTCCGAAGAAAAGTCACAGATAATTAAACACAGGTGTTTCAAAAAAAAATGAAAATTAGTAATTTCAAGTAAATTCCATGGAAAATATTAATTTCTATGGAAATGGACTGCAACAGTATGTTAAACATGTATAATCTCAAATGGATGCACAACAGAAAAAAAAAACCATACACTTTCACACTATAAATAAACAACCCATCAACACTGTTTCCGAAGATAAGTCACAGATAATTAAAAACAAGTGTTCCCAACAAAAAAAAAAGAAACATGTCGTCAATTAAAATCCAAGTTAAAGGACAGCCAGTTCTTAGGGTATCGGCAAGAAACCACCGTATGAGAAACTCGGTTGTTTGCGGAGTTTCCATAAAACGTCACCACCGTGTAAGCGATGTACTCAGCCGTAAGAGTGGTCCATCGTTGGGTTATGTCGTCCCAACAAGAACCGACGAGAGCCAGATTTTTCGTGGTGACGGTAACGGTAAATTCGGGAGGTTCGGTGGGAAGTTTGTACCGGAGACATTGATGTCTCGCCTGAGAGATCTTGAAGACGAATTTAATTCTGTTTTGAGCGATCATGAATTTCAGGTTGGTTTTTTTTATATACTCCATTGATTAAATGGATTATGCATGCCGGTTCGGTTCTTCGGATAATTGGGATTTTCAATATTTTGTTAAAACTAACCGAAGTAAAATACGGCTCCGTTCGGTTCTTGAGTAATTAAGGTTTTGAGTTTTTAAACCGAAAATAGCCAAATTTTTTAGTATTTTGCGATTTAAATTCGGTTAAAATTAGATAAATTCGGATAAAATCAGGTAACCTCCTTTTAACAGCTGTCCCAAACAACGTACGAACAAACACATGACCTCTTTTTTTTAACATAAGAAGTACAATAAAAAATAGTTTAAAGATGATATTTCTATTTAGCAAACATGATATAAATATGTAATAAAACGTGATCATTGATAAATGTTTGTTTTTATGTGTGCTTTAAATTATAATTAGGAGGAACTTACCATAGCGTTAAGAGACTACGTAGGAAGAGAAACGCCTCTCTACTTCGCCGGACGTTTAACCGAACACTACAAGAACCTATCTCGAACCACCGGAGGAGGAGGTGGACGAAGCGGTGGACCCGATATCTACTTGAAAAGGGAAGATCTTAGCCATTGTGGGTCTCACAAAATTAACAACGCACTCGCTCAGGCCATGATCGCCCGGCGGCTTGGTTGTAGCCGTGTGGTGGTCGCCACAGGAGCCGGGCAACATGGGGTCGCAACGGCCGCTGCATGTGCAAAACTTTCCTTGGAATGTACTGTTTTCATGGGAGCCACTGATATAGAGAAACAATCCTTTAATGTACAGTCCATGAAACTGCTTGGGGCTCAGGTAACTTGTAATTACTATTTAATATTTAGACTAATCACGAGAAACCGAATCTAACCGGATCCGGTTTTGCTGCATAAACTTTGTTTATTTATCCAAAAACAAAAATCATAATGTTTGTTTAACATATAAATTATTTGCTCTCAAGTTTTGATCCACTCCCATTTTAACATAAACTCATAGTATATTTAAGATTTACAAAACTTTAATAGACCAAGTAACTGAGATCAAAAGTTTTAGCAACATAGCTACCGGAACACTGAAAAAGGAAGTACAAATCTAGCAAGAAATATAGCGCTGGTAATTAAAAATAGGGAGTGAAAAAATTATACGAAAATAACACTAAATTTTGTTTGATTTCTAAATATATGAATTTTCTTCTAGATATATCTCGCAACAACAAAATATTCATATAGATGGAACANAGATGAATTTTATTCTAGATATATCTCGCAACAACAAAATATTCATATAGATGGAACATAAACTTCGTTTTATATACTGATTTTAATAGGTAAAACCAGTGGAAGGAACATTCAAAGATGCGAGTTCAGAGGTGATTCGAAATTGGGTCGGAAACCTAGATACTACATATTACTTATCGGGCACGGTCGTAGGACCGCATCCGTGTCCAGTACTAGTACGCGAGTTTCAATCCGTGATTGGGAAAGAGACGAGAAGGCAAGCGAATCAACTATGGGGTGGTAAGCCTGATGTGTTGGTGGCTTGTGTGGGGAGTGGCTCAAACGCATTGGGATTGTTCCATGAGTTTATTGGAGATGAGGATGTGCGGCTAGTCGGGGTCGAGGCCGCAGGGCTCGGTCTGGATTCAGGGAAACATTCAGCTACTTTGGCCGTTGGGGATATTGGTGTATACCATGGTACGATGAGCTATTTATTACAAGACGATGAAGGACAGATACTTAGACCACACTCCGTTGGAGTAGGGTAAGTCATATATAAGTGTGAAAGTTATGTTCTCAACATTTACAACGCTTTTTTTTTATTTTTACAACACATATTTATAACGGATACACATATTAAATAATTTTGTTTATGAACCGGTCTGGCTGAACCGGATTTTTTCCTGGCCCGGATCAAAATCCAAAACTGAGTTTAATCTTTGGATTACCATATTAATTTTGTAAACCAAAGAGAAGACGTTATGTGAAGTACTGAGCTTCAGATATGCTTGAATACATGGTCGTAGGTTAGAGTATCCCGGAGTTGGACCGGAGATTAGTTTTCTGAAAGAAACGGGAAGAGCCGAATTCTACACAGCAACAGACCAAGAAGCAATTCAAGGTACCTCTCTAATAAATGTTACTTACCACTGATGTTTCTTTTGAATTCTTACAAGAATTGTCCATTACTTAAACACAACATTCTATCTTGTCGATTGTAGCGTGCATGCTATTGAGCAGATTGGAGGGAATCATCCCGGCATTGGAAGCGTCTCACGCGCTCGCGTTCCTCGACAAACTCGTTCCTACTCTGCGAGATGGTGCCAAAGTGGTCTTGAATTGTAGTGGTCGTGGCGACAAAGATCTAGACACTCTAATCCAACGAGGCATGCCTAATTTAATTTAAATGATATGTTATATTGTTACGTTATATCAATATTACTGTAGCTAATTTTGAGATTTGTCTTGTTCACTTAAATTCAGTATTTTTAATCTATCAAAATCTATACTTGATCGGATATTAGAATATATAATCAATGTTTTTCAACGGTTCACGTTTTCTGAAGTTAAAAGGCAGAAAGATAGTACAAATCCAAAGCGAAAAATTTCAGCTTTTTTTTTCTTTCTTTAAACTTCTTGTATTTACCTGCTTCGATCCCTTTGAATGGGATACCATTTAGAGTTTACAATATTAGTAGAGTAGCTACTTGAGTCTATTACAAATAATTACTCACCCAGTTTATTCAACATACAACTACTTCAATGGGTGAGTAAATTTCAGCTTTTAAGTCTCCACATATGTTATGAACCTCACTATAAAATTTTAGCGGTCCAAAATTTACCAAAACGTACAATTTTTCTTTTATTAAAATGTCACCTTATCAAGCCAATCTAAGAAATTCTGCCACACCGGCAAACTCGTTGGTATTATCGTATGATTTTTTAAAAAAATTGGTTTATTCTACTTAACTATCATATACATTGAAAAAAAAATATCACATACATCAATAAAGTAAATTACCTAGAATTTAATATTTTTATATATATATATATATATATATTACTCCCTCCGTTTCTTTTTATAAGTAGTTTTAGAGATTTTGTTTTGTTTCACAATATAAGTTGTTTTCATGTTTCTATGCAACTTTTACCTTTATCGAATACTGTGTGGCCAATAATATTCTGCAGTTTTTTTTATGATTGGCTGGATTATTTTTAATTTATATATTAAATGATATTTTTTAGTAAAATATGAGTTTCTTAATAGTTTATAAAAAGAAACGGAGGGAGTAATTATTATATATAAATAAAATAGCTAGCAAGGCATATTATAACCTAAAATATTAATTAACGTGATAAACTAAAATCTCAAAAAATAAATTTAAGAAATTATATAAATGTTTTTCTTTTTCACGGTGTGGAAAGCTTATGAGAGTTAACATCAGACGTTATAAAATCAATAAAGCTGTCTCACATGTGACCAAAACTCTCGTTTCAACGGTTCATATTTACTTCACATCTAATCATTTATATGTATCAAATCAAGACCACAGTTTGCATACATAATTATTGTATGTCAAAGAAGAATTTAAAGTATCTCATCATGAAAACTCTTAATGGTAAACTAATCCACAAAACGAAAGATTGATGATTCCACAGTTCTGTAAACTTTAATCAATATCACCTAATTTTGTATATGAAATCAATGGACGAAGAAAGCTTGCTCAATCGAAAATTGAGAGTCAAAAGTATAGTGAATAAGGCCTTGTGTGTTTAGCGTTTTCGTTTACATTTGCTTTTCAATGTTATAATCATTTAATCATCATTACCATCGAACAAAAAACAAACAAACAATCATGCATTATCTAGGTAACTAGTTGAATTATTCTGTTTGCTTAACCAATGATTAACTCGTATAATAACTCTTAAATGAGAAGCAAACACGGATGCTAAGCTTAACTTAGCTCATCGACAGTCTCTACGGCCAACAAGACGTAAAATACCCATCCCATAGAGCTCACGGATCGGCACAAGATAAGGGTAGTTTAGTAATTATACATAATCTGAATACCTCGCCGACATACTTTCCCTCCTCTCTGCACTCGCCTTCTTCCTTACCCTATAAAAACCTTCGCTTCTGCCTCTTCCATTTTCCCAAGAAACAAAACTGCTCTTTTCTCTTTCCATCAAAATCTTCACCAAAGAGAGCCTCTTTTTTCCTCTCGAACCCACCTCGTGATCATCGCCTAAAAGCTGTTAATTTTCCCCAAATAAAAACATGATTTCTTCAACTAAACCGATTTCGTCCTCCTTAACCGCAATCGGCGGCGTAAGGCGATCAGTTCCGGCAAAGCTCCGGTTTTCTCCCTTACCCATTATCAGATACTTCGAGAAACCTAATCCTTTCCCTCTTCACGTTTTATCTTCCCAGAATTTGTCGAATTTCTCTGTGGCGGCGGCGCAGAGGCGTGATGTTTTTAGGGTTGGAGCTTACGAGGCCGATCGGTCTCAGCCGATTGATATCGGTATGGAAATTCCTGACGAACAATCCGGGCAGAAGGTAAAGATTGGGATCTACTTCGCGACTTGGTGGGCACTGAACGTTGTGTTCAATATCTACAACAAGAAGGTCCTGAACGCTTTTCCTTACCCGTGGCTAACTTCGACGCTCTCTCTTGCTTGTGGGTCTCTGATGATGCTCGTCTCTTGGGTCACTAGAGTCGCCGACGCTCCCAAAACTGATCTCGATTTCTGGAAAACTCTGTTCCCGGTAAGGAATCTAGCTTTCATTAGTGTTGTTGCTTGATGTTTGATCTTAGAAGGGGCTCTCTCTGATTAGTTCTTTGAGAAAAGATAGAAGAGTGAAATGAAACTGTGAAAGTCTGGAACTTGGAAGCTGAATTCTGCAGAAATCCTCAGATTCAACATTTTCTTAGATTAAGTACTGATGGAACTGTGTGGTGATGATTTGATTGTTCAGGTGGCAGTGGCGCATACGATCGGACATGTAGCAGCGACAGTGAGTATGTCCAAAGTCGCAGTGTCCTTCACACACATCATCAAGAGTGGTGAACCAGCCTTCAGCGTCCTTGTCTCGAGGCTTTTCTTAGGCGACACATTCCCTCTACCTGTTTACCTCTCCCTCTTACCCATCATCGGAGGCTGCGCTCTCGCTGCTGTCACCGAGCTCAACTTCAATATGATCGGTAATTAAAAACATCCATTAATTGCCTTAAAATGCTGTTGTAATCCAATAAGGTGTTTGAGTCAATGCAGCACATATTATGCAAGATGTAGATAAAAGGGTGTTTTTGGGTTTTTTTCCAGGGTTTATGGGAGCTATGATATCGAATTTAGCGTTTGTGTTCCGCAACATATTCTCAAAGAAGGGGATGAAAGGGAAGTCAGTGAGCGGAATGAATTACTACGCTTGCTTATCTATGATGTCTCTTCTCATCGTCACTCCTTTCGCCATTGCTGTGGAAGGTCCCCAAGTGTGGGCTGCTGGTTGGCAAAACGCTGTCTCCGAAATTGGACCAAATTTTGTCTGGTAATTTTAACCAAACTATAACGATCCATTCATCTAATACAAAGTAAATAAGGTTTTCCGAAGAATTTGATTTGAAAACCTTGTAAAGTATTTGATTCTAAATGTTTAAATTCAGGTGGGTAGTGGCACAGAGTGTGTTCTACCATTTGTATAATCAAGTCTCATACATGTCCCTCGACCAGATTTCGCCCTTGACATTTAGCGTTGGAAACACGATGAAGCGGATCTCAGTCATCGTTGCCTCGATCATCATCTTCCACACTCCGATTAGACCTGTCAATGCCCTCGGTGCTGCCATTGCTATTCTTGGAACTTTCATCTATTCTCAGGTATTTCATAGTCTGCACAAGGCCTTCTTTCTCATCATCAGTCTGCTCTGAGATGACAACAAGAGACAGAAAAGCAAACACACAAAGATGATGCCCTTTTGCTTTACATTCTTCAGGCCACAATCTTGCTCTTTTTCTGAGAAAGCTTAAACCTTTACTGATCACTGATCAAGATTAACAAAATCTAACTCTACGAATAGGCTGATACTGTATTGAATTTGGATTTGAACTTGAACTTAAAGCTCTTTGTTTAGTGTGATTGTTTTGGTTGATGATGTTCTTTTGTTGGTTTGGAATCTTTGAACAGGCAAAGCAGTGAGGAGTTTGAAGGAGAAGCGATTTTCACAGGGGAGTAATGATGCACCAAGATACTGAGAGCAGAGGACAGAAGAAGAGTCCAGTGAAGATCGCAGGAGGGTTATGTAATCGTTGGAGCTGAGCAAATGGTGTTGGAAGATCAACGGCTTAAATAGTTTGGCCTACTGCTATGATATGTATGTATAATATAGTTTAGCTTCTTCAAGTAGGATCCAAAGTTCAACTGATTGAATAATCTAAAGTTAATAATACAAGACCTACTAAATATATTATATTTTCCTTTTTCATTTTGGAAATTTTGTTGTAAGCTTCATATCCTCCGACGGATTCTTCATGATGTGCTTGTGAAATTGCGCCTTTTGTCTAGTCAACAAAAGTTTAGAAAGCTGCTTCAAGATATGTTAATAGATAACTTTCGGTGCCGTTGGAACAGGCCCACAATCTCGCAAATTGTTTATATGTTGAGCAACGATCAGGATCTCCCGATTCCAATTCAGCCAACGTTCACAAACGTGTTGAACTGCAATCAACGGTTAGTGCCGTCTGACTATGTGTTCTCTATTAACGAAGCGACGCAATCAACAATGGAAGGACGATGAAACAGTCATGCACGATACTTGGTAAATGCTAGAATCTTGGATCAAGAAGACTACTTAATTCTGTAATTTATAAGCAAATCTCATATCCTCATATGAACTTGTGGTCATAATTAGTTACGATTTAGGAATATGGACATCTTCCAAAAGAATGGATTCTTGATGATGTTCTCGTCTCTATAAGTTTCACATGTTTTTGGTCTATTTTCTTAATTCGTTTTGAGCTTTCTTTCGTATTCGTATACACAATAAAAGTAGGTGAATTGGTTTCCTCGGGATGAATCACTGTAAATTTTGGGAACAAATCCAATGCCACGGACCTACGGACTACAAACATTAATATTGATATACGTGTAAATTATAAGCATGGTCTCTATCTCTGAGAAATGAGATGAAAAGCACATAACTAAAATGAAAAGAAAAAGTTAAAATAAATAAGGAAATTGACCCAATAAAGACATTAACACTTGGCCAACTAACATCCACCTGTCTCTGTTAATTCTACACAGAAGTAATAAATATAGATTTTACGAATATTGGAATAGCGTTTCAAATTTCATTTTTCCGTAAATGAAAATTCATCATTTTTTTAAAACTAAAATTCATCATATTAATAACATGATATATTCTAATTTCTCATATGGAAGAAGTTCTGAACATTTGTTGAAAAACAAAAAATGAGCATCCGCCTCATATGGTACCTTTTACATTAAAATTATCCGTCGATAATTGTAAAATAGATTTAAAAATGGGTGAAAATGTAGTAGGACTTCAAAATATAAATTTGTAACTTTTACCATCCTTCTTTGCAATGAATTCTCTTCATTACATAGGACTTTCACTAGGATAGATAAACTAAACAGAGAAATGTAGTAGCTTCTTTGTTAAAGAAGAACAAAGAAGTAGCTTCTATTTTAGAGGACTAATGTGTCCCCTATGAACATCTCTATACCTTCAAAATATATCATTATAGAAAGCAGGATTTAATTAGATCAATAATACAGTCATACACTCATACAGTAGCTGATTATTAATTAGGTGAATATCTAATTATAAACTTAAACTATATACCAGTTATTATATACAATATGAAGTAAATGCACACAGATGGTTGGTGAGACCAATTACTCTTTAGGTTCATGTGGCAGATCACTTCATCACACATACATATGTATACTTTCTCTATATAAGAACCCTAAATCTCTCTTCACCATAAACTTGCCCTAAACTCCATCTCCCAGTCTTCTTTATTTATCTCCCATCTCTCCCTATCTCTCTCAAATAGCAAACAAATATGGATCTTACTGATGTTATCATATTCTTGTTCGCTCTTTATTTCATCAACCTATGGTGGCGCCGTTACTCCTCTGCTGGAAGAAACCAATGTCGCCTGAACATCCCGCCGGGACCAAAAGGGTGGCCACTAGTCGGAAACCTACTCCAAGTCATATCCCAACGTCGGCATTTCGTCTTCCTAACGCGTGACCTACGTAAAAAATACGGTGCAATATTCACCATGCAAATGGGACAACGTACGATGATTATCGTCACGGACGAAAAACTCATCCACGAGGCTCTAGTCCAACGCGGCCCCACTTTCGCTTCCCGGCCTCCGGACTCGCCCATCCGGCTCATGTTTAGTGTCGGAAAATGCGCTATAAACTCGGCGGAGTACGGATCTTTGTGGCGGACTCTGAGGAGGAACTTTGTGACAGAGCTCGTGACCCCGACTAGAGTGAAGCAGTGCTCGTGGATAAGGACTTGGGCTATGGCGAATCATATGAAGAGGATTAAAACGGAGAGTATTGAGAAAGGTTACGTCGAGGTTATGAGTCAATGCAGGCTAACGATTTGCAGCATCTTGATATGTCTTTGTTTCGGTGCCAAGATCAGCGAGGAAAAGATTAAGAACATAGAGAATGTTCTTAAGGACGTTATGCTTATAACTTCTCCGACTTTACCGGACTTTTTACCGGTTTTCACTCCGTTGTTTCGGCGTCAAGTTAGAGAAGCGAGAGAGCTAAGGAAGACGCAGCTCGAGTGTCTTGTACCGTTGATTAGAAACCGTCGTGCGTTTGTTGACGCAAAGGAGATCCCTAACGAAGAGATGGTGAGTCCGATTGGTGCGGCTTATGTAGATTCTTTGTTTGGTTTGAAGCCGGTCGAGAGAGGCGGCGAGCTCGGAGATGAAGAGATTGTAACTTTATGTTCGGAGATTGTCTCGGCCGGGACGGACACGAGCGCGACTACGATTGAATGGGCGTTGCTTCATCTAGTGACTGACCAAAACATTCAAGAAAAGCTATACGAGGAAGTTGTTGAAGTTGTTGGTAAAAACGGCGTCGTTGAAGAGGATGACGTGGCGAAAATGCCTTACTTGGAGGCTATTGTGAAAGAGACACTCCGGCGACATCCTCCGGGGCATTTTCTTCTCTCTCACGCCGCCGTGAAAGATACGGAGCTAGGAGGGTATGATATTCCAGCAGGGGCATATGTGGAATTTTACACTGCTTGGGTTACTGAGAACCCGGAGATTTGGTCGGATCCGGGAAAGTTTCGACCCGAGAGATTTTTAACCGGTGGGGACGGTGTAAATGCTGACTGGACCGGGACACGTGGCGTTACCATGTTGCCTTTTGGTGCGGGTCGTCGGATCTGTCCGGCGTGGTCTTTGGGGGTTCTACACATCAACTTGATGCTTGCTAAGATGATCCATTCCTTTAAATGGATCCCGGTTCCGGATTATCCACCCGACCCGACTGAGACTTACGCGTTTACGGTCGTGATGAAGAATTCTCTCAAAGCCCAGATCCTGTCAAGAACTTGATTGATAAATTCGAACCGGGTTTATGATATATGTTACGCTTTTGTATGCGTGTGTGGTAATTTAAAATTAATACTTAGTACATCGCATTAATCTTATATTAATAGTGTGTGGTTTGTTACTATATTTACTATAAAGTAGCTTTTGTTTGTGCTGTTTAATGTTAAATATATATATAATCATATGCATGTTCGGTCGGTTCATGTGTTTGTAGGCATAATTGTTCATTATTTACGTACAAATTTAATGCCTTTATAATGTATTAATATAGATAGTTATAGGCGCTACGTTGGCTGATCCTCCTTATTACGTTCGCAATCGCATCATGAGGATTTTGGAGTGACGGTTGTTGGTTTTTTTTTATATTTTTTTAAAAAGCGTTGTAGATATTAATGTGTGAACAGTGTAGTCAAAAGAGAATTAATATTTTGATTATATTATCTATTTGATTCAAATATAAGTTCTTTTTGTACCAAAATGAAATTTGTCAAATTGACGCAGACCTATCAAATTTAAATGAAATTGTCAGTCGTGAGGTGGTCAATTTAATTCCACCCCAGATATGTTGGGGCTACCACCAAGTATCAAGTAAGGAGTAGCACGGTGAATAACATTAATTTCGATGAAATAACATATAAATATATTTTTTAAAACATTAATATACTTTTAAAAACTATTAGTATAATATTTAATTATATACTGTATGGATATATATATATATATATATATATATATAGATGTGTGTATATATATAAATGTCGCTAACTAATATATATTTTCTCTGAGAAAATTGAAATTGTTTTTTTCCCACCGACGATTACAGTAGAATTGAAAGATAAATTTTACCAATATATCAAAAAAACAACAAGCTACTCGCGTTACTTATTAATTAGTATATCTATATAAAGAAGTTAGTTTCTTTTTTCAAAACTACTCATGTATGTATAACATCTTATTTGACCCAACAAAAAACAAAAAAACCAATATATAAAAAAAACAACAAGCTAAGTAATGGTATTTAATTTCCCACTGATTATCTTAGATTGCAAGTTTGCAAAGCATTAACACTAACTCGAGTTTGAGTTTGAGTTTGATTGGCCACTATAACTAACACATGTATCGTACGTTTCTATAAAGTTAAGGAAGAATGGATCTAATCTTTCAAAATATGCATATAAAAAAGGTGAAAGTAAGTGAATGGTGTTACTTTCGAGAATTAAGTTTGTGGGTTGGCCTCAGTACTTGGGTCTTGGTATACCGTATACGAATGGGCACACTATCGTTCTTACCCTAGCATGAATTTTCTCACCTTACAAGCCTGACATTGGACCATCCGTGCATTAACTCTAGGGCAAATTAGATGAGAAAGATAAACCTTTTTTTATATACGTATCACGTATGTAAAAGTGAACGTATATGCATTTTTCCCTTTGCGTGTGCGAAAAAGTTTTAAAACACAAGTTCTTGAACTCATTTATTTGATTTTGTATCTTATGAAAGTTTTCATTTATAGATTTTTTTTTTTGGGTTTAAATCTGAAATTCAATAAACAATCAAAATGAATATGGACAACTGTTATCAGCGAGGAAGAGAAAACATAAAACCAAAATCATGTTTTAACAGACCATGGTCCAAAACAGAGCACTAAATGAAAATCAGAGCCTCCATTGTTAAGAGTCTGATCGTGAAGATGGAGTAGCCGCGAACCACCGTTGTAGTAGCTCACGGAGACGACGATTGGCCGAGTAGTTGAGGGATGAAATCCTGTTCCGCATTAGCTTATCAATCAGTCGAACAAGTTGAGACTTACAATATTTCAAAATCCGCAACACAATAATGGCGAGGAGGCAGCACCGGCTCAATAATTTTAGGGGTCCTGGGGCAAAATGTTTTTTTTGCGGGTTTCTGGGTAAGAAAAAAAATTTTCAGGCCCCGTTGGACAATAAAAAAAATTTATGGGTTTCTATGTAATAAAATTTTTGAAAAAAAAAAAGTGCAAGGCCTGGTACGATCGCACCGCTGGCCCCCTCTTGTTAAACCGGGGCTGCGAGGAGATATAGAATACAATTTCGAAACTTAATGTACCTATGGATTAGATAATTTCTATTGTATTTTACCCAAAATAGTATTTTTTTTTAATTTCTTTTTTGTCAAAGTAGTAAAAAAAATAGATTATGTTTTTGTAAAATTTAACATTCATTATTAATGATATTTACAGTTGTAGCAAAAAAAAGAAATTTACAATATTTTGTTTTTTCTATATATTTTAATTTGAAAGTAATAATTTTGGTTGAATATCTACAATAATTCTGATTAATAATCCTTTAAAAAAACAAGTTTTCCATTTCAAATTTGTATTTTAACCAAAGTCATTTTGCTGAATTTCCCTTAATTGTGCCATATAATTTTGCATATCCAATTAATATTTGGTTTGATTTTTTTTTTTTGGACAAGCATAGGAATCCGTGATATAAATAATGGAAATATAACGACGGTCGATCTACTCTCGGGGTACAGCCAGGCTCATCCCGAAGAACCATCTTAACCTTCCGCCGACGATGGTCCTGTCGCCGGTGAGACCTTGGGTGGCATTCAAGTTCGTTACGTCTACCGTGTTCTCATCGACAGCCTCTGAACCACCGTACTCATCGTTTCGAGTCTCTGTTCTCTCTCACCAACCAGTGAAGATCTCTTCGGCGCTGCCGATACACCCTCCTCCGCCGGAACCACCGGATCCACCAGATCCGTCTCCATCTCCGCCTCTAATATCTGCTCTCCGTCAATCTTCCCCTATCTCTCTTCTCTGCTTCCCGAAAATTTCCCTTCATGGGCGAGTTTCCATAGGAGCTTCTCCTCCAGTTCCGACGTGCTCGAGATCTCCGCCGCTCAACCGCCGTTTCCTCACATCGGCTACGAAGCTCCGTGTAATCAGAAGCTTTCCCACGTTTGGGCATGAGATGGGCCAATTTCTAACTAACAGCTTAACGGGCTTGGTGAGCCTTTTAAATCTTTATCCTCTTCTCAGCCCATTGTCTTTGAAGCCTAGTTCAAAATCTACCGGATTTGTTGCCGGGTTAGATTATGCTGGTCCTGTTTCAGGTCTGTACAAGTTATTAACTTCCTCCCTTGGGGAGAGATCATTGTCACCAATTTCCTCCCTTTGGGAGAGATCATTTCCATCTTCCTCTTCTTTTGGAGAGAGAATCTTTTCACCAATTTCCTTCTCTATGAGAGGTAGGTTTTCTTCGTTTTTAAAGCCGAGAAAACAATATCAATTCTTAACCGTATTGTTATCTTGGGTAGCGGTTTCCACGGGACCAGAAGATACAATAGGTCTCTCTTCAACGAGATTCCGAGGTGTGGATTGTCTTTCAAAGTCACAAGCTAAGGTGACGAACTTTCAACTTTCCGGCTTTGTCGTGAATGTTTTACCGACGCATCCAATTTTATTGGATTCGCAGTCGTTTCTATCGACGCATTATCGACGCATTTGAGTTTTGGCTCTAATTCGCTGTCAACATTTTATGAAGATCTATCTGCTTTAATTTCTACTAAATTTATGTTTTGTTGTAGTTATGAAAGAAGATGGTTAATTCCCTCTTTTGTATGTAATTTGGAAGAGTAATTTTAATGAAATCAGAATGGTTGCACAAAAAAAAAAAAAAAAAAAAAAAAAAAAAGGAAATATATTTGTCCTTTTTGAACATAAAGAAAAGTTTGAACAACTGGTCGGCCTTAATTAGTCAATGAGTTTTCCGAAAGTTGTTCCCTCGAGAACAGACTTATTTAATTCATACACGGTCTAGAAGGTGGATAGAAATATATCGACATTTGTACTTTGAATTTAACTAATAATTGTTCTAAACAACCAATTCTGAATAAATTAATATAAACTCAGAATCTTCTAAATTATAGTAAGTACGTTTTTGCTATAAATTGTTCTTACACGGAGTTAGTTTTCTCAAGCACGTAAAAATTAAGAAACATTGTCGTTTTGTCTTCTTGCTCGTTGGAATGACTCAATATAAATCAACTTTATATTATTTATCCTTTTAGAAAAAATTAAGTTATTATTAGATTCTATTTTGTTAATTAAATTGTATTTTTTTTATTTAATCCAAATTAAAACCCGTTTAATCTAGTTTAGAAAGTGGAAATATATATATATATATATATGGACCTTTGGATTTATATTGGGCCTAAATCGGATAAACGGACTTGAACTTTTCAGTTGCTTCTTCGACTTTCCAGTCCGTTTATCTGATTTTGAATTCATGTTTTTTCTTCTTCTTGGTTTGCTTTAACTTGTAGCTTTTTATTTTATTTTATTTTCTCCTTATAAATAAGAAAAGTAAATAGATTATTTCTGTATATTGGATACAAGAGAGACTCCATTGGTTCAGTATCCTCGAGACTGTTTCTTGGAGTGGTCATCAATACTATTGCTGATCAAAACTGAACAACCCGAAGAATGTTATAGGGACATTTACATACAACACATTCAAAAGTTGATAATCACCAGCACATGTTTCACAGAGGCAATTCAGCTTCAACTTCATTCCACAAGTCAGCATTTCTGGTAAACTTCTGTTTCACTTGCGCAATGAGCTCCTTTGATTCTTCAACCTTCGAAATACTTGCTAGTCCATAAACAAGCCACTTCATGACACTGAAACTCGGAACCCAATTCCTCTCCATACTCTCCTGGCAAAGGATCAAAGCTGTCTCAAAGTCTCCTCCTTTGCACAAGCATTGTATCAGGGTGAAGTAACATTCACTATCAGGCTTGTATCCACTCTTCACCATGACCTCGAACGAATTCATCGCCTCATCCAAATTCTCCTCGCTGCAAAACCCATGAATCAAATGGGAATACGTCACAGAATTCGGTCTCATCCTACTCGACACAACCCCATCAAGCAATGCCTTTGCTTCTGCAGATTTCTTCCTTTTACACAAACAATGAATCATGATGTTGTATGTAGCAACACCTACATGAACCCCAAATCCCTTCATCATTCTCAACACTTTCCTCACATCATCATACTTGTCCTCCTTGTAGAAACCAGCAATCATTAGACCGAAGCTAGCAGCTGTAGGCTTTACCCATTTCCTCTCCATCTCTGCAACAATGGAGTATGATGAGCTCGTTGAACCTGATTCACACAAGACTTTGATCATTCGATTATACATTTCGAGATCAGGTTCGATGCCATATATCTTCGGCATTTCCAAGTAGACCCGTTTCGCTTCATTGTAATCCTTCGCCATCAAGCAAGCGAAAAGAAGAGCATTCAGAGACTTCACCGTCCTTGGGATCTCGTATTGCTCGAGGTCACGAAATGTCTGTAACGATCGATCGAGCATATTCGCTCGGCCGTATAGAACAATGGAGCGGACAGCGAAACTTTCGGATCTGGGATATGGTTGGTTCTGGATGAACCCGTCGAGAAGCTGCGATACAGCGGCGAAGTGTTTCTCGCTCGCCAGTGTCACGACCGCGACGGAGAAGGCGATACGGTCGACGTGGTAATCAGGCGTGATAGAAGCGGATCTGCAGATTTCGAGGATTCGATCCGGATTTTTCTCGGTTTTGAGAAGGGAGAGAATAGCCCGGCTCTTCTCCTGCTTGCTAGTGAGCGAGGTCTCGGAGTTCGGTGTGAGGATAGATAAAGTGGTAGATACGAATCGGAATTGAATCGCGTTCTGGACGAGAGATTCCGATGTTCGAATGCGCAAGAGAAACGCCATTGCTAGGGCTCATGATGATGTTTCAGAAGAAATGGAGACGACGGTGGAGAGATCAGGTTTAATCCGGTTAGGGGTTTGACGAAATTAAAATTTAATTTGAAAGGTTTTCTCAAATCACATACAGCCGTTCGTATAGTAATCAACTCAAATCAGCCGTTGATGTTTATCAATTGTCACCACTAGTGACGGTCCCGATGAATCATGTTTAAACCGGGGTTTTGATTTTAGTAAATGATTTTAGCAACCAAAAGGAAAAAAAATTAGGATCATGTTTAAACCGGGGTTTTGAACCCGACGTGAATCGAACACGCAACCTTCTGATCTGGAGTCAGACGCGCTACCATTGCGCCACGGATCCGATGCAAATATGGCTTCCAAAATAAATAATAACGTAATATATGTTTGTTTTATACAAACCACGGCCTTTGGAAACGTTATCAAGAACAACCATCGTAGCAAATAAGTTGTTATCTTCCTCTATCACAAATTTCTACGGTCAGGGATTCAAAAGAGTTCTCAATCTTTCTTCTTCTTCTACGATCATGATGCAGCAGCCACCACCCGGAGGTATTCTTCCGCATCACGTTCCTCCTCCGTCTGCACAACAACAGTACGGTTACCAGCAACCGTCTCCTTACGGGATGGCTGGAGCTGCTCCGCCACAGATGTGGAATCCGCAAGCGGCGGCGCCGCCATCAAGTCAGCCCATGACCGCCGACGAGATCCGGACTCTTTGGATCGGGGACTTGCAGTTTTGGATGGATGAGAATTTCCTCTACGGTTGTTTTGCTCATACCGGAGAGGTAATAATATTCTGAGATTGGTGTTTCGATTTGTTTTATGATTGGTGACTACTTAACTTCTAAAATCCTGTTTTTTGCTATTGGATTTTCACTAAGTTGTTTCGATACTTTCTTTTGGATGGTTTTTTGTTTGTTCGAATGAGATTAAGGTTAAATTGATAAGTTGTTTGTATCACTATTTCCTCTCTTCTCATCACTGTTCGTTTTCTGTTTGAAAGATTGGATTTTGAGGGATATGACGATCAAATTCTCCTATTTTATAGGAATATACTTGTGAAGTTCGAACAACTTTAATGTGTATTCTCTTTGCGACAATGGGTTTAATGAGTCCTGTGTCCTGTTTAGTTAACACTGTCAGTATTTCGCAGGTTGTTTCTGCTAAAGTCATCCGTAACAAGCAAACCTCTCAGGTTGAAGGTTACGGTTTTATTGAGTTTGTATCTCATGCTGCTGCTGAACGAGCTCTGCAAACATACAACAACATTCCTATCCCGGGCCTTCCGGATCATCTTTTTAGATTGAACTGGGCCTCCTTGAGTTCAGGAGATAAACGGGATGATTCACCGGACTACACTATATTTGTCGGTGATCTGGCCGCTGATGTTACGGATTATATCTTACTTGAGACGTTCAGAGCCTCTTATCCTTCAGTTAAGGGTGCAAAGGTTGTTATTGACAGAGCCACTGGGCGTACGAAAGGGTATGGTTTTGTCAGGTTTTCTGATGAGAGTGAACAGATACGTGCTATGACGGAAATGAACGGTGTTCCTTGTTCAACTAGACCTATGAGAATCGGGCCAGCAGCTAGCAAAAAAGGTGTATCTGGTCAAAGAGGTATGCACAGGTCTGAAGGATATGTTACCTTTAGAACTGCTATGCTCTTGCGTTCCCATGATTTGTTTAGATTTTTGTGCTGTGGTATCTATGTGAGTAGTTTACACAGCCTTGTGCAAAGTATGAGTAACTCCATTATTTAGGTTTTTTCATCAGTTTAGTCAAGCCTTGATTATTTGATAGAATTTTCTGAAGCCGCATCCAGTATTTACCGCTCAGGCTGCAGTAAATTCTGTTGAATCTTCAAACATAGAACTCTTATAGCACACTTGTTGTGTCCTGTTTGTTTCAAAGCAGGGAGTCAAGAGGCTCTCTATCATCTTGAGGCCTGGAACTGATTTCAGCTGAAATGGTTATCCCCTTATTGAGTGCCCATGCTTAGGTCAGTTTTAAAGTTCATGTGTTGTCCTTTATTAGCCCTTTCCTTCACTTCAGCCCTGCCATGGTTTCTATTTATCTTTTCAATACAACTATTTTTTCCAGCTCTCGGTCAGTTACTTTTCATAAATCAACTCTTTACGTATTTACTTCTCTATTTCATTCCACTCTACTTAGCTTCTTATATGTCACTTGATTTACTGATATATTTGTACATCAAGCTCCCTTCTACTGCTTCTGTGAGTCTAGATGTTACTAGTTCTCACGTCATTTTAGCAAATATGTGAGAAAGATTTCGTTTCATTATTTTTTATAATGGGCTTGGATGTTGCAGTTTCTGTAGTGAGCAGAGAAATAGCTGCATTGTTATAATTTGTTAAGTATTGGCTACAATTCCTCTTTACTTTGTCCCTAATATAGGCATTTCAATTATTTCGCTCCACTACCTTATAGTTAGCACCTTGATCTACCCTACTTGAGTAGCCGAAAATCTTGGGAGAAACGTGAAGCAATTGTCATTGTCGCTGTCTAATTGATCATATTTTGTTGTTGTGGCTCTTCATATCATTTTTTATTGCCCGCAAATAGCAAGCTCCTCTACATATGGAAAATACTTGATTGACGTTAACATCATTGACAGACTTTGACTCCATATACATGTTTTGCAATTTTGTCGTCAACGGACAGATAATATAATTTCTCCTTTTGGAGTTCGAGCTGTGTTGTCTATGTGTTCATGCCTTCTTTACATTTGCTTTCATTTGTTGGGAATTTTAGAGGAGACTGCAAATCGGTCACTCGTATTCTTCCAATTATTTTGTTGCATGTGGAATTTACAGATACTTACTCCTATCACTATACCCGTGTTTTTTTCATGTAAATGCAGATTCATACCAGAGCGCTGCTTCAAGGGTTCCAACTGATAATGATCCAAATAACACAACTGTGGGTTATATGCTCCAATCATATATACTGTATGTGTCCCGCTGGGTTATCTTCCAAATGAGTAATTCTGACACATTTTAAGCTATGTACAGGTTTTTGTTGGTGGCTTAGATCCCAGTGTCACGGATGATCATCTGAAGAATGTCTTTGGCCGATATGGTGAGATTGTGCATGTGAAAATACCTGCCGGAAAGCACTGTGGATTCGTTCAATTTTCCGAGAAGTAAGTGCGCTGTTGCTGCTGCTGGAAACTCTGTCATTTGACCCTATAATAATAGGCTTTGGAGTATCAATGTAACAGTTTAATCATGTGTGTTTGTGATTATCCCTCGTTTTTCAGAAGCTGTGCAGAGGAAGCTCTTAGAATGTTGAATGGAGTGCAATTGGGTGGAACAACCGTCAGGCTTTCATGGGGCCGAAGTCCTTCATCGAAACAGGTAATTTGATTCCCTTTGCTTATGATATTAGATGATAGAAAGAAACCACTTGCAATGTCAATGGAAACTTAGAAGATTTGTTAATCTTTTATTCCCTTCTGTTTTGTTTATATCTCTTCTCCAGGCAGCGGACCCGAGTCAGTATTATTACAGCGGGTATGGACAAGGACAGGAGCATTATGGGTACTCGATGCCGCAAGATCCTAATGCATATTACGGAGGTTACCCTGGCGGGTACCAGCAGACGCAACAGGCGGGCCAGCAACCACCACAGCAACCTCCACAGCCGCAACACGTCGGATTCAGCTACTAGCTGCGAGAGTATTCTTAGCTGCACTGTTTGTTGTTTGCGTACTTTGTCATTTTATTTGTCTCTGTCTTTTTCTTTAGGAGAGTTCTTTTGCTCAATACTGATACTAAAGGAGTGTGAAGAGTTTGACTCTTAATAATGTTTTGCGATGCTTCTGTTTCTTTATTTCCTTTGCATGCTTTGAAAGCAGAGAACATAAATTGGATGATAAGATTTTCATCACTTCCTGAAAGAACGCGAGGATTTTTATCTTTGATTATATATTTTGGTTTTGAATGTTAAAAGCTTAAAATGGTATAATGCGTTTTTGACGTTTGTCACAACTTAAAACATTTATAAAAGTTCTTTTTTTTTTTGCTAGAACATTTATAAAGTTCTTGCGCTGTTTAAAAAGTGTTTATTCTATATATGTATGTATTGTGCAATGGGTTTGGGTGGTATGTTGGATACTAAATAAATTGCGGAATAGTAAACTTATAAAACAGTGGAAATAATATAGCTAAATATAGTTTTTAAAGAAATTTCATGAACACTTTTGTAGATCCATAAAAGTTTTTTTATTTAGTTTTTTTTTTTTGAGAATTTTTATTTATTTATTTAGTTGTATTTTCAGAACATGCATGCATCGCGTTTTCAAGACAAAAATAACGTTTAAAATAATGGTATATATACTTTCTCATCATTAAAATTTATTTGTATTAGAAATCATATGTGAATTGTGAACTTGAACTTGAAAAATTCAAATAGAAAAAAAAACATTTTGTGTGAGTTTGTAAAATACAAATTAGTAAAAAGTGTTTTAATAAAAAATCAAAGTATTTAACAAAATCTGACGGTAATATTTTGATATAAATTAGAAATACAACTATTTGTGTTGTGATAAAGTGTGATGAAGTGTCGTCTATATTTTTATTTAGATCTTTGTATATCATCAACGAACTGAAAAAATTACGAAGAAATGTTACAAATCATTCGTAGCTGAACAATTTTGCTTGACAACTATGTATGATGTGAACTAAATGATTGTAGTGGGATGGTTTCCACTTTATTGGAAGAGTTGTCATGTTGGTCCAAGTTAGAGATCGATCGGCTTTCTGTGGAAACGAAATTATCATATTAACACTTGGTTAAGTGGGGCATAAAAACTGGATTATGTCACTTCCATCCGAAAGATTAGTTTATGCTTGTTTGGACTTATAATTACTCCTAGAGGCCGAAAGACATAAAAAAAAAAAAAAAAAAAAAAACTATGTATGATGTATCATAGATATCTAATGATACATCATACATAGTTTTGCATATTTCCTGGGCAACAAATTTTCTAGGGTAGGAAATTCGTTTTTCTACATCACCAACATCCTCTACTCTCGAAGACAAATTGTCAATAAATTTGTTAGAGAAGAAGTTGTAGCCTCCAAGAGATTTGACATGAAGAAGTTTTCACGGAAACTCTCGAGGTTGGTAGTAGCATTCTTTGTCTTACATCTTCTTGCGAGCTAAAGTAAACGTCTATGGAAAAAAAAGTCTTGATCATTTTTCTGAAAAAAACTATCGATAACATGGAGGCTGATACAAAGACTGTGGAAGAGATGAAGAAAGAGATCAAGAATCAGGCACGTCTTGATAATATTGACGACCTTAGGCAAAATATGAAATATGGACCTTTTATTTATATTATAAAAATATGATAAAATTTTAAAAATTAAATTTACTAAATGATTATATGCGGGTCATATTCGTATGCATTTTTAGTATCATTATTCATTCGTGCAAGTTTTGAGCATGACGTTTTGAACATATTTTTATTTCAAAATCAATTTTAAACATGTGATTTACATTTTTACATTTTCTTACACAAGCTATAAACTCCAAAGCTCTTATATTTCGAGGACATCACAATCTTCATCCGAATTTTAGTTTCTACTACTTTCAAATTTATCCCAAATTTATCTATTGGTTTAGCTGTGATTAATTCCAATCATTCCGGTTTTGTCGTGAAGATCCTATCGACGCATTCGAGCTTAATCTTGAATTCACTGTCATTTGATTATTTTCTATTTGTTTCAAATTTTAATGTTTTTAAATTGTATTGTCATTATTAAAGAGGATGATTAATTCTCTAATTGTATTATTGAAGTTTAAGTAATAAAAAAAATCAAAAAAAAAAATACTTAATGTTCATTGACTTGATCTTAAGAAAAGAGATAACAAATAACTTTGTTTAGTTGCTGACAGCTAGCTAAAGAGAATTGGTTATTTTATTCCTGACATTAATATTTGAATACAAGTTTATATATAGTTGAGGATAAGAAAAGAAGATAAAATAATTTAGTTGTCCATTGTAATCTGTGAGCAGGCCCGGCCCAATAAAAATGGTGGTCCGAGACCAAGAAAAAAATGTAGCATTTTGTAAAATATATAAAATAAAAGTTTTAAGCCATAATTCCAATTTAATTTGAAAACCATTGGAAAAAAAAAGAAATAAAATAAATATAAAAAAGGATAAGTATAAAAAAAAATTTGGTGGCCTTATAAAAAATGGAAACATTAATTTTTTGGCCCATCAAAAACTAATAAAGAGGGTGGTCCAAGGCCATGGCCTAGCCTGCCTAGCCTCTGGGCCGGGCCTGTCTGTGAGTCTAGTTATTTCGAGTTGACTTGATTCATTTTAAATGTTAGGAGACTTTTTTATTCTTAAGAAAAGACTCACCAAGTTTGCTTAGTGGTTTACAGCCTAAGCTGATCCAGCTTGTCTGTATAAATCCTATATATATATATGTATCTGTTATAGGGATAAGTAAGATCCAAGTCCATCGTAAAACCTTTTGCATTTTCATACATCTCATATATCCTTATTCAATCATGGGAAAATTGCCAAGTGCGATGAGTGTGAGGAGCTCACTTCGGTTGAGTGTGACGATGCCTTGGAATGCGATCTATGTGACAAGGCGTGGCACCTTGATTGCATCCCAAGCTCGCCTGATGAAATAAACCACCCGTTCCACCCATACCATCCGCTCAAGCTTCTCATTGATGGCGCACCTGATTACTCTGACGGAAAATGTGTTACCTGCAAGCAGGAACTCAAGTGCTTTTTCTACCATTGCTCGCTATGCGATTTCAGCATGCATGTGAGGTGCGCCAACAACGACCCCCCGCCACTCATTATCGATGCCCCGAGGTGCCACAAGCATACACTCACCCTTATGGCTAGAAACGACACCTTCACTTGTAACGCTTGTGGTACGCATGGCGAACAATGCCCTTACGTATGCGCTCCCTGCGCTCTCATGTTCCATCGGGACTGTATCACGCTACCACACGTCATAAACATCAATCGCCACGACCATCGGGTGTCTCACACCTATTCTCCTGGTTTCGGGCTTTGGAAATGCTCCATTTGTCACCAGAAGATCGACTGGAGGTACGGTGCTTATTCTTGTTTGAAATGTCCTAACGTTTTCTATCACTCAAAGTGCGCAACAAGAAATGATGTGTGGGATGGGGTAGAACTCGAAGGGGTACCTGAAGAGTTTGTAGATGTTTCACCATTCAAAGTGATTGAAGACGGAGTCATTAATCATTTCTCCCATGATGAACATAACTTAAGGCCTTATTGATGAGCATGCTATTGATCGTGATGAAAGCATACGGTGCGAAGCTTGCACAAGTTCTATCTTTTTTGAGAAGCACTATAGCTGTATGGAATGCGATTTTTTCCTCCATGAAACATGCGCTAATCTTCCTCTTCAAAAAAGACATGAGCTTTGCACAAAGCCGCTTACTCTGTTAACCATCAAAAAAGGTACCGATCATAGTTTATATAAGTGTACTGCCTGCGAAAAATGGTCAAATGGTTTCAGGTACGAGTATGGTGATACTATCCTAGACGTACGGTGTGCGTCGATGTCATGGTATTGTGATTATGAATGTCACCCGCATACCCTCTTTCTCACTACGCTTGACAGGGAAACTTGTGGTGCATGTCTTGAAACTAATAAACAAGTGCTGCATTGCGTTGAATGCGAGTTCACCTTGGACTTCAAGTGTGCTACTCTACCAAAAAAGATAAAGCACAGGTGCGATGACCATTTTATGTCCTTGTGTTTTGGTGAGAAGGCGAGGGGTAAGTACTGGTGTGAGGTTTGTGAAACCGTTTTAGATCCACAAAAATGGTTTTACTCATGCGGTGATTGCGGAGTCGTTTGTCATATTCAGTGTGTGCTGGGGGAGTTATGGAATGCCAAGCGTGCAGTAGTCTTCCGCACTGAAGAGAGTATGATGGTAGAATTGGTTCCCAACAATAGTATGTCGCGACCAAAATGTGGTTCATGCGGCTCTCGTTGCCAAGAACCCTTGCTTACCAAGCTTTCTACCCCTGATATAGAGGAATGCTTTTGTGACACTCAATGTCTTACAAAATATGGGTCTAAGACATGATCCTAATGCATATTACGGAGGCTAGGCTACCCTAGCGGGTATCAGCAGACACCACATGCAACCGCCACATCAGCAACAAGTTTTATTTCCTCTTAAAATATTCCCATGCATCATCACCAAATATTACTGTGGATCCTACAATTATTTTATTTCAAAGTAATTAATTTGTATATATTTGGGAGTCAAATAAAAGTAATTGAATGTCTTTTTTTTTAAAAAAAAATGCAGTTAATTTCTATTGATACTTATCTTCACTGAAATGGAAATATAATTTGATAAGAAGATACCTAGCGGAGAGTAAAATCGTCAGCATCCGCATCGCCAAGACATCCTGCAGAGTGTCTTAAATAATAAAATATTAATTTGTTTAATTTAATTTAATTAAATAATTAAATTTTAAATTAAAAAAAATTGAACCAATTAAAAAACACAAAGGAGGGTGTATTGAACTGTGAATTTTAAGAGATTTTGAGATTTTATTAAAATCCCTTGTTATTCAACTAAAGATTTTAAAATATATTTCCAAATCCAGTGTTATTGAACATGAGATATATGTAAAGTCACTCAAAATCATCTACAATCCTCTGTTATTCAAACACGAATTTGTTAAAATCATATCAAATCTACTGTTATTGAAAATGTTTTAAGTATTGAGATTTTAATGACTGCATGAGATTTTAGATGATTTTAGGAGGCTTTCTTAGTTAAAAATACAAAGATCCAAATCTCATGGTTTTAGGTGGGATTGTAGGGGATTTTAATACAAAATCATAACAACTTCTTTAAAATCAGTCAAAACCATCAAAACCATCTGAAATCTTATTAAAACTCAAATCACTCTAAATACTCAGTTCAATACACCCCTCTAGGTGTCATATGGGTGTTTTGTATTTTTTTTGTTGGGTGTCTTGTATGAGAATCGTGTTTATGTCTCTCTCATTCTTTTACCATTTTTTATTTGTTTAATCCTAAGACACTTTCAAAAATTGGTGAGACACAGGCCCGACCCAAATAGGGTGGACAGAGGTGCCATGGCTCAGGGCCCAAAAAATGTTTAGACAAAATTACATACAAAAAGAGACCTGGTTTTTTTCTGTTCTTAACAAAAGGAGCCCAAATTATTTGTTTGCCCAGAGGTCCCAATTTTGGCTGGGCCAGGCCTGGTGAGACACCTACCGATGTGGGTGCTCCTCTAACACTAAGACCATCTCCATCGCACAAATAATTGAGTGTCTTAAAATTAAAAAATATTAAATCTCAGCAAAACAGTAAAGACCCGAGCAAAATTGTGTCTTCCGCAAGACCCTGTGTCTTTCCAAAAGTGATGACGTGTCGCGACGTGATTCGTCGCGACAATAAAAAATTAATTTAAAAAAAAAAAAAAAACCAAAGCGAAAGACATCCATCACCCGTGTCTCCGCCGCAGATGCTCTAACATATCTTGACTTTGCTACTTTCCTAATTGACCAACCAAAAGTGGCTGTCATATACCTAATTAAGACCACCCAAAATAATATTCACCCAAAATAATATTCACCCAATTCACCCTAGAAATAAATAGATTGTCACTAACATTTTGGTAACAGAAAATAATAATTGAAAAATGAAAACTCAAATGGTAAGGATTTGGATATATATATATATTAAATTAGGATCCGCGTGATACGCGGATCAAAATAAAATGGTTTAAATCGTATTGTTAACTCGTATAATTGGATTTTATATTTGTAAACCACAATTAAAAAAAAAAACTGTGAACCAATTAAGAACATCCGAAATTAACTCATATTATCTAAAAATTCCGAGAAGCAATCCTTCTTCTAATTTCATATTCTCTTAATTAACTTATTTTTTAGATTTTATATATACCAAATATTGATTTTTTTTCTTTTTCTTTAAGAAATAAATAATTAACAAGATAAAAGTTTATATTAATTTCTATCATAACATTGACACATGTCACAATCTAAATTAACAACAACACATGTCACGATCCGATGAGTTATAATTATCCTACATGTGACGTTCATGTTGAACGCGTTCAACTTTCTATAATAATTTTTTTTTCTTACTTATGTCTAATTTTTTTTGTATAGGATAAGCAACTTTTACTTTTTGGGATATAATAAAAAAATTCATATTTTCCATAGAGTTAGGTAGTTTGATATAAAAAAGTATGTTTTTGTTCTTTTTTAAATATATACAAACAAATTACTTATGTATAATTTTGTTTATGTTTTAAAAAATATAATAACTTTCATTGTTTACGTATGTATATCTCACACAAATGATCAATTAAGACGTATCAAAATTAGAAATGANAAAACACAAGCAAATTTATTTTCAAACCTTTAGTTGACATATTATTTACATTATATGCCATTGAAAATACTAATCTATTTAAATAATTCATTAATGGCATTTTTGGTAAACTACTTTAAACTAATCTCCTACTATATATACATGTTGCCAAACACCCAATTAAATCTATTAAAGCTACTAAATCTATTTCCAAACATAATTTAACAAATAATTTAAAATTATTCATCGATATAAAACATATTTGATATAAAACATTATATTATCAAGTAATTTATGAATAGCTAAATTACTTTTTGTATAAATAATAAATTTATTTTATTTAATTATAAATTTAAAGTATATAATAAATAAATCATAATCTCAAATTGAATAAAAAATAATTAACAATCTTTTATATCATCTAGTACTGTATATTAAAATAGATAAATAAAAACTAAAAAAAATGTGAACTCGGTTCGATTTAGTCAGACCAGATTGAACATTTATTCGATTTGGTTCCTGGTCCGGTTTGAAAAACATTGGCTTTAAGAATATCACAGCCAAACATGTTTATCCATATAAAAAATGAAGTTGCAGGATTCGAAAAAGCAAAATAAGATATTATTCAAATTGATTAATTAAGCTTATTTTATTTTGAAATTACATAAATATATGATATAATCTAAAAAAAAAACCGATAACCCATACGTAAACCCGAAAAACTCGGGGTAAGGCCCGACAAAAAACGCATGCGTATTAGACTGACCATAGTATTAGGAACTTAGAAAACAATATATTTACCTTTTTGAAGAAATCAGAAACGAAGAAGACCGAAACCTAATTTCTAAAAATGACGCCGTATCTGAGATTTATCGTTGCGAAGGTAAATCGAAAGTGTGAACACGATCTCTTTTTCCGTTCTTTGTGCACAAATTTTTTAACTGTGTAACCGCATTGGGAGATTCATTGGGCCTCGCTAAACTAGCAATTTCGCTTCTTCGCAATGGTAAAGTTCTTAGAGCGTCTATCAAATCCTTACAACGTCTCTATTTTGTATTGACATTTGTGATTCTTCTTTCAGGATACAACAATGGCTTATCTTTGCTTCAGAGTAAGGAAGAGCTCTTTACTCCTCCCAACGCATTCTCATTTTCTCTCCACCGTTACAGCAAAAACTGGAAAGGGAAACATTCTTCTGGCAAAGTACAGGGCCTCCACAATTTGGATATTCACAAACCAATTCAAGGGGTTGAAGATGAAATGAAAAAGGTGATTGATATATCATGGTTTTTATCCGTTTTTAACCATGATATATGTCTTATTTATAGTCTTTCTAGTATTTTTGGAGTCTTTTTGAGTATTTTCAGGTTTAGGTACGTTTGGAGTCTTTATTATAAAAATATAATAAAATTTTAAAAATTAAATGTACTAAATGATTATATGTGGGTCATATTCGTAAACGTTTTTAGTATCACAATTCACTCGTGCAAGTTTTGAGCATGACGTTTGGACATATTTGTATTCTAAAATCAATTTTAAGCATTTGATTTACAGTATTTCTACATTTTCTTACCCAAACTATAAACTCCGAAGCTCTCATATTTAATAGCTTCTTATACAAACCGAAAAATTTCAATGACAAACACTTTCTCGTCATGAATATTAACTACAAGTTCAGACTAAAAACAAAATATTGATACATGTTTTGGACTTTTATATTGGCAATAGTTTTTTCTTATGTTTGTTATATTCATTATGGACAAGCAACTCCAGAGGCATTAGAAACCATCTAGAAGTTGTGTGTCTTTTCTTTTATGCAAAACTACAATTAAAGAATCAATCAACATATTTAAGTCTAGAAGAGAAACATTGATTATGCGTTACTTTATTCATAGTCAATTACAAATAAGATAATATTGTATTTTGCCCATAACTCATTTTTACAAAATCTTAATCTTTCTCTTTAAAAGTAAAAATGTAAAAAAATTTGAGAACATAGTCTACAACAAAGTTAAAGATGAAGTGATTTTTTTTTTCTTCCATAAAAACTCAAACGTTTGATCAAAACCACTAACTCCATGGTGAAATTAGAGACGAATTGGATATATTCATGCAAAACACTTTGCATTTGTATAAATCTCAAATGGCCATGCTTTTCAATTTTAAAACGATATATTTGGGATGAGAGAAAAATACTTGAACAAAAATAAAAGGGAATGAACCTACCAGATAAAGGAAGGAAAACGTAACAAAATAGATACTAAATTGGAAACCTCTTTGAAAGTATGTGTTATGTCTCTTTCTAAAATTTGCAAGATGAAGTTTATGTAGTCAAAAACGGTAGTCGGGACTTTAGGAGGCAATATAATTTTAAAGAAAGAAAAATGTGAAATGCATACATTATTGGCGCTAATAGAGTGAAACACAAAATTAATACGGATGAAAGACATAAAGAATTTTTGTTGAATGAGGAATATTAGCTTGTCAAAATATTGTGTGGAAAGTAATGACATAGTAAAAAGAAATTAATGTGTATTAATGTTTTGTTTTTAATGGTTTTTCGTATTTAATATTTTTTATGATGTGTTGTCTTCTAAGAGTACAAAAATCTAATAAACCTTAAATATGTGATATTTTAGAATGAAAATAAATTTAGATTATGGGCCCTTTTTGTTAATCACATAAATATATATACGAACATTACTTATTTATATATGTAGATACCAATAGATCAAGGTTTGCTGTAAAAAAAAAGATAATAAATCATGAGTTTTTTTAATAAATTTTTAAAACATATATGAAAAAAAAAAAATTTGGTTTTGAACCTAGGGCGATCGCCCCTGTCATCATGGTCAGGGGCGGATGCATGTTGCCCAAGGTGGTGGCAACTGCACCACTCAATATATTTTTTTTATTTGTATTTGTTTAAGATAAACAAATTATGCCACCACTAAAAAACCAAAAATTGCCTCCATACAACATTTTTTTATGGTTTAAACCCAAAAACACATCTTAAATTTTTATTTTTCTATTATGTTATATATTTGCTCCCATTGATTATATTTTCTAGATCCGCCACTGGTCATGGTCATGGATAAGAGTCGGCACTGTCAAGAATCTGAAAGAAGAAGATTTTGAAAAAAGGATGAGTAAGCGTTTAAAGAAACAAGAAAGTATGGTGAAGAGAATGGATGAAGAACTGGCTCTTGATCTTCGGTCACAACGTCGTAAGGAGTAACGTAACAGGTATGAATTGTTTTTTGTTTTTGTTTTTTGTGGAGTTCAAAAACAAAACAAAAAAACTAAACCACAATCTACATCTGTGTTTTTCTCGGATTTCACGCTTTCAGGTATCGAAATGGCAGGGTGATAGGCTTCGTGGATCCTCCAATGAATGAAAAGTTTGTGTTTAGCTTTTTCTTTTTCTTACTTGTTCTGTGAACTAAATTAATATATGGTTGTGATGTGGCAAATCTATATATAATTGAGAATTAACTTGTTCCTGGTTGTTTTTTTATTCTCAAACTTATCAACTTCATGTTTCATGTTGAATATTGGTCATTCTTTCTGGCTTGACTTTTTTGGTATTAGCGGTGGGAAAGTCTGTTTTAGAGAAATGGTGAAAAGATGGGAAACATCTTGCTTATAAAAATGGAGTAAGATATGAATGCACCAAATGATTGTACATACAACACACTAATCCGGACACACCTCCGAGATGGTGACTTAACCGAATCAGCTAAACTTATTGAAGAAATGAAGAGTTTGTGGGTTCTCAGCAAAAAAAAAAATTTATCTGAATTTTATAATATGTCTGACTAATGATTATATATATAAATGTCAACCCGGATTAACATATCTAATTAAACTATTTTGCAATGAACTAAAATATTATTCGGGCTAACCCGCAAAACCCATCTCTATAATATTATTTAAGAAGACATTTTTAAAAGTAAACTTTGTTTTGTAAGTTATTACATGAAATGTCATTACAAATAACAAAGAATAATTGAAATAGGAAAATATATAATAATCTTTTAAAATTATTGATTAGAATATGGAAAGTATATATTTTGCATTAAAGAAGTTATTTATTATTTAATTTCTTAATTATTTTTAATACTATATATTTTAAAATAATAATCTATTCATATATATTCAAAGAAACAAAATATATTCAATATCTTGCTATATTTTTCACTATATTTTATTATATTTATTTGAATATATATCAAAACAAAAGTTGAAAAATATTTTACTAAATTTATAAAAAGTTAGACACAAGAAAACTATTTTTTAAGAGCTCGTAGAGTAACGACAAAAACTAAAGTTATTTGACGGTGCATATTAGAGTTTTGTTTTCAAGATTAAAAGTTTATACGGGTTAGCCCGAATAATATTTTAGTTCACTACAAAACGGGATAAATAGACAAATTATTATAAATTGACAGTTTTATCTATAATCATTAGTTAGCCATATTATAAAATAAAGATAAAAGCAATTTTCTTAAATTTCAAAACAATTTCTTTTAAAAAAAATACTCTGCGCTATAATTAGCGCAGGTTAAATCCTAGTAATTTTGAAAACATAACTTTAATATGCATGGCTTAATAACTATGGTTTTTGTGGTCCGTCCATAAACTCTTTAAAAAAATCAATTTTCTCGTGTCTAACTTTTTTAGGGTTTAGGGTTTATTGTTTAAGGGTTTAGGGTTTTAGCATTACAAGTATCGAATATTATTGTTAGCACGTTACAAGTATCACATATTATTGTTAGCACGTTACAAGTAGCGGATATTATTGTTAGCATGTTATATGATAATGGGGTTAACACGGTAAACATAAATTTATCGCGATAACATAATAGTAGCATGTTAACTAAATAATTATCCGGCGATAAATAGTGTCTTCAACATTTGGTGAACAGTATCAGATGAACAGTATCATCGGTGTATCATGTCGGAAAACAAAATTCAGACCAGTGGCAGTTTATGTAAATAAGAGAAAAATTAAAGGTTAATTGGATTTTTTTCTTATCAACAGTAAATGTTGAATAATACTCAGAAGAGAGAACTAATTTTGTAATTATCCATTGTTATTTATTGCAATTTTTCCAGTTTGATCACCATCATATATATAATTTTTTGTGTTTAGAAAGAAAAAAGAAGAAGCATATGATGGTGATCGATTATTTACTAAAAATCATTCAGGACTCCTATTGTGTTGGCGGCATTATTCTAGTTTATTCTAATCGAGCAACCGAAGCTTTGCTTGCATCAAGGGGTTACTAGTTACATTGCATCATTTGACCTTACAAAAGTAAGTTAAATGAAAAAAAATAAACCAAGTGGTGGACTTGGACTACCACCAGGGCACTTCCAGCATTTGTTTATATATATATATATATTATTTGATGAAAGGAGAGAAAAACTCACAAATTGAACATTGGATCTATCCACCCTCTACCATTCATGATGTATATTAAGAACAGAATTACTTTAAAGTCTTTTCGTTTTGTTAAGAGTCTTTTCTTTTGTTTTATACTAATTGTTCGGTGAACGTATCATATTGGACTAACTAATTAGAGTAAATAAAAGAAGAATAAATTAGTTAGTCCAATATGATACGTTCACCGATAATTTTGTGGATCTATGTATAATAGCCGCTAGAATCAATGTAGATGTTCACCGATAAAACAAGGGTGAATTGCAAAATTTGGACCGGCCCGCAAGAACAATTAGTACTCATAAAACAAAAGAAAAGACTCTTAACAAATAGGATTTATTATTGAACGGAGAGAAATGCGGCTTGCAAGAAATAGAAAAGAAAGCCTCGGTGCCTTTTAGTCTTGTGATTTTCTTGAGTCTTGCCGAATTTTCGTATGTTTTTAGTATTTTTAGAGTTTTTGAAAATTTAAATCTTGTAAGGTGGAATACGTAAAAATGACGAAACCGGCGTAAAAGCATATATAAAACGAGAGTTCAGAGTCAACTGCTCAATGTTCCACGGCTAAAATCATGCACCTACCGAATAGACCGGTCAATAAGACCAATTTGAGCCAATCCTTCTGCGCACGGCATGGGTTCAGCTACTATGATACGAACCGGGGAAGGATCGGCTTGCTCTAGGTACAATGATGATCGGATAGAAAGGATAATCCTTGACTTCAAAGGATTCAACGAAGAAAGATGTTAAGGCGTGGGAATAAACCCGAAAATCCTTAAGCCCAATCTTACGAAGAACACTAAGAAACGAGGCGGTGGGATCCAAAACTTGAGGATCCGTGGATAAGGATGTTAGAGCGTGAGCGTAAACTCGAAACTCTCTAATCCCCTTATCACAAGAAGAATCGGACAAGATCGAACCAAGCGAAGATTACGTCAAAGAGTGATGAATAACTCTAAGATAAATCGAAGATTTCAATGAATAAATCCTTCAAAGAAATCGCAAAATGAAGAGCATAAACTCGACAAAGAGAAGAGAGAAAATAAGATTGATAAAATTGTTGTTGAAATGAGATTACAAAGAAGAGTTTATATAGAAAAGAGATGTGAGGAAAAAGAGAAGGTCAAAGGCAATTAAGCCTTCTCGAAAATGAAAGAAACAAATTACAAGACATTTGACCAAAGACTAAAAATAAAGGAAGGTTGAATGTCTTTTGGAATTCCCACCGAAAATTCCCTCAGAAATTCCCTCGGAAAGAATCCCTCGGAAAAGTCCCTCGGGAAGGATCCCTCGGCAACGAATCCCTCGGAAATAAATCCCTCGGAAAATTTCCCCGCGGAGTTTTCCCTCGGAACGACCGTTAGCGGAGTAAGCCGGTTGCCTCGTTAAAACCTCTTACGGAAAACCCATTGGGACAAAACCGTAACAGGAAAAAGAGTACAACGCAACTTACTCAACGATCGCCCTCAAGAAGAACTCGAAGATAGAGTGGTGACGACGGGATGCGTAAGCTGATCCTCCTCGATCCGAATTTCGCCAAGTAAGCCCCGAACTGCTTCCGCCAATTTCCTTGCCTTTGCGCGGGTGATTGCTCCTTCCGGAATGCTGAATGCCTCGTCTTGTTCCTCGATAGGAACCTCCATGTCCGGAATCATATCATCCCCTCCCACTTGAGAAGGATTTGCCCTCAAATCCGAATTATCTGCAAGAAAAGGGATAAGGTCAGNCAAAACATGCAAGACACTCTAGGACCTAGTATGAGAACCCTAAACTCTAAATGAGACTTAAATGCAAGACATGACCGTGATTATGCATGAAATCTACACAAAACTACACATGAAATGCATGATAAAACAATGCAATATATGAGTATATCAGGATCTTGAGGGAGTGGAATGGATTGGATAAAAGTAGCACATTTTGGATAAATACCATATGTTAGATAGTAAGCCAAATCATAGTCTTTTTCGTTCACAGAGAAACGCACTTTTGGAGCTTTACCTTGAAGGATATCATTAAAAACTGGTGAGCGGTGAAGAATATTGATATCGTTTAAGGTACCTGGAGCGCCAAAAAATGCGTGCCATATCCACAGATCATATGATGCAACAGCCTCTAAAACAATTGTTGGTTTTGCAGATCCACGTGAATATTGTCCTTTCCAAGTCGTAGGGCAATTCTTCCACTCCCAATGCATACAATCGATACTTCCTATCATCCCAGGAAATCCCCGTTCATTTCTGATATAAAGTAATCGTTGAAGATCCTCTGCTGTGGGTCTTCTTAGGTATTCTTCTCCGAACAACATTATTACTCCTTCGACAAATTTTTCCAAGCATTGAAGAGTAGTACTTTGACCGAGCCGGAGGTATTCGTCGACTTGGTCAGCCGCAACACCATATGCCAGGAGACGAATTGCAGTTGTACACTTTTGAAGTGGAGAGAGGCCAAGCCTTCCAGTAGCATCTTTCTTTTGTCGAAAGAATGAAAATTCATTTGAGAGTCGGTCGACGATATGCATGAACAAGTGCTTGTTCATTCTAAAACGGCGTCGGAATAAATTGTGCGGGTAAGTTGATGCGTCACTAAAGTAGTCGTTCCATAACTGCACGTGTCCCTCTTCGTGATCTCTGTTGATGTAGAGTCGTTTTTTCTTGGGCCCGGTTTCCTCTTCAACATCATCAAAATCATTTAACAAATCTTCGAATTGTTGGTCGATAAATTCATTAAATTCTTGGTCGAGTGCTCGTGAGAAAGGATCATTTGAATAGGAAGCCATATTTGTGTGAAAATTTGGGGGAATTTTATATTTGGTTTGGTTTGTAAAATAGACTTTGTTTGTAGAAGAAGAGAAAGAGATTCGTCTAACGAGAAAGAGATTCAAGAATGAGAAGGAATATTACTTCACAAGAAGAGGAGAGGAATCAAACGTAAAATGAATATAAACACTTCACAAGAAGAGGAGAGGAATCGAACGTAGAACGATTATAAACAGAAAAAAAATCTTGTATAAATAATATATGTGAAATGTCCAAATCATTGTAACAAAGAAGCAAAGACAAATAAATTAATACAACTTGTGATACAAAACATAAAGTGACTCTGACTTTGTGAAGCTTGAAGACAACAACATGTGACTTGTTGTCTTTGATTCCAAATTAAACTGTGTGCCGACATATACAACCAAATAACCTGCAATTTCATCAAAACAAATTAGCATAAAACAATAATGGATTCATTAGGTACAAGTACACATCACAAGCAACAACTAACCTTAAGTATATAATCTGCAATGCATCTCCTCGTATTCACTAATCTTCTCCATATCATCTCCTCCAACCTCAACATCAAATACATGCGAAACAGAAACAGAAAACACAATTTCATACAACATTTGATACAAGCCTAATTTCATACAACATTTGATACAAGCCTAATTTCATACAAGATTTGATACAAGCCTAGTTTCATACAAGAGTTGATAGACGCCTAATTTCATACACTGTAAACACAGGAACAAGAACATAAACAAGATGACCAAACAGCAGGAGATTAACTGATTCATGAGAGCTTTTTCTAAGGCTGAGACAAGAAGTCCTTCATAAGCTTGTTCTAAATCTGACAGTGGCTCTGCCACTGTTCTGTCCAGAAGACTCTCCAGCATGCTTTTTTCACTAAACTTTGCTTTGATAGCTGCATCTTGTTGTTTTATCTCCCAAACGGTTTTAATATTCTCAATCTTTTTGGTTTATTCTAGGTCCTTGGCTGTCTTGGTCACTGACCTTTTCATTTTGGCCTTTGCAGCTTTAACACCAGGAGGCCTAACCTCAACTGATTGCTGAGGAACATCGTCTACATTGTTCACCGACTGTGAACTGCCAGATTGAGCAGAACCATCATCACACTTCCTTCTTTTGGAATTGCCTCCTTCTACACCTCTTTCACTATAGACTTCACACCACTTCTGCTCATTTTTCAGCTCATGCCAGCAATGCTCAAGCATGAATTTCACATTGTAGTCTGACAAGAAGATTTCGTGAGCCAGCTTCAAATAATCTTTGTCACCAAACCCACTTTTGGGAGGACAGTTTGCAGCCGCCCAGGCTCCACAAAACTTGGACACGTGATCATTGATCTTCCTCCACCTCTGCTTGCAGTGATTGGGCTCTCTCTTTCCATCAGCTGGAATGTTAGGACTAGCATTGTACATTGCTCCTATGTGATTCCAGAAGGCTTTACTCTTTTGCTCATTTGACACTACAGTGTCATTACTGGTGTTTAACCATGAACTGATCAACACAACATCTTCTGCTTTACTCCATCTCTTTCTCTCTTTTCGATCATCTTCATCAATCTCTGGAGGATCATCACCTGCCTCAGTAGTGAACATTGGAATCTGTGATGATGATCCAAGAGGTACAGAATGAGAAAAAAATTGAAAAGGAGTCTGTTGAAGGTTAGGGCTGTCGTCTTGGCTATTTAAAAGGTCTATAAAGTTGGACCTTTGACTATATGGATTATCCATATCCTAGCTTTCAGCTTATGAACAGAAGAGAAAACAGAAGAGAAGACAAGAGGAGACAAAAGAGAAGACAAGATGAAACAGAAGAGAAGAAGGAACAAAAGGTTAAGAGAGAACTGGTTTAATTGACTTGAACAAAAGGTCTGACCTAACAGAAGCAGCTCATCTAATTTATTAAAACATTCAATTACAAATGTACTCTTTACCTAATCTACACTCATTTTTCAAGTCAGAACTTAATAATCTACAACCATTTCACATCACAAGCATTCATAACGGTATAAACCATTCATCACACAAACATTTTAAAACCATTAAACAAAAGCAATTACATTAAGTTCATCTACACAGAGTAAGAAGACTGCATTAAACCAATTACAACTAATTTAAAGTAGCATTTATTACCACTTTTCACACAAACAATAATACATATCAACTGTTAAACTAGCAGAAGCAGTTCAAGGGAATGACCAAAGCCAATATTATCATTTCTAAGGAGGGAAATAATTCAGTTTTATTGAGAAAACAATGGTACACAAATTTGAATTGCAATCAGTTCAACCCAGTTTCAATGACAAAACAATGGTAAGAAGCAATCAGTAGTACCTTGTAAGAAGAATAATTTCTTGTCCAATCTCTCTACGACATGTTCATATGGTAGCCAAACAACCTAAAGAAAAGAAAATACAAATTTTAGAACATATGGCAAACTTGAAAAAAGGAAATGAGTATGAAAACTGAAACATACCTCTTCCTACTGTAGTCTTCCCTTTGCATGCTTCTCCAGAGGTATAACCTCAAAGAAATTGGGAAAAAACTCATACAGCGACAATATGAAGATTTATCCACTTGAGCCAAAAATGTAAAATTATTCATAGCATACTATGAACAATAAAGACAGAGTAATATATGAATTCAATCGAAATCAAACAGACCAATTGTAACCTGAATCTAACTAAACTCATACAGCGACAAGAACAATGATCCCAATTCGATATATATATATATATAATCGATAAAGCAATTGAATGCAAACCTTGACAATCGCAAGAAATGATCAATTAAACAAAAATCAGCAAAAACAATTGATGCAAACTAGTGTCTCCGAAACAATCACAAAATCAAGATAGCTCAATGGCACTCACAAACTAGAAAAACATCTCAAATTACAGAACAATATCAGAGGTAACAGCAATCGCAAGAAAATTCATTTCGTGAAATCATCAGAAGAAGAAGGAAAACATGACCAAATCGGAAGAAGAATCGGCTACGGTAACCAAAGAAGTTGCGAAACAGAAAAGAGTGATTGATTTTTACCAAAGAAGAATCAAAACCCTGCAAGTGACTGATCGGATTTTTTCGAATCGCCATGAGACTTACTCTCTTGAGATTTGAGAGGAAAACAACAGATTTGAGATTTGAGAGGAAAATTCTCCTAATTTTCAAATCTCCTAGGAGAAGACGAGGAGAAGAGAGAAGAGAAGAAGAGAAACACCGGAACAAATTTTTTTCCCCCTGCCGATTATTTTTTTTTCTGACCAACCACACATTGCCACGTCACATTGGAACACTAGATCTAATTTTCCCCAAAAAATCCAATATTGAATCTTTTAAACCATTTTTAGATCTCCTAAACTTACCTTAATTAATTTTTTATACTTTAGACCATTAAGTGTGACCATTGGTCATGCTCATACTTATCTTTTTTTTTTAATGATTGGTCTAATTAATATATTTTAATTAAATATTAATCTAAAATTGTGTTCACATTCAGATTGAGACACTTAAATTGAAAAACTTTCATTATGCTGAAAAAGATGAAAAAAATAAAAATATATATATATATTAAAATGGGTGGGTATCTCGAAGAAATCCACCCAAAAATATCTAAAATACAAAATTTTAATATTTTTAGATGGGTTTCTACTTCTGGAGTAGACACCATCAACACTGTGGTGATTCCAATTCCATATGCAATGAGTGCCTGAAGCAATTTGATGAAGACGGTAATTTCGAAACGTGCTATCTGTTCCCTGGCTGCCGTGTGAAGTGGCACACCGATTGCGTTCCAGGCTCACCGGATGATATCTCTCACCCGTGCCACCCGAACCACCCGCTCGAGCTTCTCGTTGATGGACCACCTAATTACTCCAACGGGAGATGCCATATCTGTCAACAGAAACTCAGGGACTTCGTTTACCACTGTTCACTATGTGATTTCAGCATAGATATGAAGTGTGCCAACAAACCTCCGCCGCTCAACGTGGACGCCGCCAAGTGTCATGATCACGCACTCACGCTAATGGCCAGGCCCATCTCCTTCACATGTAATGCTTGTGGTACATCCGACGAAGGAAGCCCTTACGTGTGTCCACTATGTTTTCTCATGTACCATCAAGATTGTATCAACCTACCTCATGTTATCAACATCAATCGCCACGACCATCGTGTCTCTCACACCAAGTCCCTTGTTTTCGGGAATTGGATATGCGAGATTTGTCGTGAACAGATGAACTGGAGGTACGGTTCTTATTCTTGCAAGTTATGTCCTAGTTATGTTGTTCATTCCAGATGTGCGACTAGAGATGATGTGTGGGATGGGGAAGAACTTAAAGGAGAGCCCGAAGAAGTTGTAGACATTGTGCCGTTCAAGGTAATCAAGGATGGAGTAATAAATCATTTCTCCCACAAAAAACCACAACTTAAGACTTATTGAGGATGTTGTTGGTGGTGCAAGCATACGCTGTGAAGCTTGCACGCGTACTATCTATTCCGGGAAGCACTACAGTTGTATGGAGTGCAACTTTGTTCTTCACGAGAAATGCGCTAATTTACCTCGTCAGAAACGGCATGGTCTCTTCATGGAGCCACTTTCTCTGCACACCAAAACGGCTAATGCTGGTTACTTCAGATGCGATGCTTGTTGGAGAGTAAGAAATGGCTTCGTATATATGTCTGCTGATTGTTCGGGACTTCTAGATGTGCGGTGTGCAACGCTCTCAAGTTTCACTGATTTTGACTGTCATCCCCATTCCTTATTTCTCACCACGCTAGATGAAGGCACGTGTGGGGCTTGTAAAGAGTCTGCAGATAGTGTGTTGCGTTGCGTCGAGTGCAAGTTTACTTTAGATTTCTGGTGCGCTACTCTACCAAAAAGGATAAGGCACAAATGTGATGACCATTTTCTATTTTTGCGACGCAGTAAAAAGGTGAGCGGAAAGTATTGGTGTGAGGTTTGCGAAAGCATTTTAAATCCAGAAGAATGGTTTTACACATGTGACGATTGTGGGGTTGTTTGTCATATCGATTGTGTGCTTGGAGAGTTCGCTAATATCAAACCAGGGATCGTGGCTACAAATGATGTGGAGGAAAAATTAGAATTAGTTCCCAACGATTGTATTTCTCGACCGAGATGCATTAAATGTGGTAATCGTAGTAGTCACCCTTTTATTTTCAAGATTTATTTCTACAAGAAAAAGGCAGTGTACTTTTGTTGTTCTCTGTCAAGCAAAGAACTTCGATATTTTAATTAGATGGTGAGTATGTATGTATAAAATTTCACCGTGGAAGAGTATAGAAACCATATCTACTTTTTCTTTAATAACGTTGTGATTAATTTGCTTAAATCATAATCCGATGAGATACATGAAAATTAAACCAACAGTCGAATTGAAGTCTTTGAATATATTTTAGTGGGGGAAAATTCCTATATTGCCGAGCAACAGATTCCTAATTTAGTGTTGACCATAAACAAGTTGACAAGTAGTTTACTTAACAAAGTACGTCCGTTAAATTATTCCTAAAAGGATTGAAATATAACTGTATTAGTTAGCTCTTAGTTATATCATCGAGGTTTCGAAGTGGTCCAATAAAGAAAGACATATAGTGCAAGGGTACATCATCGTTAGCAAACAAAAGTGCTCAACTTGTGAGTACAGCTTGGACGTTTGGAGATTATTGATCACAAGGTTCGGTCCCCCACAGCACATGTTAGTTTTTGTTTTGGATAAAAGAAGGTTCTACTTTGGCCCCATCTCTCTTAAGAAAACTAGTGGTCCAAGCTACAATTTTCATCTATGGAAGCAGAGGAATAATATGCTGCACAACCATATTTCGCTCCCTACTATTGCCATCTACAAGGGTATTGACCGAGAAATCCACAGCACAATAACGGCAAGGAGGCATAGAAGACAATTTCGTAACTTAATATCTCTTTGGATTAGATGATCTCAATTGTATCTTACCCCAAAATTGTACTCCCTTTTTTTTATATATCTTTTTTTGCCAAGGTAGTACAGAAATTAGATTCTGTTTATTGTAAAATATAACATTCATTATTAATGATATTTACAGTTGTAGCAACAAAAAAAAACTAACAAAAGTGCATGGTTAATTGCCCGTAGTGTTGTGTTATGGGTGTTACACCCCTAAAAAGAAAAGTATGGACTTTGAAATCACCAAGGAAGATCCAACATTTTCTATGGCAGACAGTCTCGGGATGTGTCCCTGTTTGTAACAACCTGGCAAATCGTCACTGCGGCACGGACAGGTTCTGTCCGAGATGTGGAGCAGACGAGGAATCTATTAATCATCTCCTCTTCGAGTGTCCCCAGCAATCCAGACCTGGGCACTGTCAGAGATCCCATCCAGTCCGGGCTCATTCCCGAGTGATTCCCTATACAGAAATTTTGATTATCTCCTTTGGCGTGCAAAGGAGGGAGGCGTAATGGAAAAACATCTAGAGGCTTTCCCGTGGATAATCTGGTATATTTGGAAAGCCAGAAATGATAAAGCCTTTAATGGCAAGGACGTCTCCCCTGCCGACACTCTCCAACTCGCCGTCCATGAAGCAGAAAATTGGAAAGTTGCACAACTGGCTTCGCAATTAGGGGAAGAAAGCGGCCCAACAACGACCTCACCCCAAGAAGTTGAGAGACGTGGCTCAAGAAATCGATGCCTCATGGGCATCCGAAGACGCCCTGTTTGGGGGTGGTTGTGCAATCGAGCTAGAGAACGGACAAAGGATTTTCGGCACCTTTGCGAAGGAAAGAACTATATCCCCCCTTCATGCCGAATTTAACACCTTACTATGGGCTATGAAGACCGTTTTTCAGCTNTATGAAAGAAGTAAGAAAAATTATTTATTTGGCGATAAGAACTTTTGTCTCAAATCTAATTTTTGGCCCAATTGAAGCCCAAACCTAATTTTTTTCTCTCTTCCCTCTCATGAGCGCCGCCGCTTCTCAATCTCAGATTTGCTGCCTCCCCGGTGACCGGCGCTCCTCGCCATTACCGGGGAGGCCCCTTTCCCCTTTCTTCTCTTTGCGGCGCTTCTCTTGCCTTGTTCAGTTTTCGGCAGTGAAGTTTTTTGCTTAAAGGAGCTCTTCGGGATGGTGGCGGAGTGAGATTCCGGTGAACCGGCGCGGTGGCTCGTTGTGGGATTCGTTCGTGGCTTCGGCGCCTCCCTCGATTTGGCTCCGTGTTGGCTCGGGCTAGGGTTTCGGCGGCCTTCGTCGTCTCTAGCGGTCGCTCGCGGTGGAGGAGTCTCTTCGGACTAGTGATGGCGTCTCAGTTAGTATCCTCGTGGACAGGATTCTGGCTCCAGCGCGTTTCGAAATCTGAGGTCTTCCTTCTTCTTAGGTGTGCTCGGATCTGTGGCGGTCTTTGGCTTATCTCCCGGTGTGGTCCCGACGGTGGTGGTTTGTTGGGCGGTTGGCTCTTTCTGGTGTGCTCTTCGTGGCGGTCTTCTTTAGTGGCTGTGTGTGGTTTCCCGGTCTTGCCGACGGTGAAGCGAAACTTCAAGGAAGTGGTTCGTGTCGCGATTCGCTTTTCCAGCCAAGGTCTCCGTTGTGGCTCCTTTAACTTCCACCGTTGCGTGTTTTGTTATTTCCGGCTTCGTTCGATGGTTCTTGGAGCGGCTCAAAGTTTCGGTAGGAGACTGCTCCGTTAAAAGCTCTGGTGGTGACTCGGTGTCGAATAGAGGCGGCGGATCTGTTTCGGTGGCTATCTTCACTTTCGTGGGAGATGATTTTTGTAGTTTTCGTAAACGCGGGAATGGCGGTCGGAGGCGGCTTCTCTGGCTGCCCGAAGAGGCTCCCGTGCCGCCGGTAGTGGAGTGGTTTGTCGAAGCGGTTACGTTTTTGTGTTTGTTCTCGGAGAAGGTGTAGGCGTTTCTTCTAGCGGGGTTTGAGGGCTGACCTCGAGTGGGAACTGCTCGTGGCAACAACGATGAGAACTCGAGTTCTTAAGAATTGCAAATGCAAATTTCCGAGCTTCATGTTCGGAATCGGTGTTTCTTCGTCGAGGATCTTCTTGGTTTGCTAAGACGTGTGTTTATCTTTTCGATTTCTTTGTCTGTCTCTTTGTTCTGTTGTAATTTTGCCATTGTTTGTAGTTTTCGGTATTTCTGTTTTTTTAGTCTTATCTGTATCTTCTGTCACAAATCATAAAATTGGTATAAAATTTAACATTTAAACCAAAAAAAAAAAAAAAAAAAATTATTTATTTGGCAATGAAGGACTAGAACCGAGTTTTGACATACACACATTGTAGTGCTTATGCGAGCTCTATACGAGTTAAAAATAATAATAATTTGATATTCTTTTACTAGGCCCAAGTACCAAGGCCCACACGTTATATCGCATTAACGGGAAAAAGAGTCGGACTCTTGAATGCCAAGTTACCGAGCTTTTGTAATCTGATTGTGATATACTGTATCCAACTTGTCAAAATTAATGCCTATGAACAGCATATACATTTTAATAAAATACAATAAAAAACTAACCATAATTTTTATTTTTATTTTTCTATTCAAGAAACTTCCCAAAACCCAACTCAAAAACCTAACATCTTGAAAATGGTTTGTACTGATTCATTGTTATAATAATGATACATTTTTTTTTTTTGATAAATCATATCAGCTGATCCGGTCAGTCCCGATAAGAACGCACCGAGGTGCTACGCAGTGGACTACTCCCAATGGTTCAACGGACACCATGAACTCCACAGCTTTGCGAGGTTGTCAACGGGCCATGAGATCCATGAGATTCCTATGGACCACCACATCGCCTGTCCCGAATTTGAATGCTTTTCGACTAATGTCAGGGGTAGCCCGACCACCTGCATTTCAGACTACCATGTAAAGCAATTGGGCCAATGCCCAACTGACTGACTTCCCAACAAAGAATGTTTAATAACTAGGAAGAAAGATCGAACCCAGGTTTGGAAGTTGCATCATTTGCTGGATCCGCTCTACCACTAGTCCATTATCTTGCGGGCTATAATAATGATATACAATACATGATAAACGTGATTTTACAGTTTATAATGATCATATAAGGTTACGATAAATGTGGAAGGTTTATAAATTGTAGGAAATCGGAGAAAGGATCTAAGAGAAATTAATGATCTGTAATCTGCACGGTTTGTATCTAGCTAGCTATAAACAAATTAATTTCCGTATTTCTTTTGCTTTAAATTGGTTAAGAGAATCAAACGAATCAGAACATATGATCTTGAGCACAACTAATCTCCAGCATTAGAACAGTTGGAGATCTCTGATGAGACCAAAGTTTTGTCTTTAGAGGTCTATGTAGAGGCAGTGTGGCATGTGCCTCCAAAGTTTGAACATTTTTTACAATACAAATTATGAATCTTTGGAGTCATATATTTTGAATCTTTGGAGTCATATATGGACTCACATAATTTAAGCTTTGAAAATTTAATTAAAAATTTGCCTTGACCGGTTGTCCAAACCAAAGGACAAAACAAAGAAAATAGAATATGACTTGTTTAGTGCATATTGCAAAATTATTATCTTACGTTTTGAAACCAAAAATTTGTATGTTCTCCACATTTTGTAAAGTTATGACTTTTTCTATAACCTAGTTACTATGACTTAACTCGTACTAGCGCGGAGTAATTTTTTTAAATAAATTATTTTGAAATATAAGAAATTTTTTTTTTATTTAAATTTTATAATATGTCTAACTCATGATTATAGATAGAGTTGTCAAACGAAATAATTTGTCTATTTAACCTGTTTTGTAGTGAACTAAAATATTATGCGGGCTAACCCGTAAAATCTATAATCTTGAAAATATAACTATATTATGCACCGTTTAATGACTCTAATTTTGTGGTTAGTTCACGAACTCTTTAAATAAAACAATTTTCTTGTGTCTAACTTTTTATAAAATTAGTAAAATATTTTTTAATTTTTATTTTGATATAAATTTAAATAAAATATAATAAACTATAGTGAAAAATATATCAAGATTTCAAATAGATTGTTTTTTCTTTGAATATATATGGATTGATTATTATTTAAAAATATATAGTAGATAATATTTTTAATGTAAAATAAATATTTTCCATATTCTTATCACTAATTGTAAAAAATAATTATATCATTTCTTATTTCAATTCTTCTTTGTTATTTATAATGGCATTTCATGTAATAACTTATAAAATAAAATTCATTTTCAAAAATGTTTACTTAAATAATATTATAGAGATATAACTTTTTTATTTCCTAATTTATCTATGTATACTAAATGAGGTCATCATTCATTAAATATAAGTTTCAAATGTCAAACTCAATAAAACTATTGATTTGTTTCAACATTGACATTTGACACTAAGGTGTATATATGCCCGATATATAATTAAAATATTATTTTCGATGATGTGTTTTTGGGGAGTGGGCGGCAAACTCGTAAATTGAAATGTTTATATTATAGTCTGAAATGTTATTTTTTGGGGAGTGGGCGGCAAACGTACATATGATATGACCTCATTTTGCAAAATAAATAACAATAGTTACAGGAGTTAATTATAATTTGTTAGCTGGAAATTCATAGTGTCTAAATTGATTTGACTTATATAAGTTAAATTGTATTGTTAATTTCTTTACATAACTTGGAAGTTGGAACAAAAAGAAAAGGAAATAAACACGTATACAAGTTACAAGTTACAAGTTACAAGTTAGTGCACCAGCACTGCTCAATGCAATGACTACAAATACTTTCTCATTTCAACTCCTCTCGTCATTCCGATATTTCTACTTCTCTTCACAAAAAAATCATCGTCGGAAAACACCAAAAGACGAAAATGACCCTCTTCAAAAGGCCGTGCCTTTACTCAAAGATGGACAAGGAAGACCCAGAAGAGGTATTTCAGCGACGAGCCAAATTCTTGATTTACAAAACGCTTCAAGAAGCCGACTTTATTTCTCGGCGTTCTCATTCGCCGTCGTCGTTTCTGCGGCTGAAGCTTTTCCGGTTGAAGGTCAAGATCGGAAAAAGGTTGACTAAGCTGCGTAAAAGCGTAGTATCCGCCGTTAGATTTGGCGGAATTCGAAAGCATTCTCAAGGCGGCGTGAGAACGTTGAAGAAGCTGTTCCAAGGTGGTGCAACAACCGGACTACCTAGGCCTATTTTCACTCTTGAAGTTTGATTTCTATTTATTTTCTTGTTTTGTGTATTTTCTTTCTTTCTTTCTTGAGTTTCTTGATCTCTATTACAAAAGTTTATCAAGAAATGTAATATGAAGAGATCATGAGTTTTGATTTTTTTCATAAAAGGGGAAAGAAATCTTGAAATTGTAATAACCATTTATTTATATGATTATGCAAAAATATTGTATAAGACATGGATACTGCATATTACTCTTTAACTAGGATTTAATTAGCGCAGAGTAATTTTTTAAAAATAAATTGTTTTGAAATTTAAGAAAATTATTTTTATCTGAATTTTACAATATGACTAACTAATGATTATATATTAAGCTGTCAATTTGTCTCTTTAACACGTTTTGCAGTGAACTAAAATATTATTCGGACTAACCCGAAAAAACTTATAATCTTGAAAACAGAACTTTAATATGCACCGTTAAATGACTCTAGTTTTTGTGATTAGTCTACGAACTCTTAAAAAATAGTTTTCTTGTGTCTAACTTTTTATAAAATTAGTAAAATATTTTTTAACTTTTGTTTTGATATATATTCAAATAAAATATAATAAATTATAGTGAAAAATATAGCAAGATTTTGAATATATTTTTTTCTTTGAATATATATGAATTGATTATTGTTTTAAAATATATAGTATTAAAAATAATTAAGAAATTAAATAAAAAATAACATTTTTAATGCAAAATATATACTTTCCATATTATAATCAATAATTTTAAAAGACTATTATATCCTTTCATATTTCAATTATTCTTTGTTATTTGTAATGAAATGATAATAACTTACAAAAGTTCATTTTTAAAAATGTATTTTTAAATAATATTATAGAGATGTGGGCTAAGGAATTTGTAACGAACTAGTTTTACACTAGATAGCATGGAAACTCTGTCCGATGTCCGTTTTCCTGTTTTGGAAACGTTTTGGAATCGGAAATTCTTAAAAACGCGATATAACATGTTTCCTAAAAAATTCACTTTGGAAACGCGACATAAATTTATTCTTTTTTAAAAAATATTATAACTGAATATGTATAAAATATTGTGATATATTATGTTATTAGTATCTTGAAAGCCTAATTTAATAATTAGTGTAAATATGTATTTATTTTCCTAATCTATTAACGGCTACCTTTAGATCCTAATCTAAAAAGTGAATTAAGAGTTGGAAGCAATTTTGTTTGATGGAGCTTTATGAAGATGATGTTGTTATAAATCTTTGACTTTGAAGTTTAAACGTTTTGATCTTTATCTTTTCTTAAGCTATTTAATATTTATGTATTGGATTTTGTTTGTTTTAAGCATTTTTTGGTTTTTAGTATGATTTTGATGTTTTATATGTATAATATATGCTTTCAAAATGTACATGTTTCCTTTAAAAAAAACGTTTTCAAATTTCAAAACGTTTCGTGTCCGCATATCCGTTTCCGTGCAACCTAAGTTTTATACAATTCAGATGAAACATTTTCAATGAAAAATAGTAACTTTTTCAAGTTGATGTTATAGTCCGAAGATATTCTGATGACTCAACCCAAGATTTTTTAAAGTTAAATTTTGTAGTACAACGAATATATAGATACAAACCAAATAATTTAGATTGTCAATAAGTAAGTTTGTAAGATCATAAACAGCCCCGAAATAGAAAATCCTAGACAAATGACCCCCGAAAAAAACCTCACCACTAGAAAAAGGATGATCCAAACTAATCAGTTTATCAGATTTCATTGAGTCTCTAAACTAATTCATTATTTAATTACATTTGTAGAATAATAATAACATAACAATGGTTTTATAGTTTGGAGTCTATTGAGTAACCAAATTCACGATTCATTAACACAAACGACAAAATTAAACTTTATAATCTTCGGTTAAAGTCCTCAAAATATCTTCGGGTTATGAAATCAATTTGAAGGAATTGATAAGGATTTAAATGCAAATAAAACGTAGTTTCTGTATCTTTTCCTTGCCCTTTCCCTTGGTCTCTAATTTTCATTTCAAGCCCTTTTTTCTCATCGTCTTCTCGTTCACGTTGTCCTCGTCCGAAGTCATCGGAGGTCCTTCCAAGTTTTGATTATCGTCGGGTCTTCTTCATCCCTTCTTCTCTTGATTTGATTTCTCCTCGACGGGTGAAGATTTCATAATGCGTATCTTACATATCTAAGATCTCTTGTTAAACTGCTTAGAAAATCTAGGACGCCGATAGAGATGAAATTTCTGAATCCATCCGATCTTCTAAGTATTTTTAGTGCTGAAATTTCCACATTCATGTGAAGTTGATGATACCTTTTCTCCTAGTTTGTATCAAATTTCTTGTAGATTGTTCCGGGGACCTGTCTAATGAAATTCTTGTTGCTTTACGTTTTATTGAAACCTATGATCCAATTGCTTTTTAATACATAGATTCTCTTGGTGTTTGAGATATTCGTGGATGTGATTGTGGTTTCGGTTTCTTAAATGCAGAAGGGAGGAGTTTGAGGGACAGGAGGCTCATGGAGTAGAGATTGTGTTTGGAGTGTTTTGTTTGTTCTTTTTGTCTGAGGATTGAAATTGATTTTCTGAGTTATACGGAATTTGGTTTCTGAAGTTTGTTGAAATGAGTGTGGTGGGATTCGATGTTGGGAACGAGAACTGTGTTATTGCGGTTGCAAAGCAACGTGGGATCGATGTTTTGTTGAACGATGAATCAAACCGAGAAAATCCTGCTATGGTTTCATTTGGTGAGAAGCAAAGATTCATGGGTGCTGCTGCTGCTGCATCTGCTACTATGCATCCCAAATCAACCATTTCGCAGTTAAAGAGATTGATCGGTAGGAAATTTGGGGAACCCGATGTTCAGAATGATCTGAGGTCGTTCCCTTTTGAAACTACCGAAGACTCTGATGGTGGAATTCAAATTCGACTTCGGTACATGGGTGAGATGCAGAACTTTAGTCCGGTACAATTACTAGGCATGCTGCTTTCACATTTGAAGCAGATAGCAGAGAAGAGTCTCAAAACGCCTGTTTCAGACTGTGTCATTGGGATTCCTTCCTACTTTACAAACTCACAAAGACTGGCCTATTTAGATGCTGCAGCCATTGCTGGCCTGAGGCCATTGAGATTGATGCATGATTCTACTGCCACTGCACTTGGATATGGTATATACAAGACAGACTTGGCTGCTAACTTGAGCCCTACTTATATTGTATTTATTGATATCGGTCACTGCGATACGCAAGTGTGTGTGGCATCGTTTGAGTCTGGAAGCATGAGAGTCCTTTCTCATGCTTTTGATAGAAACTTGGGCGGGAGAGATTTTGATGAGGTTCTCTTTAACTACTTTGCCCTTGAATTCAAGGAGAAATACAGCATAGATGTATATACAAATACCAAGGCGTGTGTTAGGTTAAGGGCATCGTGTGAGAAACTGAAGAAGGTCTTGAGTGCAAATGCTGAGGCACCGCTGAATATAGAATGTCTGATGGAGGAGAAGGATGTTAAGAGCTTCATCAAGAGAGAAGAGTTTGAGCAGTTGTCATCAGGCTTGTTGGAGAGATTAATTGTTCCGTGTCAAAAGGCTTTGGCTGACTCTGGTCTAAGTTTGGATCATATTCACTCTGTGGAGCTAGTTGGTTCAGGGTCCAGAATTCCAGCTATATCTAAGATGCTAAGCTCGCTGTTTAAGAGGGAGCTAGGCAGGACCGTGAATGCAAGTGAGTGCGTAGCTCGAGGATGTGCGCTTCAATGTGCAATGCTCAGTCCAGTTTTTCGAGTTAGAGATTATGAGGTACGCTCTTCTCTATATGTGAAAATACTCTTGAGTTCTTGTTCCTTTTTGATTAAGCAGAATAATAGATTATTACAATGGTAACAGATAATGATGGATTAAAGCATGATGGCATGTATACTTTTACGGATTTGTTCCCCTATTTTCAGGTTCAAGATTCCTTCCCTTTCTCAATTGGCTTCTCATCTGATAAAGGTCCCATAAACACACCATCGAATGAAATGCTCTTTCCAAAAGGCCAAGTCTTTCCAAGTGTTAAGGTTCTTACTTTACGTAGAGAAAATACTTTCCATTTGGAAGCATTTTATGCAAATCATAACGAAATAGCTCCGGATTCACCAAGTCAGATAAGCAGTTTTACGGTATGCTATCTTTCAGGCTTCCTCCTTTTTGGATCTACATCTTTAGAGCTCTGAGTACACGCTGGATGGTTATGCCTCTATTAGGCTCCACATATTTTATGGAACTCTTAGTCTATTGTGTAATGTTTTGTAGATTGGTCCTTTTCAAATTTCCCATGGAGAAGCAGCACGTGTCAAAGTAAGAGTTCAACTAAATCTCCACGGGATTGTCACCATCGATTCAGCTTCTGTGAGTACAATCTGATATCAATCCGTTCCAGATAAGATAGTCTTTATATTTCTACCTAGCTTGAGTCTAAACTTTTCGTTTCTGAACAAAAGCTAATAGAAGATCATAAGGAGAATATGACTTCTGAAGAGACAATATCAGAAAATAACCATCAATCTTCTGCTATGAAGGATGGGACTTCAGACCCTTCGTCAGGTTCTACTGTAAGTATGATTTAACACTGTCTAAAGAAATACAGTTGCATTGTAAGAAAGCATAAAGCCCGATATATTAAAAGCTTATCTTGAAGCATTGGCATCTTCACTCATTTCTGATACATTCAAATGATTGATCCGGAGATTCCCCAAAGCATGCTAATCTGCACAAATCCTGAGATTTCTCTCTTGTGTAGGGTAATGATCTGAAGGCTATCAAAAGAATGGAAATTCCAGTCGTTGAGAACGCCTCTGGTGCATTGACGAAGAATGAGTTATCGGAGGCCAAACGGAGAGAGAACTCTTTAGTGGAGCAAGATCTGAAGATGGAATCGACAAAGGATAAAAAAAATGCTCTTGAATCCTTTGTTTATGAGATGCGTGATAAGGTACTAATCTGGTTTTAGTAGACCCAAAGCTTCCACCTTTAAATTTTGGTAAAATATTTCTATTCGCTCTTCATGATTTTATCACTTAGCAGAATCATGTTGTATATTACTGGCAGATGTTAAATACATATCGAAGCACTGCAACTGAGTCAGAACGGGAAAGCATCGCCAGAAATCTTCAGGAAACAGAGGAATGGCTATACGAAGATGGCGATGATGAATCTGAAAATGCTTATATCGAGAAGTTAAATAGTATCAAAAAGGTAACACTCTCAAAGTTTTGTATAAAAAGGTTAGTGTCTGCGGAAGACTTTCATGTCCTAATTGATGACTTTCAACTCTGAGCAGCTCATCGATCCTATTGAAAATCGGTTTAAAGATGGAGAAGAGCGGGTACAAGCATCAAAAGACCTTCTGAAAACTATTGCAGATAACCGAATGGTTGCAGAGTCTCTTCCTCCTCCGAGAAAGAACGCGGTTTGGTTCTAAACTACTAACATAATTCTCAATCTAGGCAATAATATGACTTTTGAGACAGATAAAGTTGGTCTAGATGGCTTATATGGTTTAATTATATCACCATGATGTTTTTTCGGTTTCAGGTTCTCGATGAATGTAATAAAGCCGAGAGGTGGCTCCACGAGAGAACCGCGGAACAAGAATCGTTACCCAAAGACGCTAATCCAGAGCTACAATCTGGTGAAATCAGGAGAAAAGCGGATGCTCTTAACGCGTAATTATAATACTTCCCTCTCTTATTGATACCCATCAAGCTATATTCACAGTTTCAAACTTTGGTCGTAAATGATGGAACCCGAGTTGGGCTGTAACGGGTCGGGTCAAGATCATGTTTTTTTTTACTGATGAAAGGATCTTGAATGTGTTACAGGACGTGCAAGTACATTGGGAAATCAAACTCCCCTCCTACAAAATCGGAACATAATGGATCACAGGGAAGTAGAAAATCAGATGATATGGAGCTTGATTGATATTTCTCTCTTCCTTCTATAATCTAAATTTTGTATCTTTATTCTAAATGAGAAGGAACAAAAAATAAGGTGAAACAGTCTCACTGTGTATTTCTGACGTTCCGTTGATTTAAAACGATTATTCTTTTTTTTTGTCAACGGTTTGAAACGATTCTTCTCGTTATTGATTTTTCAGGTTTTTTTTCTTATGGTGAATCTTTTTCCCGCTAATTAAACATTTACACCATTCATAAAAAAGTGTTGTTGTTTATGTCCTTTATGTGGACTTTTATTTTCCGTCTATTTTGGTTGTCGGAAATCAATTTAAATGTCTATAAGGTGAATATTTTTAAAAACTTTAATATTTGAACAAATTGGAGCGATTGTGACATGTGCAACTAATGTCTATTAGGGAAACATATCTAAATAATTATGTACCTAGCTACTTTAATATTTTAACTAATTAGTATCGATTCCCAATTTATTTACGTTCATAAAGCTTTGAATCTAAAAAGTAATATATGATTATAAATTTCTTGTAATAGTGTCTGGTGGAGTGATTTCTAGTTTTAGAAAATTGGCAAAAATAACGATTTTGATCAGTTTCACACATGCTGTGGCATGGTATGTATGGTAGTATACATTTTGGAGCCAAATGAGTAAATTCATTACAGTTTGAGATACGATTTTACAATGTGCAGACATTTCGTATGGCCAATTAATGGACCACTTGGTCATTTGGACTTCAGCCAGAGCGCTTTAATATCCTCACATGCACTAAACTAAGTTTTTTATAAAAAAACCGAAGTATCCAAAGGATTTCTAGATCTAAGAGTAATTTTTAGCGACCCAACAACCGGGTTATACGTCAGCAATTTACTGATTTAATCGTGGAATGGTGGCCAACACGACTCGAATCCAGTAGAAAAAGACACATACTCACTCTTTTCCACTTGACTAAGACAACTTGGTTCAATAAAATAAGTTACCTTAGTAATAATACCAAAAACATAAAGAACAAACATAATAACGAGTGGGAATGGTAGAAGTGTCAAACTGTTTTTACACATCTTGCCAATATTTCTAAACATTAAGGGCATCTCCAACCCCACTCCATTCTCCAAACTCTATTTTGGAATAAATTTCTCTCCAACCCCACTGCATTTTCCACTCCAAAATAGAGTTTCTCCGTATTCAACTCCATATTTGGAGTAACTCACATATATGCATGTGACACTATTCGTATTTTTTTATGTCATAATTATTTAAACACTAAAATTTTTATTTAAAAATATTGCAAAGTAAAATAAACTTAAAAATACATAACAAATGCTGAAATTAAAGATAAGCAACATAAACAAATTTAACACAATAAATATGATAAATTTAATAATCCCCTAAACCGCTTCCTGGTCCACCAATATCACTAAAAAATTGTCCAAACGAAGTTGATGGAGGAGGAATTTTCTTTATTTAATAAGTATTAAATTTTCTTTATTTAATAAGTATTAAATTTTATTAAATTCATAATTTATAAAAGTTTTTCAAAAAATGGGTTAATTTGTAATTTTTATAAATAAAAGACATTATTAATAAAATACAAAAAGAATCTATTTAGAATATTTTTTTTTGGAGTAAAAAATGGAGTTATACATTGGAGCAAAACACAACTCCATTTTGGAGTTACTCTATTTTGGAGTTAAAAATGGAGATATACATTGGAGATGATCTAAGTCAATTAAACTTTGAATTTTTGAACTAATTAGTCGGTAGTTGTATTGTTTTGACTTCAAATGAAAGAAACAAAATGTAGAAATTGATCGTTTTATTTTTGGTGCTAGAGGCCAAAAAAAATATCAACTGATTATTCTATTAAATAAATAAATTTCTGCATTTTAAAACATATACATATACAATCATTGATCTAGACCTACATTTTTAACCAATCGTACAGAAATTGAGACCACCAATATCAAATACGCGTGATGGTGAGTGGATCCGTATACCCAAACTGAGATGATTCCCAGTTTCTGTCTCATCTCTTTAAATTTGGGGTGTATCCCTCAAATCGTACGAGTTCGAATCTTACGTCAACGCAAAAAAAAAAAACATTTAAAATTGATGTACATGTTGGAATCTTTTATTCTTTTTCGTCAAAGTACGTCTCTCCATCAAAAGACAAAATTAGCCGGTTTAGTGGAAGATAGACCCAACATATAGTAAATACTACTGACTCATGTCATGTAGGAAACAAAAACTACACTATATATATAATAACTAGTAACCATATTATATGGTCCTTAAATCTTTAGTGTGTATATAAATAAAATATGCATGGCATGTGAATCCTCAACTTGTATCTTCTCTTCATTTGTTTTCTTGTTTTGGGTTTATCTGAAAGGAAAAAAAAAGGTTTGTCGACGAAAATTAACGAGAAACGGATAAGGATTTTAATAAATTGAACAACAACAAGGATTTATGTCAGAAGTAGGCATTTAATTGAATCTTCACAATTGGACCATTGAGGAAAACAAGTGGAGGATGCTAAAAACTCAAAAGCTATATATATATCAGGGTCAAGGATTGGTATACCCTTTTTATTAGAAAAAAGAGCGCAGATCTCCCTGTAGGGTAAAATGACAATTTTACCTTTAATGAAGGGTTTTAAGAGTTAAATAGAATTAAATCGGTAAGGGGACAACAAAAAACACGGTAAGTCAGTGGTTGCGAATTCCACGCGCGTCATCCGCGGGTGCGCGCGACTAAGGTTCGAATCCCCTCTGCCTGGTATAACCAGGAAATACTGGTAATGCTAGGGTGATACTAAGGGAATAATAGAGGGGGGGATACTGGTAATACTAGGGGATACCAGTAATACTGGTACAACTGATGTTATAACTAGGACGTTTATATCTCAGTGGTATTTTCGTCGTTTCGTAAAAGTGAAGTTCTATAGAGATTAGTCGGGGACAATAGTGATTTAAAAAGTCCTCTGAGAGACCTAGGAGACGATTACCCTATATATACCGTCTACCGCAATCTTCGCAATATATAAGTCTTCATTTTTTTTTATTATTATTTGGTTAGGATCTTGTGTTTATATTCTCACCTATAAAACAATATTCTAGTAAGTTTTTTACAAAACATAAATTACAAATTGTGAACAATAAAACCGAATTGAGTAAACGGAAAAGTAAAAATTGAAAACTCTTAATTAGTATGAATGATAGTCTCCCACTTTAGTCAAGGTGTGCTGCTAAGAGCATCTGCAGCGGAGACACGGGTGATGGGTGTCTTTCGCTTTAAATTTTTTTTTTTTTTTTTTAAATTGATTTTTTATTGCTGCGACGAATCACGTCGCGACACGTTATCACTTTTGGAAAGACACATGGTCTTGCGGAAGACACAAGTCCTTACTGTTTTGCATTTTAATGTGCGATGGAGATGGTCTAACTCAATGTTACCACCGTTCTAAATTATTACAGAAAAAAACATAAACAAATCAAATCAAATCCGAATACTTAACAATAAACTTTTGTTGAAAAAAATAAAATAAAATTTATATACTAAATTAATTCATTCATATGCCAAACCTTTTCAGTAGCTATCAAACCCAGATTAACAAATTCAATGACGTTCGCTTTGAACATTCATATTCATTAGTCTTATGAACACTTTTTTTCTTTTCTTATGTCAGTGTCTTATGAGCATATATATTAGTCGACTAAAATGCTATTAGAAAAGCAAAACTTTATTTTGTTTATTAACTATTACATCACTTGTCAAAATATCTATAATATATTACATCACTCATTAAACTTTAAATTTATAGATGCATAACTGCACCATAAATTCCAAAATTTCAGATTATTGTCAAGAAAAATGGTGTGTACCACAAAACCAATGTTTCATTACTTGTTTTATTTCATACAAGAAACGGTTACAACAAATTTCACACGATGACACAATACAGCATTTTTTCAACATTTCATTCTCACTTCTCAATATTACTTCCGCTTACAAAAATTTACATTAACTTCCTTCTCTTCACTCTAACCCCCTCAGAAAACTATCGATTTTCCAATTCATTGATCAACAGATTAGCAGATCGCTTTATTAACTAATTAATGAGGGTTATATCCTTTTTTCAATCAATTTGGGGGAAACCAAAAAATATATTTAAAATCGACCTCCAAATCTCCCCCAAGATTAAGTGAAAATCATTTTTTTGTTTGTTTGTTTACTGCTTAAGAAGCGGCGCTTGGGTGTCTTCCCACTGGTCCAATCGTCTCGAAGCCTTCTCCACCTGACATTTAAAATTCAAAACATATATTTTATCATCAGTAAGAAACATACTAAAATTATAACATGTGTTTATGTGGAATTTATATGATAAGTTAGTAATTTACCTCTTTATCCCAATCAGTTCGGAAAGTGACAATGAGTAAGATAATAGTTTGCATGAGTGTGCCCCCAATCATCCCTATCCATATTCCCTGCGCCAAATTTTAATTATATTTTCACTTTACACCAATCAAATCATTAATCGTTGATTAGAATATAAATTATGTAAAATAAATGAAATTGATATACCTTAGCTCCCATATCATAGGTGAACCCAAGAACATAACCAATTGGAATCCCCACAATGTAATAACATCCAATGTTAACGTACGCCACAAATGCTTGCCACCCACATCCAACGGCCACACCTGCATGTGTGTGTAATCAATTTTGTTACTAATCATATTTATTAACTAATAACATTTTTCAAAACTATATATAATTTTTCGTTTTATTTTTGTTACCAGATAAAACAGGTTGAACTCCGTTGAGAACTATGGTAATAGCCAAATAAGGAGTGAGTTCGGCTACGGCTTCAGCAACCACTGGGCTATCAGTAAAAATGTAGCTGATGACATGACGCCACGAGAGAACCACCATTGCTTCAAACAATGACAGTAAAAATGATACTCCTGTAGTTACTGCGGTTGAAAATGCTGCTGATCTTGGATTTCCAGCGCCCAATTCGTTACTAACTCTCACACTGTCATTTTAAAACAAATAAAATTAAAAAAGTTGAAAATGTTAAAAAAAAAATCATCTTTTTTTCACCAACCTTGCCGCTGCGTTGAATCCAACGGATACCATGAAGGAGATTGCAGAAATTGACATGCTGCAAATAAAAACAAATCAATTAAGATATAAGAAATTATATATAGTATTAAAAAATATGTCCAAATCACAAAAAGATCAGTAATATACATTTTATTTTTGGTCAAACTGTCAGTAATACACTTTAATAATCATGTTTGTATAACAGTCCCAAGAATAAATTAACGTTAATTAACAACTTGGGTCTTGGAGTAATCAACACTTTTTTGAGTTTTCCCGCGCACAGAAGTGCGTGCCGTTTGTTTACCAAGGAAGACGACACGCAGTTTGAGCTCACGAGAAACGCCAAACAAAAAAATGAATTGTGGCTTTAATGGAAAGGTAAAGACACGTGGCGATATATGATTGTTGAAACTAGTCCATAGTACGACAACAGTCATCACATAGACTTTCGTTTCTCAAAAAGCCAAAACCCAAAAAATAATTTATCAATTGTTTTTGACAGAAACTACAAAAAGTTCAAAAGTTTGATCGGAATGATTGATGGTATACGTAGGAAAAGGCAAATGATAAAGACTAAAGAGTCCCAATTATTTAATCCTATGTTCACATTCATTGTTCTTTATAAATAATAAAAGAATGACCCTCTTTTTTTGTTTTTAATATCAAAATCAAAGCTATCTTTCATGGATGGACTACAAATTTTGGAAATACTCTTTTAATTTTAATATTACGTGCTTACTACCCAAAAACAAATTCTATATTTTTGGTTGTTAGTATGAGGTGTTAGTAATTCATAAGGTAAGAAATACAAGTTTTGAAATGAAAATAAAATTATAAACATTGGCAACTATGTTCAGATTCATTGTTCTACAATTAATCTTCATTAATTAATGTTCAAAAAATAAAATAAGCATTTGATAAGGCAAGAAGAAATTAAAAGTTTTGAAATGAAGATAAATAAAAATGTAGAAGTTACCAGATTGCTAGAGAATCCAAGGCGAGTTCGGGATTTTTGAGAAGTCCGGCGAGGAGAACAAGAATCTGACCGTACCAAGACTCAAGGCAGAGCATGACGGCGGAAGCCGCCGATAACCGGAAAAAGTCCCAAAGGCCATCAAAAGCTTTCCAGCTAAACCCAGTCCAAGTCCGGCGACATCTTGGGCTCATCTTAATATACAGAACCTGAGCAACAACGATGATCCACCAGGAGAGACTGTGAATCACGGAGAGACCAAGTAAACCCCAACCGAGCTTGAAGACGGCGAGCCAAGAGAGGATTAAGTGGAGGACGAGGGTGGCGGCTGAGATGTAAGCGCTCGGCGTGACGATGCTCTGTGATTGGAGAAATTTTTGGATGGGGAAGTTGACTGCGTAAGCGAAGATCATTGGGATCATACCGTAGACGAAGACTGAAGACATTGATGCAACGTCAGCTGGCTCGCCGAGTGAAGTGAGCAGAGGTTTGGAGAAGAGGAAGAGTAACGTCATCGGAAGTCCGGTGAGGAACAGAACCACGGTGGATCTCTGTAAGTAGACGCCGAGCATCTCGTATCTGTGAGCTCCGTGTGCTTGCCCACACAATGTCTCTACTGCACTTCCCATTCCAAGCTGTCTCACCGCAAACAAAAAAAAAAAAGTTAATAATATTCTTAAGAAACAAGAAGAAGACTTGTACATACAAAAATATAGAGAAAATGTAAGTAAGTACCATGAGACCAAAGGTAAACATATTGAAACCGCTGTTTCCGAGAGAGGCGGCGGCGAGTTGCATACTTCCCATTCGACCGGCGAAGACACGAGTGAGCATAGACATGCCATTGTTGATGACGTAGACAAAGATCGCCGGACCCGCAAGGTGTAAGAGGAATTTCAACTCGATCAACGCCGCGAAGTAAATCCGCCGGAAATAAGACAAATGAGTGTCCGTTAACACACTCTCCATCCTGAAACCGACTTCCGATTTCGCTGGCTCAAGCAACGGTTGCTGCAGGTTTTCCACGGCGGCGGCGGCTGCTTCCGAACCCATTTTTAAAAAAATTATTGATGAGACGAAATCGACTAGTAAAATGGGTCGGAGGAAGAGAGGATTTTTTTGTATTTCTCTACGAAGATTCTTCACTCTTTTTCTCTCTTTGTATCTTTCTGCGACTTGGCTTAGAGGAGCTGTAATATAAAGTAGGGCTGGGCAAAATATCCGTTATATCCGCTCCGATCCGGTATTCGTCTTGATTCGATTCGAAAAATCCGGATATCCGTAAATGTTCGAAGCAAAGCAAATAGCAAAATATAGTATCCGTAAAAAACGGAGCAAATCGCAAATATTTTTTTTTTAAAAGCCGGATATCCGCTCCGCTCCGTAATTATATATTTATATATGTCGGTAGTGGCTAAAAAATGATTAAAAGAGTGCAAAGGCTCTGCAGAAGCGAAGGGTCTCTATTATGTTTATTAAGTTGTTATGCTTTTATTAAAGTAATGTCGTTTTGGGGTAAAGGAATACGTTTGTAAACCTTTTCCTTTATCAAATAATTAATCAAACAATTCACAAACTCTCTCATCTCTCTCGTCTTCTTCTTCTATCTTATCATAGAAGCCCAAGCGGAGGAAACGAGCAAGCCTTCGAGAGAGAAAAAAT
>PKML01033382.1:405553-419467 GCA_002933935.1 Eutrema yunnanense
AAAATTTTCGGATCGAAGCGAATCGAAAACGTAAATATCCGGACGGAGCGGAGCGGATCGTAAATACCAAAAAAAACTATGGTATTTGCTCCGTGCCCACCCCTAATATAAAGGCGATTTTGGCCGTGTCTACCTACCGAAAACATTTATTTATTTTATTTACGGAAGAGAAAAGAAAGCCGAAAAATAAGAAACGAGGATTAGCCAATTTACCTTTGTTGCCCTCTCTCTCTTTTTTTTTTTTTTTTTGGGTCAACAGCCTTCTCTGTTTATTTAAATAGTTAAAATTCGTTGTATGTGACAGCAAAATAAGAGCATCCTCAAATGGATATCTCATATATTAAAAAAAAATTAAAAAACAAAATTTAAAAGAAAAAAAATGGTGATCGATTCTGATATGAGATGTTTTGAGAACCTTATGAAAACTCCTCTCATGAGACACATGTCAATTTTCTAATGGTTCATACATTTTGTGATTAAACAAATATTCAATACTTTAAAATATCAATTAAATAGTTTATATATTGTTATTTTTTAGTTTTTATTTTTGTGATAATTCGGAATATGTATTAGTTTTTGGCAACAATTGGGAATAGGTATTAGTTCAACATGATTCTGTTAGAAACTTTTAACAAAAAAGAAAACAAAGCACAACACGTGATTTTAATGTCCATCCCGGGAATAAAGTCCACAAGACAACACTCGACAGTCGAGAGAGCAATTAAGTATATTTTTCAGTGGCCTCTCTCGCTTATCTTTTGCTAATGTGGTAAGGCTTCTCTGTATTCTTCTTAAATCAAGCCCCATTATTTTTTTTAGATTTATATCCGGATTCGTCTGATACTGAGGGTGCGCTTGTTCTTTGATAAAACAAAAAAAAAAATCGCAATTCTACCACGAACAAACATTTGGACCGAAGCCGATTAGGTACATAATACAAATGTACGCCAAAATATTAAGCCTTTTACTCATAAAATAGGAACTAGAATAATAATTTCTGTCTGACCAACACAACAACAAAAAAAAGAACAATAATTTCTGTGAAATTTTTAATTTTAAAACGGGGAATAATTTGTTGTCTGTCGGTTGACTAATTTCCGAATAACAATCTTCCTTGTTTAAAGAACACACTAAAATAAAAATGAAGTGAAGATGGATCGAATATGGATGAGATCGAGAAGAAACATATAGACTACCAAATAAGATTCGGGACTTTACAAAGATTACTATGGATATGGTTTCCACAACACCTAACATTGTTAATTATATCCCATATTTTATCCAATATATACCTAACAGAAAGTTAATAATATATATCCCATATTTTATCCAATATATATCTTTAAAAAATAACAACTCCAACTACATGGTCGAAATTGAAGCATGTCAAAAGAGGAAATCGACAACTATTTTGGTACGCTGGATTTTACAAACGATCAATAATGATGGGTACATGCTTATGATTTAATAGATTTCAAACCATCACCAATAATTAAAATTGTAAAGCAAAAATAATGCCAACCAAAATGCTTTTACTTTTTTTTTTTTGAAACCAGGTATTATATGTAAATAAAGCCTAAGTTTGAACGAGATCTACAATGTATCAATCCGATCTGTAAGAGCATAGTGTGGGTATGATTTATTGGTTGCCGACAAAGAAAATGTATTAGATGCAATCCATCTGCGATCGAACTTCCAACAGACACCATTATATATATATATATTCTATGCAATTCTATAACAAATACTCCTCAACTCCAAATCGAAATGTCTAAATTACATCGTACCTTTAAGCAAATTCTGACAAATTACAATAGATAACTCAATTTACAAACATTATATTTTGATGTCTCTTCATAGCTTGTGCGAGAGAGACCCTCCAAACCTATAAGAAAATATTACATTCAATATTTCGACACTCGATCTGATAAATTATATAGTTTTGCAATTAAACAAATTACATTGATTCAGCCACTAGGCCAACTCAGAACATAAACAATTTTTTAAAAAGTTTTTATACAAAATATATATAAGCGAGACTACAACGTAGTATGGGTGGACACGGAGCGGATATCCTCAATTTATGAGATATATGTGATATGCTCCGTCTGGATTAACATTTTTTTTATTCGTATCAATTTTGTAATTAACCGGTATCTGGTGTTCGGATATCCGATCCGCTCCGTAAAAATTAAAAATATTTGTAAATATATATATATATATATTCAAAATTTAACTATACAAGTGATAATATTTCATGCAAAAAATATTTTCTTTTTTAATTCGTTTAATTGAAATATTTTATTAATTAATTTGATGACTAAAATTTCATTAAAACTATATAGATATAATAATTATAATATATATATATATATGCAATTATCTATAAACCTATACATATACAAATTCATATACATATACATCGGATCAAAGCAGATATCGTCTTTTAAAAATTTAATATTTTTGATATGTTTCATTTTTCACAAATATTTAATTTTTAATATTTACTTTGTTTCTTACAATTATGATTATCTAGATTTTTTGGATGAAATATAAACGAATATAGAAGCAAATTTAACAGATATTTTGCCTAATTCAAAGCGAGAGAAGAAAAAGGGCAAAACAGGTAAACGTAAAAATAAAAAAGAAGATGTGACGTACAAAAGGTGCCACGTTGGACATGCCAAGCTCGTGCTTTTTAAATTTCACAAAGACAATTTTGATTGGAAGGTCATATTACGTTGACATTGAATCGCAAACGCGGCGAGATTTACCAAACGCCCAAATAAATGATAAGATAAGTGAGTCTTGAGCAGCTAAAGCACACGGACAGTTTACACGAAGCTCGTCACTCGTATTCTAGATGTGAAATTTTTTTTTTTTATAATTTGTTTGTTGATGATATATATAATGTCATATGTTGACTTATCTTATTATGTGCAGTATTTGATAAGTCATTTTCAGAAAATATATTGTCAATATATTAAAGAAATAAGAATAATTGTGGCATTAGTTGACCAACGAATACGAATCGACTAATTATACCTTTGCTATTGCATGTAATATTTTTTTTTCTTCCAATTTACGTAGAAATGATTTTTTTTTCCTAGCAATGTTACTTCATTAAGAAATTTTCATTAATTTGAAAATTTGGTATACTAATATATTGCCTATAATATAATACTACTATTTGAGTTTCATTGAAAGTTGATTTTAAGTAATGGTACAAAGAAAATAAATGTGTCATAATTATTATCATAATTGTTTTAATTTATGCTATTTTAACTCAAAATCAAATTTATTTTATTCTAGATCCCACAAATTTGATTTAAAATAAATCCCATCAAAGTTCCAATTTAGAATTCCTAATACGCCTTATCGAAATGATAGTTGTCCGATCATTTTCGAACATAATTTCATCCTAAGATCAGTAATATATCCTACAAACCACAACATGTATTTTTTGGGTCATCCTAATTAGATCAACAAACATGAACTTTTTTACCATATTAAAGTTTAGACTCTCGATTTAAAATTAAGTGACAATAAGTAGATTAGTCCATATCGTTTATATATTATTCTATATACCATCAACTTCTGATGTGAGATTCTTAATAATAATAATAATAATAATTAATTTTTAGTTTTAGATATAATTTATTCAATGAAAAGAAAAATAGTTGTTACTTCCAAACAAAAAAAAACAGTATTTGTCATAGATACATTGTACACATTTGTAAATGTGTGCATGGTTATCTTAAGAAGCCACCAATAATAAAATAGATAGGAGTGATAAATAAAATATTAAAATTATGTAGTTGTGATTTCTACACTTTGGATTATTGATGTAAATACAATATATTAGGTAAGCCGTACATTTATAAACTGTAAATTATGTGTGTAGTGTACGTGTTTTCTTAGTTTTAAACTTTTAATTAAGATTACCACGTCAGATATGATACATGTGTGTTAACCCCAAATCTTATTACAACTTTAAATATATTGAGACGACTAGCTAGGGCTATAGGCGCTTTAATATGAACAAAAATTCCCTTGGTTGTTCGGAAGAGTCTTAAATGAAAATGACATTGACATACTTGTTTACAGCTTGGTTTTCAATGTTAAATTGAAGTATTTTTTCATGACGCTGATCAGATTGTTAACATATCTTCTTTTTTTTTAATCGAATGAGAAAGCGCATTTTCTGCATCGGAATACAAATATATTTTCCTAACGTGAAAAAAAAAACTGAAATTGTCAGTCAAAGGAGCCGTAATTTAGCGTTAAACAGTTCACGAACGGCAAGTAGTTATCAACTAAGCATGCAAACATGAAAACACTCCGACCAAATTTGTAAGATTGTTTAGCAAGTAGTTTTTGTATGAAATATTCAATTAAACAGTTTAATTGGAGATGTGGAAAAGGACTATAAGAAACTAGCTACGCTCACCTCTTTGTACCAAGAATATTTTTGGTTAACATTTAATACGATCGATGAGTTTATAAATTCCAAAAACTTACGACAAAATACCAGAAAAGAGCATGAAAACTATTGTTGGGATAAAAAAGTTTTATGATAAATTGATGAGAATAAAAACATAATGTGTTAAAAAAAAGAATTATTATTAATTCTCATCCGAATAAAGTTACATAATACAAGTAATCTAAAATTCATAAAGATAAATATAAATATAAATAGTATATTTAAAGATAAAATAAATTTCATAACTAAGATATTTACATATATGAATTTTTAGATTATTTTTTGTAATTTTCATAATCTCGATCGCTTGATTTAAATTAATCTATTCGATCTCCCGATAACATAAATTCGCGAGCTCTCCAACAACCGGTCGAGCATATAGTATAATATAACTAAATGTGTAAATGTGAACATTATATGCTTTTCTGTTATACTGATGTCAACATGTGTGATGTATACAAATCGAGATTCTTGCGGGATATTAGGGTAAATTAATTCGAGAATCTCGAGGTCAACAGTTCAACAACTAATTTCGCGTGTGATATATACAACTCGAGGATCTCGTGGGATCATAATGTACATCGATCCATAGATAAATTATTATAAAAATATGAGTTGGTAATAGGCCTTGGACGGATACGGATACTCTGTTTTTTGAAGGTATCCGTATCCGTCGGATATACAGTTTTACTATCCGTATCCGGATTCGAAATATCCGGATATCCGTAAAAATACCGGATATCCGGATCCGATCCGAAAGTTGATTACAATTTTAAAAATATGGAAAATACCGGATATCCGCTTTTTTTAAGGTATCCGTATCCGAATCCGGATCCGAAAGCTCCGGATATCCGGGTTCCCATGTTATGGTATGAAAAAAAAATTGAAAAAAAAAAAAAAAATTGTACAGGTATTAAAACGGATATCGGATATCCGATCCGAAATTTTTTTATTATCCGTATCCGTATCCGGCGGATATGTTATTTCATTATCCGTATCCGTATCCGGACTACCCGGATATCTGTTTTTCGGATCGGATCGGAGTGGATACCGGATCGGATACCGGATAATAATCCCAGCCCTAGTTGGTAAGACGATAAGTCGATAACCATTTTTCTTAATTTAAGAAAACAAAACATAAATGATTTTAATTTCCAGGATATGTATAAATAGATAAGTGAAACGATTTTTTCAACTTCAAATCAGTTTTTTTTTTTTTTTGGTTTAAAGAGGTGGATTGCATGGATCTCATCAATCAGCTTTTCTCTCGAGGTGGATGCATGGATTTCATTAATCCACCTTTTCTTTGTTGCAAGAGGTGGATTGCATAGATTTTTTTTTTTTTTTACCAAGGATTGCATATTTGCATGGATTTTTTTTTGTTTGAGTGAGGTGGATTAATGAAATCCATGCATCACATCAAGGATTGCATGGATATTACCTCTTTCAAATCAGCTTTTCTCTCGTCAGGTTTAGTTATTTTTATGATCTCAACTATGGTCTATGGATTGCATGGAATCTGTAAATAGCATTACTGATTATATTATGGATTACGCATATTTTTAGAAATATCTTGAGATTCGCGATTTTAAAATAATTTTTTTTTTTTTGCGATTTCGTTTTTATCTATTCCATGCATACGCTACTCAACGGAAAAACCCTCGCACCGCTACCATTATTCTATTTATTCATTAACTAGGTGATATACGCAATCATGTGTGGGGTGAAATGACTATTAAAAAAATTTCATATAATTTTATATATAAATCTATTATAGTTATTGTTGAAATTATATTATCTGGTATCCGAGATACACTACAAGAAAATGATCACATTGAGACGAAATATTTCGTCACAATAAAAATAATTTCGTAACAATAAATATATTATGACGTATTTGTGACGATTTTGAACGGTTACAATACAGTCGTCACAAACTCTTTTTTTGTAACAAAAACGTCACAAGTATTGCGACGAATGTATCTAGTAACCATTTTGTCACAAACTGTGACGTGGTATAAGAGTAACAATGCTGTCACAATTATCGACTAATAACAACGTCTCAAAACCATCATAATATGTGACTATTATAACGTCTCAATTTCGTCACTTAATACGACTGAATTATAGTCTCAAATCATCACGAATGATGACTAAAAAATCGTTGTCTATTCGTCCAAATTTACAACTATTTCACTGTCCTAATTCTGTCACACTTTACGACTAAAACTCTGTCACAGATTCGTACGTATTAATTACTTATTTTGCATTTCAAATTTGTCATTATTCTTGACTAAATTATTGTACTACTAAATTCTCGACACAGATATATCAAAATTAGATACTGATTTGCCATCTCATAAAATTATAAATACTATATCATTAGATAAATTAAATAATTTACAAATAAATTACCAAAAAACAATTTACAGAACAAAAGTGTTATGAAACATACATAAAACTATTATCTTAAATTAATGAGCATGAGAAAAGCGAAACAAACATCAGCACATGTGTCTAAGCAACATCGTCGTCCAACGATCATTCATCATTCTAAGAACCCGGTTTCACACCTCCTTATCTGTTATAAGTCAAGAGGGATATTGTGATTGTTACTTGTGCTCTGCATAACTTCATTGAAAGGGAAGACGGGATTCACGACTGGCTCAATGGTGCCAATGATGAAAATGCTGCTCCATTGGAAGAATCGCGTGGATAAGAGGAAGAAGTAGAGTTGCTGCGAAGAATGTCAATTGTTATACAAGATCAGATCCAACTCAATTTACTTAATCATGAAATTTTATCATCAAATGTCAATTTGATTCAGCGAAACCGTTTTGTTANCGGGAAAAATCTGGATTTTTTTTTAATTATGTTGATGATATGACGATTCAATTTCTTACAAAGATTTGATCAAACAAAGATGATATGTGGAATATAATAATTAAAATAATTAATATGATATAATTGGAAGACAAAATAGGAAGAACAAGAAAGATAGTATCATTGATTTTTTTTTTTCGGGTCGAAAGTATCATTGATTTTTTTTATGATTAGTTTAATGGAATATACAAATGATTTTCAAACAATTTAATGGGGTGGCATAGAATGTAAATGTTCTAGTAATTTAAACATATTTTTATATATCTGTAAGAATTTAAGAAACATCAGTATGATATTCATGTAAATAACACGTCAATGCAATGTTAGATTCTGATAATGCTTCTCAATTAATGTATAAGAGATTTATTATTACAAAGTTATTTACTTGCTTGTAAATCTAGATTTATTATTACAAAGTTATTTACTTTCTTGAATTCAATACTAGTATTACTATACACTAGATTAATTATCTACATTGTTTATTTTCAAACATACGAATATTTTTGTAAGGGTTAATTAGTAAGAGTGGCACAATTATCGTCTAATTAATTTCAAGTACTTTTATTAGTTTCCTGTATATATCCGACTGTTGGGCCGTTAATTATTATATATCGGATTGTTGGACTAATCGTAATCCATGAATTATTATCACTAATTAAATCATTTACTGAAATGAATCGATTTAAGAAAGAGAGTCCATGTAATCATATCCTTATAGAATAAAATTAGGCATCTTTTTGACATTTAAGATTCGTGATCTTAAAAACTGTTTTTTTAGTGTACCAGAAAATCTAATAATTATATGTATGCATGATGAAAGCCTTATAGTATGACGTATGACCAAACTATTAAAAACTTATTGGACTGAATATAAAATCGAATTCGATAAATAAATATTTAATATGATTATATATAAATATATGATTATATATGAATCGATTTATCGATACCTGTTCTTATCAAAAAAAAAAAACATTTTTTACAATAAAAGATTTTCAAGAATCATTAATTAAAAAAATATATGCGCATGCATGAGTTGAGGCGGTCTAGTAAACGTACAACATTCGTAGTTAACCGTACCCGGTGCGATCTAAGGTAAACACCAATTGACTAGTCAACCGGTCTTGCTGGGAGAATGGCTGTGTCAGGTTAAGATCCGGTACTACGATCGAGCTGGGTTTCTTCGTTGTACTTGTTTTAAGACACAGTCTCTGACTCCAACGGATCAGTTCAGTGGATTCGATTCTGGTGAAGAAGAAGAAGAAAATAGAGGTTGTACATTGGTCGAAGGGTTTCAATATGAGAATCAAAAACGAAACCAGGCCCAAGATGATACGTGGGCCTTCTGGTTAAATAAAGCCCAAAATGAACAAAATATCAGAAACTCTCGGGCGTGAAAGGAGAGAATTGTAGTTGCACAAAAATAAAAAAGGTCCTTATCCTTAGCAATGATTTTGTCATCGATCGAATTTTGCGTCTACGATATTTTAGCCATCTTTAATAATTAATACCAATAATTGTTTCCAGTGACAGATATGCAAGTGTCGAATTGTGACTTGCGCCTACAGAACATTGAGGAAAAAAAAAACTATTATTGGTAACTGTTTTTGATATCTGGTGGAATAACGTTTTTTTTTAAAAAAAAAAGTGTAATTGATCAATAGCGTTGTTCTTAGATAGCCATATAACGTTGAAAATTCAGCTCAATAGATGACTAAAATTTGTAACTAGCTATAATGTTAGCACATTTACGTACAAACTATAGCGAAATAATTCTCAAAACGTAATATTGATTATTGACGTGAATGGTAGATAAAAAAGTAGAATGGTTTTATTTTTAACTCGTTCATGAATTTGGTTACTTTTAAAAATCTTTGTTGTTCGTCGTTTTTTGTTACCTAAGGATGGCTGAAAATCAAGCTAAGCCGGATTTTTCACGGTGCTGGGTTTTTCTAAAAATCTTTGTTGTTCGTCGTCGTTCATCAATTTCTTAATTATTTTTAATACTATATATTTTAAAATAATAATCAATTCATATATATTTAAAGAAAAAAATATATTCAAAAACTTGCTATATTTTTCACTATAATTTATTATATTTTATTTGAATATATATGTCAAAACAAATGTTAAAAAATATTTTACTAATTTTATAAAAAGTTAGACACAAGTTTTTTTTTCTAAGGTTCGTATACTAACCACAAAAATTAGAATCATTTAACGGTGCATATTAGAGTTATGTTTTCAAGATTATAAGTTTTTGCGGGTTAGCCCGAATAATATTTTAATTCACTGTAAAACGGGTTAAATAGATAAATTATTACAAATTGACAGTTTTATCTATAATTATTAGTTATTTACTCACTCCGTTCCACAAAGATGGATTTTTTTAGAGTTTTCACACATATTAAGAAAATAATTAGTACTTAATCATAAATGCATCAATTTTTGTTACTGAACAATTTCTCATATCTCTAAACCAATAGTAGTTCAATAAATTTAATTAATTTTCTTAGATTTTTCAAAGTATCATCATTTATTGATAAAATTTGCATAGAAAAGCTAAAAAATCTATATTTGTGAAACAATTTTTTTCTAAAAAATCCATATTTGTGGAACGGAGGGAGTATATTGTACAATTTAGATAAAATCAATTTTCATAAATTTCAAAATAATTGTTTTTTTTTAAAATATTCCGCGCTATAATTAGCGCGGATTAAATCCTAGTATGCGTATTAAATGTTTGAACTTTTTGCTATGTAATCGTCATGGATATGTATAGCACGTTATTTACTATAGTTACGTTTATTAAAAACAATGAAGATTATGCTTTCACATTTTACTACATTGCACTTTTTTTAGTAACTTGATAGTAGTTAGCGATAACATGAAATCGAGCTTAGCGATAACATGAAATCATAATTCCATGTGGATGAGGATCCCTCGATCTTCTTCTCTTCATCCTCATTTTTTGATAGTCCTTCCTCGTCATAAAACGTTTTGAGCGTTAGAGTCGGATGAAAATAGACTAGCACACAAAGAGAGAGAGATGTGAGCATGGATGACAGATGAAAGAAAGAAGAAGAAGAAGAAGATGAAGAAAAAAGGAAGATAAAACGTGAAGAAGAGATTGAGTTGAGTGTGAGAAAGCAGAGAGAAAGGGAGGAGATATATAATAATAATACGATAATATGTCAAGTGTGTAAGAGAACATGATGTAGAGTGTACGTGGGTAAAATCGTCTAGTTGATGAGGACGAAACTAAACTTGCAAATACTTTTGTATTCGGGTATTCGGGTCAGTATAAGGTGGGCTAAAAGGATTTTGGACCCATTTAAGAATCAATACGTTTTCATGTCGATTTTGGTTCAGTTCCAATCGGTTTTTGGTTGGTTCGGTTCCAGATCAGTTCAGTTCCGAGATTTAAAAACCAGTAAAAATCCACAAAAATGAAAATATATCCGAAAATTTGAAATATATTCGAAAACAAAAAAAAAACTAAAGAAAATATATCTGAAATGTCTAAAATATACCAAAAAACCCGAAAAAACTAAAAAAAATATATCCGTAAAACCAAAAATATATCTGAAATGCCCTAAAAAATTAACTAATATTTATGGGTATATAATTATATTTCAGATATTTTGAGTACCCGATCGGTTTTCGGTTCGGTTCCGATTCTTTATGTATAAAAGTTTAGGTTCCATCGGGTATTTTTATAGGTTTTGGTTCAGGTTCAAAACGTCCTAATCGGTTCGGTTTTTGGGTTTCAAGTATTTTCTCGAGGCCAATACTTTTGTATGCGTTGTAATATATATATTTTTTTAACATTTGGGGTATAAATAATTTTGTATGTTCCTATTAAAAAACCTTCACCCCTGGTTTTCATCGTAATTAATCATCATCGCCGTTGGTTTTTCCTTTGTCGAAAATATCATCCAATCAAAAAAATGCCACATGTGTTTTACATCTGAATTTTTTTTATCTTATAATAAAAATAAATAAATTGAAACAAAACAAAGAGTAATCAGGTGAGAGAAAGCAGCTTCAGCGTCGAAAATGACGATTTCTCCATCGTGAGAGCAAATCTGCAAAGCCGTTTCTTCTTCTTCTTCTTCTTCCTCGCTCTTCGTCACTCGCCGTCTCAGAATCTCGGATCATCGTATCGATTGATTCTTCCAAAGTAAGCCTTAGACCCAATCATAGTGCTTTCCATATGTCCATGTGGTTTCTTAACTCTGTGTGTCGATCTTCGCTAGCTTTTCTCCTTATATTGTAGAAAGTCTTAACCTAAGTTTAGATCATTCAGGATTGATTCGGAATCAGATCTAATTATGCATCGTGATTCAAATCACACTACTCTCTTTTGTGTGTGTGTGTGTGATTTTGACTTTCTTTTGATGGATTTGACAGTTGAAAGCAAACGAAAAAATGGAAATGGATTCGGAGAACAAGTTGTTGAAGACGGGTTTGGTTATAGTGGCAACACTTGTTTTGGCCAAACTCATCTTCTCTTTCTTCACTTCCGACTCCAAGAAGAAGCGTCTTCCTCCGACTCTTAAAGCTTGGCCTCCACTGATCGGAAGCCTCCTCCGGTTCTTGAAAGGTCCTATCATTATGCTTAGAGACGAATATCCTAAGCTTGGAAGTGTATTCACAGTGAATCTTCTTCACAAAAAGATGACTTTTCTCATTGGTCCTGAAGTCTCTGCACATTTTTTCAAAGCTCCTGAATCTGATCTCAGCCAGCAGGAAGTGTACCAGTTCAATGTGCCTACTTTTGGCCCTGGAGTTGTTTTCGATGTCGACTATTCCGTTCGCCAGGAGCAGTTCCGGTTCTTCACCGAGGCACTCAGAGTTAACAAGTTGAAGGGTTATGTGGATATGATGGTTACTGAAGCTGAGGTAGACACAATTTGGCATCCAAAAATGATTTCTTTTGCTTGTACTTAGTAGTGAGTATATGAATTTGGGTTTACTTTTCATGTTTCTACTTCTCTAATACCAATATAAAACATATAGTCGGATTATTTTTTGAAGGTATATCCATGAAAGTAGAACCTGATTCTCTGCTAAAATCTTCCACTGAGTTGGTGTTATTTGCTTTTTTTTGTTTGGAGTTTCATTTATAAATACTTGTCCTTGTTCTTGGCAGGATTACTTCTCGAAATGGGGAGAGAGTGGTGAAGTTGATCTAAAGACTGAGCTAGAGCGTCTCATCATCTTGACTGCAAGTAGATGTCTACTGGGTCGAGAAGTTCGTGACCAGCTTTTTGATGATGTCTCTGCTTTGTTCCATGACCTTGACAATGGAATGCTTCCCATCAGTGTTCTCTTCCCATACCTCCCACTTCCAGCTCACCGCCGTCGTGACCGTGCCCGAGAAAAGCTTGCTGAGATCTTCTCAAAAATCATAGGGTCAAGAAAACGATCTGGCAAATCAGAGAACGACATGTTACAGTGTTTCATCGAATCAAAGTACAAGGACGGTAGACAGACAACCGAATCTGAAGTCACCGGTTTGCTCATCGCTGCTCTGTTTGCAGGACAACACACGAGCTCTATCACTTCCACATGGACCGGTGCTTATCTGATGAAATACAAAGAGTATTTCTCAGCTGCTTTGGATGAGCAGAAAAGCTTGATTGAGAAACATGGAGACAAGATCGATCACGATATCTTATCCGAGATGGATGTTCTCTTCCGCTGCATTAAGGAAGCATTGAGGCTTCACCCTCCATTGATCATGCTCATGAGAGCCTCGCACAGTGAATTCAATGTGACCGCTCGGGATGGAAAAACGTATGACATCCCAAAGGGTCACATCATTGCTACGTCGCCTGCATTTGCCAACCGCTTGCCGCATATCTTCAAAAACCCGGACGCCTACGACCCCGATAGGTTCTCCCCGGGAAGAGAAGAGGACAAAGCCGCAGGAGCATTTTCGTACATATCCTTTGGTGGAGGTAGGCACGGGTGTCTTGGAGAGCCGTTTGCTTACCTGCAGATCAAAGCCATATGGAGTCATTTGTTGAGGAACTTTGAGCTTGAGCTGGTTTCACCGTTCCCTGAGATCGACTGGAACGCTATGGTGGTTGGCGTTAAAGGGAATGTGATGGTGCGTTACAAGCGGCGCCAACTGTCTTAGAGACAGGTTTAAGGTAGTATTGCAACTTGAGATTTTCTCTTTGCTTCTGCTTGTTTTTGTACCTCTCTGCTTTTAGTTTTGTTGTTGGATGGTTCTTCTGCTACTTGAACTGTTCTTATTTTTTAATTGACACTTGATTTCGCTTTTTAAGTTTGTTGGTTCTGCGAATTTGCTAATTCAATTGGAGATTTGATGCGGAATTTATTTGGTTTATGCTCAGTTACTAGTGATCAGCTTCACCTGAAGACCAGATTGTGTTTCTTTATAATCTGCTTACGTGGAATGTGGATTCAGAAAAAAAAAAGATAATTGATGATAAAGAGAGTAAAAAGCTGCTCATCAACCAAAGAAAGTTTGAACATTCATAATGATAATTGCAAAAAAAAAAAAAAGTAAAAAT
>PKML01033382.1:424821-440193 GCA_002933935.1 Eutrema yunnanense
TTTTCTAAGGTTCGCTATCAATTACAAACATAAATGTAAAATTTATTTATTTATACGTGAATTAAAAACATTTTCTTATACGAACATCATTGAATTTAAATTTAAATAATGATAGGAATACAACATTATTATAAATCACTAGATTAATCAGTTCCGGTCAAGTAACAACATCTTTCATCAAACTTTAGTTCCACACAAACAATTTGGCTAACTTTTGATTTTGCTAAAAGTTTATTGTGAACAAAAAAACCTATCGTGAACAATTTTTTCTTACCAAAAAACTGGTGATCTAAAATTTGCAACTTTTTCCCCAATTTGGCAAGTTGACAAATAAAAAGAGACACTCTCGACTGATTTACACGCGCCTCCGGGAAGCGCGTCACGTGGCATGTCTCGTCCTGTTACAGCGTGTCCAAATTGTTTATCTGTTAACTGTTACGTGTTTGAAATGGAGGGCCTATTATTGTCCACATTGATTAGTCATACATAATTTACTTTCCAAAATTTATACTTACTCCTCCTTATTTTAATTTTTCCTACAAAGTTCCCCTTACTATTCAGATTCCAGATATGAGATCACAAAAGATTCTTATTTGTTGGACGAAAGACAAAGAGACGGTCTGAATTAAAATTTCGTTGCGCTTATTAAATGGCAGCATATTAAACACATTCACGAAATTACACACAACCTTTCGTTGCCTACTTTTTCCATCCAAAAGTTGGTTTATATTAAATATCTAACGGTTGAAACTCCAAGGACCACTAAATTTTAGAAATTAAAATTAGGGTTTAGAAGACACAAATATATGTTAAGGGGCGTTTTTGTAACAAATTTGTAGTGTAGTGGTATATTTGAGATTTATATATCTCATTTTCACATTCTTTTGGACTCTTCCTGCTCAGAAAAATGCTATATATACTCGTCCATTTCCCTCCGTTTAAAACTTATACCGAAATCTCTAATTACTTAATCTCTGAATGTTTAAGATAATAATTTTAAAAGTAATTAACTAAGCAATTAGTTGTTAATTGTGGAGCTTCAATAATGGCAAAGGGTCGGAAGCTGACGATAAGCCAGAGCGAGAGGTATCTTGGAAGCAGCTATATTTACGGTGACAGTAACGGAAACTCCGTCACCGATGAATCAGAGCTCACGGAAGAGGATATCTGGTCACACGCCGTCGATCACAGCCCCGAGGATCGGCCGGAGATGCCCGAATCGCTAGGCGCGTGGTCTCCACGCGATGCGTTGGTGAGGAACGGGCGCGTGGGCGGTGGTCTGTCTCTGGCGTTTGAGGACACGTCATCATCGCCGAGGATCGTGCACCAGATACGCGGCGGAGGAGAAGGAGGCGGCGGAGGAGGAGGAGGAATCCAGCGGCAATTGGCGTCGTCGGCGCCGGTCAACGTGCCGGACTGGAGTAAGATCTACCGAGTCAACTCGGTTGAGTCGATACACGAGTCGGATGAAGAGGACGAGGAAGACTCCGGGATGATGCCGCCGCACGAGTACCTGGCGAAGAGCCAAAAGCGACGGAGCAGAAAATCTGGCGGCGGAGGAGGCGGCGGCGCGTCGGTGTTTGAAGGGGTTGGAAGGACGCTCAAGGGACGAGAATTAAGGCGCGTTCGGGACGCGATTTGGAGCCAAACAGGGTTCTACGGCTAGTTAAGTAGTAATATATAATTAAAACAATTTCAAGTAAAACATTTGAAGAAAAAAAAAATTGCTTATTTTTTTAAGGGTTTAGAATTAATTTTGAAACTTTCTTGAATCCCAAGCGTGAGATGTCTAAGACTTATTTGGCTTCCCATGCAGATGTATGTTCTTCTTTTTTTCTCTTCTTTTTAGATTTCTAAATTAATTGTTGGATAATTTTCAAGAACCTCATGTGCTATTTGTATAGCTTTTGTTTGTATTGATTAATTTCAAGATTTTAATAACATCCCAAAAGTATGAAATGGCCATTTTCATTTTCAGTATCATTAAAAGTTACAAAAGAATTATTAATCCAAGGCAGATAGGTTACGAGGTTGAGCAATAATTTCCTGGCTTGCTTTCGAGTTCGAATCTATGACTGAAAAAGAATGGCTTCAATTTTTACGAATATTATATATAAACTAGTTCCGGACCATAAAGGATCATCATGACATGAAAATCTGAAACTTTAAATTAGCAAAAAAAAAGCGAAAATTAAACTATGCAAATTAGTTATACAATTTTCTTCCTCGTAGTATATTTCATTTTTAATTAGCTTAATATGATGAATAATATATTAAACACAATTCATATGTCAGATACTACGTAACAAGAATATTAATGATTGAGCACCGATATCGTTTATGATAGTGAAAGATTAGTTTATGAATAATATTAGGTCTAGCTATTAATTAAGTGATAATTTGACATGATATGAAAGGCAAGTTTGTATATATAATTAATGAGAACAGATGTGTCCTTGCAACATTATTGTGTCCACAGGTAAACTGTCCAAAGAATCCACTTCAAAGTGGGCACTCACGAGCAAGAAAAAGACACTATTTTCAATTAATTTTCCCAACAAAAATCATGATTGTTCATGAAATGGCATCTTGTTATATATTTCGACACGTCACTGAAAGTTATAACATCGAAGAGATTAATGAGATAACTAATTCTGACTGTATAACTATAGATGTCTAGAAAAAGAAAAAGAACAAAAAAAACCCTAAATGGATGATCTTGTGGTAATTTTTTTGTTTGAAGCTCCAAAGTGCAATCAAGGAGCTTTTTGAGATAGCAAAGAGTGTGGTCTCGGATAATCGTTTGCCGTCGTATGTGGCACAAGGGGAATCACGTTGGTTACGAGAGCTGTTTGAGAAGGAGAAGCCAATTTGTTGATTCTCTTCTTTAATTTCTTTTTTTTTGTCTTCTCTGCTTTTTTTAATTTTCATCTGTTACGTACTTATCCTGTTTTTTTCCAAGGATTTAATAATTTTTTATTTTATTAACATGGTTAATCCGAATTTTTATCATTCGACTAATCTAGATGAACCAGCTCGTGGGACACCGGTCCATCAGGTTAAACATCTGGACCGAAACCTATAACCCACTACCACACGCTTGTGATTTTTGTTTCGAGTGAGGTTCAAATCCGGAAGGAGCGCTCTCAACGCATTTTAGATATACCTTACCACTCGATCACGTCCATGTGGGTTTTAATAAAATTCTATTGGAAACAAAAACTTACACTAAATTGGTTTTCTATCTAAATTCAATTATAGGTCGAAATTTTTAGCAATTCGTAATCATTCATTTAAGTGAAAATAACAAACACTTCGTTCTCTTGGATTCAGCGAAAAACTATTTACAAAGAATTAACACCATACATATATAACTGAACTATAATTTTTTTTGTCTAGTCGACAAAAAATATGGGGTTAAATAGTCTGGATTTTGGATTGGTCGATGTATTATCTAGAGAAAGAAAAAATGAGAAAAAATCAACAAAAAAAAACTTAGAAAAATTCATGATCAGAGATCGTGACTTCATCAACAAACTGTAAGAAATAATGTTAATTTCTTATCAAGTATACCGCAAATATGATTCATGTTTTGATCTATATAACAATCTTAAACACACACACATGACATATATATATATATATATATATACACTCATGTGTATGTATGTACTGATATATCTTATATGGACATGATGAGGTTATGGAAGGGTAGGGTATGGGTTGGGGTCAAAAGAAAGGGACACAAGTTAGAGAGTGTTGTGTTAAAAGCATAAGAGAATGGAAGTTTTTCAAAAATGTTTTTGATCCCTTTGCGAGTTATGCCTTTGCCTTTTTCAAGAAAGGACCTTTGAAAGTGAGTTTGATCGAGAAGTCTATAGATCATGGCCTTCCTTTGTGTGGGCTCAACGTACACATCTCTTTCCACTCTTATCTCTCTTAAACCCTCTCTTCACCGTTCATCACTCTTTCTCTCTCTCTCCCCTCTTTCAATAATTTGATTCCTTTATTTGATTCCTAGCATTTATACATACAAATCCAAAAGCATTGATTAGTATAGAAAATTCAAGAACAATACTATATATAATTGACAATATTTCGTAGACATGGTTACATCTTGTAATTGTCTTCGTTTAAAAAAAAACATGCAATAAAGGATAAATGAAAGCATGTAAAGTTAGTATCCAATTGTGCTAGTTCAATATGGTATGTGGTGGATGAAGTTTGTGAACTTAGACTAAGTAAATTAGTCCCCCAACAAGATTCCAAGTACTCATGACCTTGAAGCGCACTTCCTTTGTAAGTTGTCTAGTACACCAGTAGAATTCATTATGCTCGGTTTTAAATACATATTTGATCAGTGAAGTATGAACTTTTAAGCCACAATAACAGGTTGTTCGGATTACTCTACACTTCGATCTCTAATATCCGATTAAAGAAACCAACCTTGAAGAATCCATTTGACATAACTTTGTGAAGCTTTGTCCATTAGAGGAAAGGTGAAGCAAGTGAGTGGCTAGGTCAATTGATTTCACTATACCCAATGGTCGGGTCATGAGAATAAATAAAAGATATCAGTTGTTTATATATTTGTAGGGGTGAGTGGAATTTTAATATAGATATTAGGATTTAATTCGTGCTGTCTGCAAGACATTTTTTTCTAAAAGTTGTATTGAAATTTAATTTTAAACTTTTTGTTAAGTTAAAATTGGTTGGGACGTAGGTAAATATGTATATTTTAACATCACACAACCAAAATTTACGTATATAATATCTGTCGAATAGGAATTGGAACTAATTTTGTTGTGCGAGTTAATATATAAGTAAAATTTAATTGTGAAAGTGATGTGATGTTAATATATACCAACATGAATTAAATACTAGATATGTATATCCGTAAAATAGGAATTTGTTGTGAATTTTTTGATTGAACAGATAAGACTATCACATTCGGTTAATGATTTTTATAATATAATTTACTAATGATTATAAATAGAGTTATCAAAGAGAACTAACTCGCCTATTAAATTTGCAGCAAACTAAAATATTTTGTTTGGACTAACTCCCAAAGAACTACGTACAATATTGAATTTTGAAAAAACAAACTCTAATATGTACTGTTTAATGACAGTGGGTTTTGTGGTCGGTCCATATACTCTTGGAAAATTAATTTTCTTGTGTCTAACTCAATAGTGAAATATTTATCAAATTTAGTTTTGATATAGTTATATACTCAGTTAATATAACAAACTATTGTTACTTTTCAAAGAAAAATTCATATTGTTTAGTAAAGTGATTATAACATCTATCTTTAAAATTAAAAACTAATATTTTGACTATCCGATTTGTGGGCATTTAAAAGTAGTTTATGTTTATTCCGCATGTCATTAATCCGAACAAATACTCTTAATTATATGATATAAATTAGGTATAAAAAATAAATTTAAATATTACAAAATATTGTAGATTGTTTTTGAAAATAAATAATATAATATATTGATCAACATTATAGTAAAAGCCATAAAAAGTACTTTTAAAACACATTTCGATTTAATTATTTTTCAAAAAAATGAATTGAAAATTTGAATAGAATACAAACTAATTATATATAAAAAAATATTGCAAAATCTCTAATAGATATCTTTGAATATATATTGATTGATTATTATTTACAAGAATAGAATATATTTTAATATTTTAATAAGCAAATAAACTAAATACAATCTTGAATGCATGTTGAAGAAAAATATAAATTTTCATATTATGTTCAATAACTTTAAAATACAGTTATATCATTTTCTATTTCAATTATATTTTTTAATTTGTAATAATATTTTATATAATAACTTATAAAATAAAATTTAATAATAATATAGAAATTGTCATATTGATGTCATGGGGCCCAATTGGACTATACCCAACTTCTTCTTTTTGTAAGGAAGACCCAACTTCTTTGAACTATGCAAAAACACAAACAAAAGTTTGGAAAACTGCTCATTCGTACTTCCAATATGACCAATATGACCACAAGTGTGAAAATTCATATTCGAATTTAGGGACAGATTTAGAATCTACCCCAATTCCTGATTTGTTTAATTTTCATACTTTGAACTTTGAAATCGTGGTTATGGTCTATTTTAACTTAAACGATGTTAGACAAATCGTTAATTGTGCTGACTCAACAATTTGAATCAGATGCTACATGAACTAAAACGTCAACAAAAGTATATCCTTCGAATATATTATATATTACGTCTACGAGTTCGATCATCAAATGAAATCTAAGTTTAACTTTTACTTCACATTCCAGGTTTGAAATCAATAAGGGAATATAATTTTTTTCTGTCAACGTCAAATTACAATTTATGGCAGTGTTAGACTCTACAGTTGGAATTAGCAAAAATACAACTAATTTGTGCACACTTCACACAAATATCTCTACTCTTTGCTTTTTTATTTATTTATTTTTTAAATCAATGTTTTATATACCAATTGACCAATTTACTCTAATTTAGTTTAGAAAAGTTAATTAAAAATGTATTTTTGAGGGTGCGATATTCAAAAATTAATATTTTGATGATCACCATACCAAATTACCAATTTCGGTAATTCCTAGACCGGTCATCAAGTTGGGTATTTAATAACAACTCCTTGTCTTTCTTTGTACAGTTTTCTCGACCTTTTTCTCTTTCACAGAAGCTTACACCGGCGACGACGCCGCCGCCTCCTCTGCCGGAGTTACTCCATCGCGTTTTGTAAAGCGCCACGAATGAGGCTCATCTATCGGAGGATCATGCCTTAGAATTCTTCTACGTTTAAAGACATCTGTCTAGATTCAGGGTTTTTGCGTGTAGGGTTTAGAGTGATTATCGGTATCTGATTTTGTTTGTACCGTATGTTCGCTCACGTTTTCTCCAGACGAACGAGATTCCTGGTACGTTGCTTTCACGTCGCTAAGAAGTTCTCGAATCCTGAGCCGGAAGACATTATATTTAGTGCTCTCTGTCTGAATTTAAGACAACGAAGATGGAACACTCTTCATCACTTCTCCCCAAGTCTCACAAATCCATTGATAAGCCGAGTTCTTTGCCAGTTTCGGAGCTCACCGAACCTAGCTTTAGAGTTCTACAATTGGGTTTTAGGGAATGAAACTGTGGCTAATTCCTCCGAGAACCGTTTCGGAGCCTCTTTTGTGATGATTCATTTGCTGGTCGAATCGAGAAGATTCGATGATGCGTTATCAATAATGGTGAATTTGATGTCTGTGGAAGGCGGAAATTTGAGTCCTTTACATGTTTTGTCGGGTTTGATTCGAAGTTACCAAGCCTGTGGTTCGAGTCCTGATGTGTTTGATTCATTGGTTAGAGCTTGTACACAGAATGGTGATGCTGAAGGAGCTTCTAAAGTGATCGAGCAGACGAGATCAGAGGGGTTTTGGGTCTCTGTTCATGCTTTGAATAATTTTATGGGATGTTTATTGAATTTGAATGAGATTGATTGGTTTTGGAAAGTTTACAAGGGAATGGATTCTTTGGGATATGCTGAGAACGTGAACACCTTTAATCTGGTCATATATTCGTGTTGTAAGGAGAATAAGTTGCTTGAAGCGTTATCTGTGTTTTACCGAATGTTGAAATGTGGGGTTTGGCCTAATGTTGTGAGCTTTAACATGATGATTGATGGAGCTTGTAAGACGGGCGATATGGGATTCGCCTTGCTTCTCTTAGGGAAGATGGGAGTGTTGTCCGGAAACTTTGTCTCGCCTAATGCTGTGACGTACAATTCGGTTATCAACGGGTTTTGCAAGGCGGGGAGATTGGATTTGGCGGAAAGAATCCGCAGTGACATGGTTGAATCAGGTGTTGGTTGCAATGAAAGAACCTATGGAGCTTTGGTGGATGCGTATGGCAGAGCTGGAAGTTCAGATGAAGCTTTAAGGTTGTGTGATGAGATGACGAGTAAAGGACTTGTGGCGAATACCGTTATCTATAACTCTATTGTTTATTGGCTGTTCATGGAAGGTGACACGGAAGCAGCTATACTGGTGTTGAGGGATATGATGTGCAAGGAGATGCAAATTGATCGGTATACTCACGCCATTGTTGTTAGAGGTCTATGCAGAAACGGATATGTCGAGGAAGCTGTTAAGTTTCAGAGACAGATTTCAGAGAAGAAACTCGTGGAAGATGTAGTTTCTCACAATACGCTTATGCACCATTTCGTAACGGATAAGAAGCTGGCGTGTGCTGATCAGATTCTGGGGAGTATGTTGGTTCGCGGATTGAATCTTGATGCGATTTCGTTTGGTACTTTGATTGATGGACACCTAAAGGAAGGGAAGTTGGAAAGAGCGATCGATATCTATGATGTTATGATCAAGATGAAACAAACGCCGAATCTTGTGATTCACAATTCAATTGTGAATGGATTAAGCAAAAGAGGAATGGCTGGTGCGGCTGAAGCGGTTGTGAACGCTATGGAAAGCAAGGACGCTGTCACTTACAACACGCTGTTGAACGAGTCTCTCAAAACCGGGAACGTCGAAGAAGCTGTCAACATCTTATCTAAAATGCAGAAACAGGGCGGTGAGAAATTGGTTAGTCTGGTGACTTGCAACATTTTGATCAATCACTTATGCAAGTTTGGTTGCTATGAGAAAGCGAAGGATGTTTTGAAGATGATGGTCCGGAGAGGCGTTGTTCCGGATCCTATAACATATGGAACTTTGATCACATCGTTTAGTAAGCAACGCGATCAAGAAGAAGTCATTGAGCTTCATGATTACATGGTTCTTAATGGAGTTACACCTCATGAACAGATTTACCGAGCTATTGTTAGGCCTCTTCTTGATGGAGAAAGTGGAAAAGAACTAAAAGAGCCATAGCCAAAGCCAAGGAAAGCTTGTTTGTGGTGTTACAACTTACAAGGAGGGCGTGGGCGTGATAACATCAGGTTCGTACACGTGGACCCTTGGACGATTCGAATCAACGGTCAGTGTTGGGAAAAGAGGATCGCGTAGGATTGATGTGGATTTGTTAATCGGGGGATTGTCTGACACGTGGCGCTTATGCACCGGCAAAGACATTTCTTTGTCACGAGCTTAAAAGAAGAAGAACAAACAAATCATGTTTAAGAAATTAGCCGTCCAGATTTTTTTCGAGGGGCAGATAAAATATACTCCTGTTTTATTTACGTGAGAAGCACAGGAAAATGTCCCCACAACGTATATATAAGTTAAAATGATTGGCTGCGACTGCGATTGTAAACCTTCTGTTGTTTCGTTGCTAGATGTCGATATCTCAATCGTGTCATAATACAATCTCTCTCTCTCTCTCTCTATAATTTTAGAAATAAAGAAACAGTTTTAGGATAGAGAAATGGAGGCTTCAACTACAGACATTCTCTCTCTCTTCTCAGCATATACCTGAAGTACACAAACGCTTTCTTTCTCTATCTCTCCCTTCTCTCTTCTCTCTTCTCTCTTCTCTCTTCTCTCTTCTCTCTTCTTCCTTCTCGTGTTTCTTTGGGCAGCCATGGAAGTGTGTTGGCAGATACAGAGACCGGCGAGTCTCAGACCGGTTTTCCAGGAAAAGGGTCGGCTCAAGATCAATACTTCTATTGGGTTTTTGCCTCCCCCAAAATCTTGCTCCTTTTCTACTGTAAATCTCTAAGTTTCTTACACTTTTCATGTGTCGATGCACTTTGGATTCTACTTTTTTTTTTTTGGGAATTCAAGTGCAAAGTGTTGTACTTTTTATTTTATTTTGGGAATTGAAGTGCAAAGTGTTCTACTTTTTTTTTAGTGAGATCGCCTTTTCGATTAGGAAATCTCTAGCTGGAATCGAAATTTGACAGAATGTACTATTTGTTTTTTAGGAGATTGTACTGGTAGGGTCTATGATTGGGAATCGAGTTAATTTGTGTAGGACATATCCAATTTCTACTGCTACAATCCTCACCGCATTGAGAATCTAATCTTTGAAAAACCAAGTTGGTGAGAGAGAAAACATTTTGGGGACTATTGAGCTTTGAGTTAGAGTCCGAGCCAAAGATTCACCTTTTTATGGTCTTTTGATTTTAATATTCAGCTTGTTTACTTCTGGTGTGATTAATTAGTTCAGGTGTTCTTGGTTGTGTTTTTTTTTAATATATCTTTATGGCTTTAGAGATTGTTAAAAAGGTGATTGAACATGTTTGGTTCTCAGCTTGCTTCGTTGGAAAGTCAATACAAATCAAATGGGTATCTGCATCAGATCACGGCGGCAAGTGCAGGTCAAGAATCGGTTCACAGGGTTTATAACTTTTCATTGTGATTACTGATTCAGTCCTTTTGATGTGTTCTTATTTTTTTCACCAAGATTTTTCAAGGAAGAAGCAAGGAAGAATGGCAGCGAAAAGAACTCAGAAGAAGAACATTGGAAAAGATAGCAATGCCACTTCTACAGTAACAAATGAGGTTTTCGGGGTTACTAAGTTTCCTGAAGCTAAAGTGGATGTGCAGAAACAAGGTTCTGTTGTTTCTGGTGAGAGGAATGTGTTAGATAGGTCGGAAGTTGAGGATGGAAGTGACCGGTTGGATAAGAAAGCAATCCAGGATGATGCTTTATTAGAACAAAAGTTAAAAGTTGAAACAGAAAATCTTCGTAGGAAGGAAATAGAAGCGCTTGCAGAGGAAAGTTTGGCGAGGGGTGATAGAATGTTTGTGCATCCCCTTATTGCGAAACCCGATGAAGACATTGAAGTGTTTCTTAACAGGAATCTGTCGACTCTGAACAACGAACCTGATATTTTGATCATGGGGGCATTTAACGATTGGAGATGGAAATCTTTCACTAGGAGATTGGAAAAGACATGGATCCATGGAGATTGGTGGTCATGTCTCCTTCATATCCCCAAAGAAGCGTATAAGATGGACTTTGTGTTTTTCAATGGGCAAAGTGTGTATGACAACAATGAATCACAAGATTTCTGTGTAGATGTTAAAGGTGGGATGGATAAAGTTGAGTTTGAGAATTTTCTTCTAGAAGAGAAATGGCGAGAGCAAGAGAAGCTAGCTAAGGAAGAAGCTGAGAGGGAAAGGCAAGAGGAAGAGAAGAGAAAAATCGAAGCTCGAAAGGCTGCGATTGAAGCTGATAGAGCACAAGCAAAGGCAGAGACCAAGAAGAGACGTGAAATGCTTCAACCGGCTCTTCAGAAAGCTGTAATCTCGGCTGAGAATGTTTGGTACATTGAGCCGAGCGATAAAGTGAAGCTATATTACAATAAAAGCTCAGGTCCTCTGGCTAATTCCAAAGAAATCTGGTTACATGGAGGGTTTAATAATTGGGCTGATGGATTATCTATCGTTGAAAAGCTTGTTGATGCTGAGTTAAAGGTTATTCCAAAGAGCGGAGATTGGTGGTTCACTGAAGGTATAAGTGAGCTTTCTTATCTTCTTGAGAGAACCTGCATTTCTTGATATATTAATGTAGAAACATATCCTGTCTCTGCCATTTATTTTACTTATATTTTACATTTCAATATGCAGTCATAGTGCCTGATGGTGCTTTAGTCATTGACTGGGTCTTTGCTGATGGACCGCCCATTGGAGCGGTTCTGTATGACAATAATAGTCATCAAGATTTCCATGCATTTGTTCCTCGAAGAACTCCAGAAGAGACTTACTGGTTAGAGGAAGAAAATCTGATGTTTAAGAAACTTCAGGAGGAGAGGCGGGTAAAAGAGGAAGCTATGCGTGTCAAGGTTAGTATATATCTAACAGAAGACCGGCTTATCCTCTTTACCATATTGCTTTCATTCAAGTTGTCTTTCTTGACTACAATGAATTTACATTTCTTCATCTTTTGTTTGAGCAGATGGAGAAAACAGCTCGCTTGAAAGCCGAAACTAAGGAAAGAACACTTAAGAAGTTTATACTTCCCCAGAAAGATGTGGTTTACACCGAGCCTCTAGAGATTCAAGCGGGAAGCCCTGTGACAGTTTTCTACAATCCTTCAAACACGGTTTTGAACGGAAAACCTGAGGTTTGGTTTAGAGGCTCTTTTAATCGCTGGACTCACCGCTTGGGTCCTTTGCCACCTCAGAAAATGGAAGCAGCAGATGATGGAAGCTCGCACGTGAAGACTTCGGGTAAGATTTCCATTCCAGAGACTGTTTCATGATATGTGACTAATGTTTCTCTTTTCTTTTTTTTTGCCGCAGCTAAGGTCCCATTGGATGCTTACATGATGGACTTTGTGTTCTCTGAGAAAGAGGATGGTGGAATATTTGATAACAAAAGTGGTTTGGATTACCATTTACCTATCGTGGGAGGTATTTCCAAGGAACCACCACTGCACATTGTTCATATTGCTGTTGAAATGGCACCCATTGCAAAGGTAACCATAAGACGTGAGGTTTATAGCCATCAAAAACATTGTATGTATATGTATCTTATGTTTATGTATATTTATTACCTGCAGGTTGGAGGCCTAGGTGATGTTGTCACTAGTCTATCTCGTGCTGTTCAAGAATTAAACCATAATGTGGATATCATTTTTCCAAAGTATGATTGCTTAAAGCACAACTTTGTAAGATCCATGTCTTCTCATATTTTCCGCTTTCACTACCCTTCTTTCTGTATACCTCTCTGTGTACTAAACTTTGTGAAAAAATAGGTGAAGGACTTGCAATTCAACAGAAGCTATCACTGGGGAGGTACTGAAATAAAAGTATGGCATGGAAAAGTGGAAGGCCTTTCGGTTTACTTCTTAGATCCGCAAAATGGGTAAGCTTTATGCATTTCTCTTTAAGCTTTTTCCACAACCCATTCATCATCTCTTGAGGACATGAAGATGAAGTTGTTGTTCCTTGACTTTTTCAGATTGTTTCAGCGAGGATGTGTCTACGGTTGCGCAGACGATGCAGGAAGATTCGGTTTTTTCTGTCACGCGGCTCTTGAATTTCTTCTTCAAGGAGGTTTTCATCCAGTACGTCTACTCGTCCAACTCCTTTAGAATTATCAAGAATGCTTATGACAAAGTCTTAATACTTTTTTCAACATCTACAGGACATTCTTCACTGCCACGACTGGTCCAGTGCTCCGGTTTCATGGTTATTCAAGGATCATTACACGCATTATGGTTTGATTAAAACTCGTGTTGTCTTCACAATTCATAATTTGGAATTTGGGGCAAATGTCATTGGTAAAGCCATGACATTTGCGGACAAAGCGACAACGGCAAGTCTTGAAAACATTCTCCTTTAAGATATCTGTTATTACAATAAGATGGTTTACTCTTTTTTCTCCTGAAAAGCTGGGATTGAAAATGACTCGGTCTGCTCTTAACATTACTAGGTTTCCCCTACTTATGCCAAGGAAGTTGCTGGAAACGCTGTAATCTCTCCACATTTATACAAGTTTCATGGAATAATAAACGGGATCGACCCAGATATATGGGATCCGTACAACGATAAATTCATTCCCGTGAGCATCGTCACATCCTCTCCTTTACTGTCTTTAAATGTCTTGCTATGTCTTGTGATGTTTGAGCACATTGTGTGGTTCTTAGGTACCTTATACTTCGGAGAACGTTGTAGAAGGCAAAAGAGCAGCCAAGGAAGAATTGCAAAACAAGCTTGGGCTAAAGAGTGCAGATCTTCCGGTTGTAGGAATTATTACGCGCTTAACTCACCAGAAAGGAATACATTTGATCAAACACGCTATTCGGCGTACCTTGGAACGAAATGGACAGGTCCTTTTCTAGCCTTTATTCAACCTTGAAGAAGTCCTGTCATGAACTTTTCACAATCCTTACCAATTTTCTTGAAGCAGGTTGTACTGCTAGGTTCAGCTCCGGATCCTCGAATCCAAAATGATTTCGTAAACTTGGCAAACCAATTGCATTCTTCTCACGCTGACCGAGCTAGGCTTGTTCTAACCTACGATGAACCTCTTTCCCATTTGGTAATAAAATAGCAAAAGCTTTATTACTCCTTTGCTCTCGGTATTGCTCTAAGTCTCTTCGTGTTTTACTCTCCAGATTTACGCTGGGGCTGACTTTATTCTTGTCCCGTCGATATTTGAGCCGTGTGGACTGACACAGCTCATAGCCATGAGATACGGTGCTGTTCCTGTCGTTAGAAAAACTGGAGGTAACTAACCGTTTTTTGCTATGTCATCTTAAAACTTTACCCGTTTCCCTCAAGTTAAGACCGAGCTCTGATGTTTATCTTTGTCCAATATAGGACTCTACGACACTGTTTTTGATGTCGATCACGATAAAGAAAGGGCACAAGCTCAAGTTCTAGAGCCTAATGGCTTCAGCTTCGACGGGGCTGATGCTCCGGGTGTGGATTATGCTCTCAATAGGTAAAAAAAACAAAAGATAACCATACTTAAACCAGCCAAAATCTTTGATTCTTTATAGCATGAGCATTGTTTCTTGGTTTTTGCAGGGCGATATCGGCGTGGTATGATGGTAGAGAGTGGTTTAACACGCTGTGCAAGACGGTGATGGAGCAAGACTGGTCATGGAACCGTCCTGCACTTGAGTACCTTGAGCTCTATCACTCTGCACGCAAGTGAGAAGAAACAAAAAAAAAAAAAGGAAAGTTTCAATTCTATTTGTACGTACAGAAATTAGCTTTTGAGATACCTTAGAAAGTTTGATCATTTGTTCTTCTTTTAACATTTCCAAGGCATTGAAAGATCATATGGAGTCTGCTTTTGTAATTCTGAATAAAATAAAAGCCAAGCAAAGTTTATCTACCACTCTTATATTTCTCAAATTGTTTCATATCTAACTGTAATGTAATTGTATTTACAAAATACTAGATTCTACCCCGTGCGTCCGCACGAGAATTTTTGTTTTTTTGTTTACCAAATTTTGTAATATAATTTTTTTTTGTATTTAGATATAATTTGTGTTATAGATATAAATATTTTCAGTAAGTGACAGATTTATTTTTGTGTTTAGATATATTTTGTTTTTGTATATTTAATTTTTTCTAGTATTAAATATGACCGTGATTATAAAAACATAATTCTAACCCGTCCGTTCATATTAATCCGAGAATGACCGCGATTATAAAAACATAATTCTAACACGCATGTTCATATTATCGTATAATATAAATATTTACTAATTTCAAATATTTAAAATTTAAGACTGATTGATTATGATAAAAAAATATATATATACAATAACATATTCCCTATGTTTCATAATATAAGTTGTTTTAGAGGTTTTGTTTTGTTTTAAAATATAAGTTGTTTTCACATTTTTATGCAATTTTTACCTTTATTGAATATTGTGTGACCAATAATATTATGCAGTCTTTTTTATGATTGGCTGAATTGTTTTTAATTTATATATTAAATGATATATTTTT
>PKML01033382.1:440592-485317 GCA_002933935.1 Eutrema yunnanense
ATTTAATATATGTCTATAAAAAATATTGAATTTGTATTAGTAACTGAATGTTGTCCATATGCATGATCAAATTTATGGTTGTGCAAATCTAATTAATAATATATTTTTTTTTCAGTTTTATTCAATTATAAATCTGATTGTATTAATAAGATTTAAATTTATAAGTAAACATATTTTTTTATTAATTATGAATATTTTGTTTGTATTGTTGATAAAATCTTAGAAAATCTACATTAAATTCAAAATTTAATATTATCTTTCAATGAAAATTGTTAATTTTGAATATGTAACATTAAAAAAACTTGATTATTAAAATATTTGGCATAATCTAAATTAAAAAAATCAAAATAACTAATATTATTTTCGTAACAAAATAATAATAAAAGTTTAAATTATTTTTGAAAATTTAATTTACATATTTTTAAATAATCGATTTTATTTATAATTTTAAATATTTAATTTAATTTCTGACATAGTCTGAATTTTTTTAATTACGAATTAAAATTAATATATATAATAAGATTAATTAATTAATTAAATTACTATTTAATTGAATCAGATTAATTAAATGAATTTTTAATTGAACAAAATTATTCTGTTTGGAAAAGGATAGTTATCCACAAAAATCTAAAGTTTAAAAGTTATACAGTATATGAATAGATTTATATTGATATTTTCCTGTTTGGACACAAAATAACACTCTGTTTTAATAGATTAGAAGTACCTAAATCCGACCCGGTTCCGACCCGGTTCTAAGTGCAATACGACCCGGAAACTGAACAATGTAACTCTTCCTGTACTTGATCTGCAGCTGCAGTTATCATTACATTACTAGCAAAAAGTAATCAGTTTTTGGTATTTTAATAACTCCAAACTAAACGTTACCCTTTATTATAGTTATAAGAAAAAGTTAAATCAATTTGTGTTATATTCTTTCTTCCTTCATGCATCCATCTCTCTCTCAGGTAGAGAGAGAGTGTGCGAAAGAGACACAGAGAGAGAGATTGCATCAAACAGAAAAGAACTGTAAATAGAGACCCACAAAGAAAACACAAAACCACAAAAAGCTTGAAGCTTTGACTCCAAATTAAACAAATCTTTGATTTTGCGTTGACCACTTCGCTTTTTTCGGATTTAAGCTCTAGCAGCATCATCAAAATGTCTTTTAAGAACAGAGGAGGAGATTACTATTTTACTCCAAGAAGTGTAACTTCTAGAAACTCTGTGTTTTTCTTGTGCCTCGCAAGTTTCTGCCTTGGAATGTTCTTCACTAACAGGTAAATTTATTACATAATAAACCCCTTTTGGTGCCCATTTTGCTTTTGTTCGACGATTTCTTAAAAAGCTTTAGTCAATTGGGTGTTTTCTATTTCGTTACTAATTTCATCTTCTTGGGACTAAATCTGCCTTGTGTTTCTCCAAATGTCAGTAGATTTTTTAAGCTTAAAGTTTTGTCGGTGAAGACTTGCTTTATCCAGACCGGTCTATCTGGCTCATGTATGTGTCCTTGTAGCTTTTGTGAGGAATCAACGAACACAACAAAACAAAAAAAACTATATCTTATATTGCTTATTTGCTAGATTTGATCAAATGGTGGCACATAGTAAGGTTTTAGTACTTGATCATTTTCTTGCTTAATTTACTAAGGGATGACTGGTACTATATAAAGATTGGATCATTTTGTTGCAAAATCTGCAAAAGTCGCTGACTTGATCTGCATTTTGGTTTGGGTTTTTGTTTGTATTTGATCTTGTGGAGTTAAAAGTTTGTGCTTGGTTATGTGAAATGAAGATAATGGGATGATGATGATCATTGTATCAGGATGTGGAATGTACCTGAAGCCAGAGGCATTTCAAGACTCTCCAAACTAAGCTTAAGATCCGCTGATTGCGATAAAACTAGTGTAAGACTTCTGCGTTTTCTGCATAATTAATTCACGTGGAAAATATCGTTGATACATTGTTTGATCTTGTGTACTTTGCAGGTTTTGGACTATGGTAACAACACTATCGGGTAAAACCGTTTGGAAATTTTACCAGATGTATCCATGAACGATTGCTATATATATATATATGCTTAGATGATCATGATGATGATGTTATATAATACCAAAAAATGCAGGATATTAGATAAATCCATTTCAAGTTTAGAGATGAAATTAGTAGCTGCTAGAGCTGAACGGGAGTCTTTGTCCGGAAAATTTAACATTTCCAGAGAAGCCAAGGAAAGAAAATACTTCATGGTTATCGGTATTAATACCGCCTTTAGTAGTCGTAAGAGACGTGACTCAATCCGGTCAACATGGATGCCACAAGGTAATTCCCGGTTGCTTGATTTCTAGTGTAGATACACAATGAAACTGTAACTTTGTTTTCGGTTTCTCAAATATTCAGGAGAGAAGCTTAAGAAACTTGAGGAAGAGAAAGGGATCATTGTTCGGTTTGTTATAGGACACAGGTACAAAGGAGAAGTCATGTTCTGTTGTGACAAACTAAGCATTTATACCGATATTTTACTTTGTGAACACCGACATATTTATGTTCTTGAATTGTTCTGATTGCAGTATGTTGTCTCGCGGGATTCTCGAGAAAGCTATTGAAGCAGAGGAGAAAACACATGGAGATTTCTTGAGACTAGTAAAATCCGCGCGATTTCTCATACTTTATTCTCTTGTGTGTTTGGTATTTTTGCTACTTCTTATTAAAGCTTTAGAAAACTTAACAGGAACATACCGAGGGATACATGGAGCTATCCGCCAAGACAAAGACGTTTTTTGCTACCGCTGTTTCATTGTGGGACGCAGAATTCTACATCAAAGTCGACGATGACGTTCATGTGAATCTTGGTAAAAAAAAAATATCAAAATGTTTCATCTTTATTTCATATATCATCTCATCCATTTTGTTTTAATGTCTTGATCCGTTTTGTTTTTTTTTTTGGATGCAGCTGCTCTCAAGACGACTTTATCTGTTTACCGAAACAAGCCTCGGGTTTATGTTGGATGCATGAAGTCTGGTCCCGTCCTAGCCAGAAAGTAAGTAAAAAAACACCTACCTTCTAAGGTGAGCATTTTTTAGGTTCTTAAACTGTATAAAAGAAAACCTTTTCCAGACCTTTTTATGTCACGGATGAAAATACAGGGGTGTGAAGTACCATGAACCGGAACATTGGAAGTTTGGAGAGGTCGGGAACAAGTATTTCCGCCATGCCACGGGACAGTTTTACGCGGTTTCTAAGGATCTAGCTACTTACATATTGATAAACCAGTAAGTTTTTGTTTCTAACTTGGTTTCAGCGGCTTAATGCGACCAAAATACTCAGGAAAAAACCTCGAATGATCTCTTTTATATTGTCGAATTCAGGAACTTGCTGCACAAGTATGCGAATGAGGATGTTTCCTTGGGATCCTGGTTCATCGGATTGAATGTGGAACATGTTGATGACAAAAGACTCTGTTGCAGTACTTCTCCTCAAGGTAAAGAGCTTAACAATTTTGGCGTGGTTTATGTTCGGTTTGGTTTGGTTTAGTCGGTACAAGTTACCGGTTTTACCTCAACTTGATTTTACAGTAGAATAATTGTAAAATATTTTTTTAAATGTTATAAAATATCACGGTTTTAGAAATTTCAATAATTAAATCAGATTCTATATTTTTTTGCTTAGACTTATTATTGAAATTTCTAAAACCGTGATATTTTATAACATTTTAGCATTTAAAAAAATAATTTTTACGTAATACGATTGGATTCATTCATTTTTAATGGTTAAAAATGAATAAAAACTTGCTAGATGATTTTTATTTCGTTTTTTTTGGTAACCAAAAAGTTTCGAAGATCTATGGTCTACTTATTATTATAGATATTTTTGTTTCATTTCATTTAATTTTGAAACGCAGATTGTGAACTAAAAGCAGTGATGGGTAATGTTTGCGCGGCTTCGTTCGACTGGAAATGCAGCGGCATCTGTCGGTCGGCCGAGAGAATGTCTGATGTTCACGAACGTTGTGGCGAACCTGAAAATGCGTTATGGACCTCAAATTCCTGAAAATTAAAGAAAACAAGATTTACTATAATAATAATTATACGACAAGCTATTAGTTGGAGACTATAATTCGAGTAAAGCTAATTCTAAGAGAAAACAATTCTGTTTTTTGGTAGGGTTTTGGTCAGAAGATTAATAAATGTATGCAAAAAATAGTTAGTGAAGTGGTTTAATGAGAGGCAAAGAAATAATGTTTTGGTCACATTTGGTTTGTCCTATGACAGACAGAGAGTCCTTATTGTTGTGCCTTTTTTATTAATTCCCACATGTCCTCCTTTTTTGCAACCCCCCTCCCTCATCAATTCTACTTTGTGTTTCTCTGACCTATTTCTTGAGACTATATTTCTTGAGATTTTGATTATTGTTTGGACTAAGTCTGATCTAATTTCTGTCTTCCTCTTTTTGGTTATATCAGATATTAGGTCACTCTCACATCATGGTTTCTTAATTTATCAGGTCTTGGACTCTCTTTTTTTTGAATTTTTCTTCTTAAGATCGAACATTTTGATTCAACATAATTGATAAACTCTCTTCTATTTCTCTAACGTTCGTTAGACAATCATCCGGGAATAGTGAAGAAAATGAATTGTTTACTGTTTTCACTAAATTATAAATAATCTTTTGTTTATCTTGTAACGAACATACTACCGGAAATGTGGAACGACTTGATTAAATTTTATTGATTTTAACCCTATTGAGAATAAGTCCAAAAACAGACTTCCTGGTTTTCGTAAGATTAGCAAAAAAGCGTATATACATATCAAATAAGATAAATTAAATTACAGACATAAATGCTGATAATTACAAATTAAAATAAGTTTTTGTATTGGTGCTGATAATTACAAATATTGTCACGATAGTAAACCACAACACAAATTATTATATTCGAGCTAGTACTTTTACTCCGTTAGCATGTTATTGTATTTTTCTTAAATTTCCTTAAATACTTCCTAAAAATAGAAGTGTACATCGCAGTTGTACTTGGATTTTGGGTTTTGTGTTGCTTGTTAACATCCTATACCTTCGAAGCCTGCAGAGTAAAACCAAAATAAGTATTAAGAAATTATCAAATTGCATATAATTCAAGATAGAAAACAACAACAAAATATGGATGATATACCTTTAAGGTTAATAACCATATTTGCCATTTAGGTTTTAACGCGTGATATTGGCACGGCTCAATCGAACAGAATTGGTCTCTATAAATTAAGAGCATAACTATTTGATTGAACCGCACTAATATCTCGCGTTACCATACATCAAAACCAGTCTCATCCGACTATTATCTCTAATTAGCCTCCAGAAAACCAAGAAAAACAAAAAGTAACATCAACAATTAAATCAAATAACTATATAAAAAAATGAAATGTTACTTTACCGGTGAAAAATAATCGGATCCTTGCAAAACTCTTTAATTTCAGCGACGTCAAAAACCAAAGTACAAAGTAGAAGAATCAAAGGAGAAAATAGAATGTTGCTATTTGGAAAGTTTATGGGACTGCAAAGTGAAGAAGAAGATATAAATATGAAGATGGTTGAAGAAGAGAGGCAAGGCATTAAATTAGACCAACAACCCCATACCAAAAAGGAGGTTGGTTTATTAAATTTGAATTGTTTCTATGAAAAACTTTTCTTCTTTTTTTTCAAAATATTTGTTTATATGTATATTTTAGTGCGTATATACTTCTTTCTTGCAACCGATGCTAACAGTTATCAAATAGAAGTATAGGTCTTAGATGAGTTCCAAGAACAAGTGTTTGGTTTTAACAAATTAATTAGAATGGAAATTGTTCTCAAAATGTAAATTTTATGGTCTAACGAGTTGAAACTCTCTTTTAACCAAATCGTTATGTATGCTAGATAGTAACGATTAATGAAAGGAAACAAGGTTCCCACGAGCTTTCAATTTTAGTATTTATGAGGTTTGTAAGAGAAAGCAAGGCATGTTGGTGGGGTTGTGCCACTCCCAATATACATTTGAATTTCGAAATTTATTATGGCTCAACTTTCCAAATATTCTCCCTCCCTATTTATTTCTTTTCTTGTTAAGTTCCTATCATTTATTTAATATTTCCTTAAAAAAAGTAAATTTTATGTTTTATTATGTTATATATGTACCTATGGAAAAACATATGCATCATCGTCTTCGAAAATTCACGAAAGTGATGATCATATCATATTGGAGTCTGTTTCTCATGTCTCTAAATTCATTTAAGATCTTTCTTTTGTCAACTAATATTTTAAAAGTTTTAAAATGTGTTTTAGAAATTCAATTAAATTCCAATTGAATTAGAAGAAATTAGACTTTTTTATAAAATTCCACTGTTATGTGTTATTAGATTAGATATTTGTGTGTTATTAGATTATATATTTGTTGAAAGGACCGCATTTTTTTTTTTTGCATATAATTAAACATTCATTAAAGAGAAATTAAACAATTAAATTATTACACACTAATAATTTAAACATTCAAGAACTACAAGTTTTACAACGACAAAAGGCCACAGCCCCGAGTCCTAATCATCCATTCTTCGCCGCCTCGATTTCACGATCACACCACATCTTTACCTGCATCGACAAAAGTGATGCATCAACATTTGGCTAACCAAATGCTGAGTGAGATTGATCATCCCAACAACCGGCCACCAATTAACAATCAACAAATACATTTATTAACACAACAATCAACACCAAAACAACCGGTATCGATCGATACCCCCATGGTATCGATCGATGCCCACGCAACACGCGTCACCCGACAAGGGCCTAGTATCGATCGACACCCAAAACCTTCACTTGGTATCGGTCAATACTACACGACTCAATCCTTATCCCAAAGGATCAGTATCGATCGATACCCACCTGGTATCGGTCGATACCCTCGCGACCTAACACAGGAAACGCCATACAAACCACCAAAACAACCACCAATCAAGCTTCACACGAAAACACAAGCTTAACTGGTCACCTTTGGTCACAACTCACCTTAAAACGGCTGAAACGAGCTTCCATACGATCTTTCCAAACTCAAGATCGAACTTCCTCACTTTCCGCCCAAAACCAAGGCCTCCAACCTCCTTTCCGAGCTTCTCACCAAGCTCCAACTCCTTGATCTCGCAAGATCTAGCTTCGCAAAGCTTTCCTTTCACTTCTCTCCTTCTCTCTCTCTCTTTCTCTTTTCACGAACTCTCTCGACCTTCCTGGTCTTATCTTTCCAAGATATCCTTTTATGCTTGAAAGAAGAAAGAGAAGAAGATAACCACGAGAAGACCCGGCTGGTATCGATCGATACAGGCCAGTATCGATCGATACTGCCTCCAGAACAACCCGAATTAATCATTTCACAGCAATAATCAATTCTTCTGGAAACACGGGCGCTACATTTGTACTCATTCTTCTAAATTATTATAAATTCTAGTGTTATTCAGTTTTATTGCAATATTTGTGATATTGTCATTTGATAGAAAATTAATAAAATTTCAATAAAAAAATGTAAAGAGTCAATTCCAAATATTTTTGGTGTCATTTTGAATTTTGATATTGAAAAAAAACAAATTACAAAGGTTAAATGCATACATGTGAACCAATCCAAAATTGTTCCAAACCACAAGGCTGATAATCCGGTACGAGAATCCGGTTATGCAGAGTCAAACTTTAAAAAAATAAGCTCACAGAAAAGATCAAATTTTTTTGTTTCTGTTTTCTTCTCGCATCAGAGAGAAGTACCCAGACAGAATCCCAGTAAGACTTTTCACATCATTGCATCTCTATGATTCTTTCCACTTACCAGAGAGTGTGCATTGCATTGCAGGTGATTGTCGACAAGACTGAACAAACCGATGTCCCGGTTATCGACAAGAAAAAGTTAGCTCCATGAGTTATTTCTTCTCGGCCGGTCTGGTAAAAAAATAATCTCTTTCCTTTATCATAGATAGGTTGACATATGTTATGGTGAATTCAAGTTTTGTTTCAAACGAAAACCTTTAGTGATGTCTACTCAGGCTCGCCATACCTCTCTTTCCCTCGCATTTGTGTCATCTTCACCTATATTTTCCCGTAAAGCCGAAAAATGTTTGTTAGTTTGATGTGTTGCTCGTTGTTTCTGTAGCTGCAATGATGTCTGCAATCTATGAGGAGAACAAAGATGAAGATGGGTTTCTCTACTTGACCTACAGTGTAACAGTGGAGAGAACACCTTTGGTTTCGCTCTACTTTTGAGAATTAACATGTATATATGTGCTTTTTCGCTTTTTATGACTATAAAATATGTTAAAAAGTAATTTATTAGGCTTTGGACTGATTTTATGTAAATGTTACTTAAAACTTCTTTTTAGAAATTTTGGGTTGTATGCTCCGGATATTAATAGTCCTCGCCACAAGTTCTATCATCTATTTTTGAATTAGATTTTGCAGATAATAAATAATCTAGATTTTCAACTAATCTTATATTATGTTTGCGTTTATAATATCTTAAGATGTGAAAAGCATGTGCAGACGTAAAATGTGTAAATAGGATCGAGACACGTCAAATACAGAACAAATCTCAATTCATTCGTGGGATGCACCATCTGAAACTCCAAACACACATTTTTTAAAAAGAATGAAATTAATAGTAAATTGAGACATTCCAAAGGATAAAAAGAAGAAGCAGAAAGCACATTTTTTATTTATTTATGAAGAAGTAGAGTTCTTCTTCCTCTGCACAAGATTCTTCATCCAATTGACACCAATAAACGCAACCATCTTAGCTCTGTTAAACCCTGCTTTCGTCTTGCCGGACTTCTTCCCGGCAGCGTCTTTCTTGCCGTTAGTGGTTTCCTCCTTCGCCGCCATCACCCCAATTCCACCGGTCCCCCATTGATCCGCCCAACTCGGTGCTTCACTCGCCATTCTATTATGATCACGATATTTTATGTTCCCATGTCAAAACCAAGTCGTCTATGATTTCATAATCATGCATAACAGAAAGAAAAAAAGAGAGAAAAAAAAATAGTACCTCTAATTCTTGGAGCTCTCCTTGGTAAAGAGGAAAGAAACAATCTTGAACAAGCAAGATAAGTGGAAATGTGGAGAATGGAGACACTAATAGTGGATGGGTTGTCAAATTATTTTAATTTTGAGTGTAAATATTAATATGCTATATATTTAGATTGTCGTCTCTTAACCTGATACGAACCGGGAAAGGATCGGCTTGCTCTAGGTACAGTGATGATCGGATAGAACGGATAATCCTTGACTTCGAAGGATTCGTCGAAGAAAGATGTTAAGGCGTGGGAATAAACCCGAATATCCTTAAGCCCAATCTCGCGAAGAACACTAAGAAACGAGGCGGTGGATTCGACTCTTGAAAGATCCGTAGAATAAGGATGTTAGAGCGTGAGAAGTGATTCTCGAAACTCTCTAATCCCCTTATTGCTAACGAAAACAAACAAGAACGAAAGCGAAGATTACGTCCAAAGAGTGATGAAAAACTCTTGGATAAATCGAAGATTTCAATGAATAAATCCTTCAAAGAAATCGCAAAAATGAAGAGCATAAACTCGACAAAGAGAAGAGAGAAAATAAGATTGATAATTGTTGTTGAAATGAAATACAAGAGGTAGTTTAAATAGAAAAGAAAGGGAAGGAAAAAAGAGAAGGTCAAAGCAATAAGTGCTTCTCGAAAATGCAAAGAAACAAATTACAAAGTTTGACCAAGGACTGAAATTAAACAAATGTTTGAATGACTTTAGGAATTCCACCGAAAATTCCCCTCAGAAATTCCCTCGGAAAGAATCCCTCGAAAAAGTCCCTCGGGAAGGATCCCTCGGCAACGATCCCTCGGAAATAAATCCCTCGGAAAATTTCCCCGCGGAGTTTTCCCTCGGAACGACCGTTAGCGGAGTAAGCCGGTTGCCTCGTTAAAACCTCTTACGGAAAACCCATTGGGACAAAACCGTAACAGGAAAAAGAGTACAACGCAACTTACTCAACGATCGCCCTCAAGAAGAACTCGAAGATAGAGTGGTGACGACGGGGTGCGTAAGCTGATCCTCCTCGATCCGAATTTCGCCAAGTAAGCCCCGAACTGCTTCCGCCAATTTCCTTGCCTTTGCGCGGGTGATTGCTCCTTCCGGAATGCTGAATGCCTCGTCTTGTTCCTCGATAGAAACCTCCATGTCCGGAATCATATCATAACCTAAAGTCCAAATATTTTATATATATATAAATGATTTAAAATGTGATTATTTGGGTTGTCTTGGAATGGACTTGCCAACTCATGTTAGTTCGTTTCCAACTTGCAAAGCAAACGATTTTTGGAATCTTTCAACTTATTGAAAAAGCATAAGAAACAGGCAAAAATATAAAAACACCGAACCCCATGTAATTTTTGTTTTCTGTTCAATTATTTTAGTATATACCTTTGTTCTATATTTATAAATTGTAACTCCACGTATTTTTAAGTTCTTCTTTTATGCTTTGATACGTTGTAATTCCCCTTTGTTTTCCCTTTCTCCTTTGGAACCTTGTTTGCTCTGTTATGGAGCTTTGATTTCAGTAATAACACACTCATATGATTCACCTTGAATATCTACTTTGAAGTCTATCGCCTAAATTGTTTAAACCACTTTTAAAACATTATAAACAACGGAATCATCTTTCTTGATTGATTTTATTCATGATTGATGAATGACGAGTTTACAACAATAACAACGAAAATGAAACACATATGCCTATTAATGATCTAACGACTAAAACATCGGCCCATTAAAACATTCAGCCCAATATGTTTATTTTTTCCGGAGAATTACTTTTGCGCATCCACACGATAGAGTGATTTTCTTACCTACAATATCAAAAATAGCATCAGATAAATGGTCCCATTATTATGAATTGGATGGGGTTAAAGCACTTTAACTTTTATTAACAAAATTAAATTCAAATAAGAAAATCCGAGGAGTTTAAAACAAGTCTAGTGAAATTTATTAGATAAAATTGTAGTATTTTAATTTTATTTTCTTTCGTTTTCAATATATATAATAATAGATCAAAGTGTAAATACTAATAGAATACTGACAATAATCAACATCTACAAATATTTTGATTACCTGATATATCTGAGTTGCTCCTCCACTTATACCCTGCCGGTATTTCAAATGGATCCACCATTTGTTCCTCTTCCTCCTCCTCCTGCATCCGCCGCTGTGAGCTTTTCCCGGTGGCCGTGATGTTAAACCTCAGCCAAGACGGCGTTGAAAACGATGGCCGTGAAGTTGTTCTTATGTCGGATTTTTCGTCACCGCTCACGTCGGATTGCTCTTCGACTGCAGCTGAGAGGTGTCTCGGGCTTGACAGTGGTGTGTGGAACTGATCCATCGGCCGGAGAGCCACGAACTTGCTGAACGTGATGACTACCTTCACCGTCGGGATCACCGGTATCGACAACTGGGTCCCACACAAAAAAAACAAAATACATAATCAGTGTCTAATTTGGTTGACCGGTTTAACCAAATAGAGATTTTATTGGCGCAATACTATTCTATACGGTTCATAATTCTCATGCAAACGCTTAAAACACAAAAAAATAACAACAACGATTGAAAAAAAACCGAAACAAAATTTTCAAGATTGCCCTTTATTACCTTGACCGGAAAAGTTCCCGCCGGGAACTTGGTGGTGAGCAGCTCCCGCATTCTCCGAACGGCTTTAACGTTGTTGGCTAAAATATCGAGCAACGGAAGCAACTCCTCTGTCTTCAAAGGAAAATCATTTGTTAACCAAACCGAAGGACTTAAACTCTTGACAAGTTCCTTTTCTTTTATCCGCGGCACAGAAGAAGCCACCGGAATCGCCGGTTCCGGCAGAAAAACCGACCTTCTCCTCCTCCGCGGCGGGAACTCTTTCTCCTCAACGTTGAAACAACTGTTCTGCCTCCTCTGCCGCCGCAATGGTTCTGAGAAACTCCGATGATTCTCATCCAACGAGAAATTCTGCTCTGTTTCTCCGGCGGAAACGACGACTTTCCGCGATTTGAGACTGAAACTCACGTTCTCGATCTCGTAAACTTTAGCTTTCCATTCTCCGACGGTTTCAATCCTCTCTTGCCGTCGCCAATTCGTCATCTCAACGAGCTCTGCTTTTGTAACATCCATCCCTGGACGGTACATGCTCGACTGAGAGCAAAAACTGGTGATATCATTATCGCTAATCGGATCTCCGGCGTTTTCGAAAGCGTTTAAGATCGTTTTATCGTCTCTGTTCAGCACAAGTAACGTTCCGGGAGAAACGTCGAGGAACTCGTCTCCGTCGCTGAGGAAGAGAAAGCTCTGGTTCGCGCGGCGGATTTTGAACCCGTCGAATCCGACTAAAGAAGTATCGGCGCGTAGATCTCCGCCGCGTTTCCAGATCTTGTAAGTGTCTGAAGGAGCGATTTTCCCGACGAAAGGAATCACGGAGCTCTCGAAGTGGAAAGAGATCTCCATGTAGAAATCTCTCATGCGGCGGAGGACGGCGATCAGATGAGGCAGTCTCCGTCTCCACTTGCACCACGCAGATCGACGGTGATGCCGGAAAATCGTCTCCGTGATCTCGGAGTTCCGACGACAAAGCGCCTCGTGCATGGGATTCCAACCGGCGGCGTTCTGGAGCGTGATATCTGCGCCGGCGGAAGAAATCGTCTTCGCCGCGAAAACGTCCCCGATACGCACAGCCAAATGGAGAGGCGTTTCTCTGAAGGGAACGTCGCGGCGATCGAGGATGGAGGAGATTTGATCGGCCACTCGTTCTTGGCTCATTGAGTCGGACTCGGTGTGGATATGTTCTGGATCGGTTAGCTTAGGCAAGGACAAAACCAGACGAGTCAAACCGGTGTGATCTCCTAAAACGACGGCATAGTGGACGGGACTGTGAGCATAATCCTCTACAGTAGTGGCCGAAATCTTTGCCGGCGAAGACTTGGCCATATTTTTTCCGGCGATTGTAATAACAACGAGGAGTTTGAATAACTTTTAATTATAACAAAAAAGTATTAACAGTCAACGCAAATACAATTTCATCCATACTTTTTTGGGCAAGTATGTACTTATTACTTATTACACAAATTTTTATTTTATTTTATTTTTGGCAAAGATTTTTTTTTGTTTTTTTTTCAAAATCTTAGATTTTTATCCAAAGTATAATGACCTCGTAATATACAACAATTAACTGCACGTAGATATGCACTAAGATAGGATTAATAATTTAAAACAATAGGATTTATATGAGAAAATAAAAGTTATCAAATATTCAATCAATGCAGAGCCAGATAAATAAATATGATTGGTGTATTTTTTTCGTTATACCAAATTAACTGTTGCGGTCAAATATCAAGTAATGAATCATTATGGTATTGGTATTAACAGTTTTTTTTTTTTTGAAGTTAAAAAAATTTATGATATATAGTACTCGTAACAGTTAGACAACATAAACGTTTTCATTTTATATATTTTTTTGCCAAACGTTTGAAACCATCTACTTTAAACAATTTAGGTGATCATTTTTGAGGTTTAAGTATGTTTTTTTTTGTACTAGATATGTTTTTTTTTAATAGATTTGTAAAGATGTTTGATGAAAATATATCTTAATTTTGGAATGGTTTTGAACCTGCTGGATGAAGCAGAGTCTCTGTGTTGGGTTCAGTTAAGTTCATGTTTGTGTGTTGAAATCGATTAAGTTCATGTCCAAGCATTAACCTCGAGTCTTACCTTCCTCTGTCATCTATCCACGCCCGAACCCGAAATTTGTTCAACAGAGAAAAAAACCCACAAAAGCTTTGAGCTTTGTTAGTAATGGCGGGTTTGGCAATTTCACCTCCTATCGGTCTTTCCTTCTCTTCTCGAACTAGAAACCTTAAACCCACTTCGTATCTATCTCACAATCAAAGGTAATACCTTTCTAATCGCAATCACACTCTCACACGGTGTACATATATGTTTGTGCCTCCGCTTCATTTACGAGTTCGTTCCATGTAAGATTTATTATATGACCTTAAATTTCTCTTTTTTGTTTTCTTTGTTTGATTTTGTGTAGAAATCCTGCAAGGCGTATCGTTTCTGCGCTGCCGAGTCCGTATGACGATTCTCTGAAAGCTGGTAACTTCAAAGCATTTTGGGGGTTTTAGGCTTTCTATATGTTGGAACTGAGTTGTTTGATGCTGAAGAGTATTGTTTTAGTGCCGGATTATTGATTTGTGTTTGATGCTTTCAGGACTTTCGAGTAATGTTTCTGGATCCCCGATAAAGCTTGACAACCAGGATCCTCGTAGCGTTGCTCCAAGGTCATCTCTGTTCGCTTCTCCCTCTTGATTACGTTCTCACCATTGAAATTGAAGTAACTCACTGCCTGTTCCTTTCTACGACACTCTTAAGTCTTCAACTCTTTACTTTAGGTATCCAATTCTATGTGTTTCTCTTAAGCTAGATTGAATGTTAGAGTTCTTATTAGTGCCGCGTTTCACACTCTTTCTTATGATAATACATGGGTACCATAGGCTATACGGTTGTAAATTGGTTGATAGATAGCTTAACCTTTCTATTTTCAATGTGTTTTAACCGATTTTCTGTGTTGCAATGTTTAGATTTGGAGTGATAGAGGCGAAAAAGGGAAACCCGCCTGTAATGCCTTCAGTGATGACCCCTGGAGGACCTTTAGATCTTTCTTCTGTGTTATTCCGCAACCGCATAATCTTCATCGGGCAGCCAATTAACGCACAGGTTGCTCAGCGAGTCATATCTCAGCTTGTAACCCTTGCATCTATTGATGATAAATCCGACATCCTGGTTAGCTACAAAAAACTTCTATTTTGTCTCAGTTGCTTTTCCAAGAAAGTAATATCTCATATTTACTGCTATTCTGCTTCAGATGTACTTGAATTGCCCCGGAGGCAGCACCTACTCCGTCTTAGCAATTTATGACTGTATGTCCTGGGTAAGTCTTTTTTCCTGTGATAACGATTACTATCAGGCAGAAACCTCGGTATATTATTAACCTATTGAATTTGCTTGAAATGCTCTTTAGATAAAGCCTAAAGTTGGAACAGTTGCGTTTGGAGTTGCTGCGAGCCAAGGAGCACTTCTTCTTGCTGGAGGTGAAAAAGGAATGCGCTATGCAATGCCAAATACTCGTGTCATGATACATCAACCGCAAACTGGATGCGGAGTATGGCTCTTGAATTCTCCTTGTTATTAGTTGGTATCTTATATGCGTATGAACTTAATTGATTTCATGTCAACATAATTTTTTGGCAGGGACATGTGGAGGACGTGAGGAGACAGGTGAATGAAGCCATCGAAGCCCGACAAGTAAGTCTCTCTTTATTCTCATGCTTCTTGCTTTAAGAATATGGAGGATGAGCTAAGATCGGAATCTTTGATCGGAGTGATCTCTTTTGTTGTCTCTACGTGCAGAAAATTGACAGGATGTATGCAGCTTTCACTGGACAACCTCTCGAGAAGGTGCAACAATACACTGAAAGAGATCGTTTCTTATCTGCATCTGAGGTAATTTACCGCTGATCTCACGACTAAGTTAATCTAACCAAACAAATCTTGTACATCAACTCGAATTTCTTTCTAATGAGCTATGGCTCACCGGTATTAGAGGGTTCAAAACCAGTGACAAACCACAACTCGTGGACATTGTCTTTGTTCCTCTTAATCTTTCTATACCGTTGTTGAATTTCGCAAATGATTTTTCCCGGTTATTTTCTTATGCAGGCGCTTGAGTTCGGGCTTATCGATGGTCTACTGGAAACAGAATACTAAAACAGCATACAGGATAATGCACAGAGACAAGATCATTGCAATGTTCAAACCTTCCAATTTCATTTGAATATGAACAGTTGTAACTGACATTTGTGCATAAACCAGTTTGGTTTTCTTGGTTTTACAGTCTTCTAAACAGAATACCAAACTGCTTTTACTTTTTTTCGCGCAAATTTATATTCTATTTCGGTTTACCAACCATAACCAAGCATACCGGAGTTTTGACCAATGCTGGATTGGTTTGGTCCAGCTTGTTTACTATTCAGTTAGGTACTTAATCCTATACAAGCTAACGCATATGTCGTTTGGGTAATGAATCTGTAACATAGAACTGTCAGAACAAGATATGAACAATGGCAACAACGGTGGCATCACTGAATATTGAGCTCTCCAATAATGTCTCCTTTGAACGACAAATATGTGAATCACAAACCAAAATTTCATTTCTGAAGCTCTGCTCTCTATAACCATCTGCTCCCGGACAATCACCATCAAGCCCCTGTCAAGAACAATCCAAAACATCCCAGATTCCTCCCGTTAGTCAACAGAAAGTAACCATTGGCTGACTCAATCCAAAGTCAAAACTGAGATCCAAAAGACAAAATTTAAAAATAGGTTGACTCAATCCAGGTCAAAGGTGGAAACTTTAGTGTGAATTGATCTTTTGTCCCCATCACTCTCTCTCTCTCTATATATATATGTGCATATATGATAATGGAAGATGAAAGACTTACCATAGTTTTGGCGCACCCATGTGAATTTGTGGATTGCCTTCAAAAGGGAACCATACCTCATATACTTCAAAGGTCCCATATGTCTATCAACAAACAAATACCGAAAATGACAAACTTTATGAGATTTCTCTCTGAGAAATAGTTTCAAAAATACCAAGAAAAATAGTTAAAACGCACGTACACTATCTCAGTGTATGGAAGTCTCCAAGCAGGGAAACCAAGGTGGCTCCGTACAGGTCCATAAACCAGCAACAGATCAGGCACGTGTACATTCTCACCTGCCAGAGTTTATGTCATCAGTTTCTTGAAAAGAAACTTTTAATAGTGATTTGAATTCCGTATGAGAGAATCAACACAAACCAACAACTCTTAATGCTTCGTTCATATGAGACTCTGTAAAAACGTTTTCCCCTTTGTCGTTCTCGGGATGGCTGGATTTCAAGTATTTCTGAAGTAGTATGTTGGCTGCTCTCGCAACAGCTTCTTTATTGTTGGAAGACGAAATGAATTCTATAGCAATGCGCTTTCGGTCAGGCGAAAAATCCTTTTCACCAGTCTCCTATGGAAGAAGAAAACAGACACTGAGCAGGTAAAGTAACAACCTAATAAGCTCCATTTGCAGATACTTTTGTGCGATAGTAACATGCGCATTTCTTAACTAATCTATAAGGTTCTTTATATCATGAAAGCTAAAGATTCGATTCATGACCAAAGAAGAAAACTAAAGAAAATGTATTTTCGTCGAAATGAAAGCTTTGAGATTATCATACCTGTAACAACAATAAACCCGGCACCATTTCAAGGATCATATCCTTGGATTTCTTCAATAAACCTAAAAGAAGCCAACTTTCAGCGATCATGGTACATATAAATTCATGAGCGAACAATTCGAGATAATTTGATAAAAAGCATATTACCTTGCGAGTCAAAGAGGCCAACTTGTTTCACCCCAATGGTCGTTAGCCATTGCAAAAGCTCAATAACCTTGGAAACATCTCGAGCTACTTCGATATCCACCACAACAGCTAGACACCGGAGTTTCTCAACATCGATGGAACTGTACTTTTGAATCCATCCTAACGATATCACATAGCTTTCAATTGTCTCAAAGATGCCAGAGACAATGTGCCATAAGCTCACAACAATGTGTATGAAACGCCATAGCAAATCAAGACCAAGATCACCAATCTGTGGAAAAAAACATTCCACACCCATATGAACATGACTTAAGAATTCATGATAAACATAAATCGACAGCAGAAATCAAAGTTATGGCTTGGAGAATCAATCTCAATGCACGCTAATTTCACATGATCTAAGCACGTTTTGAGGTAATGATATAAAGAGGCTCTTGGCAACACACAATTGTTCTTGACCACTTAATTCCATAAGCCTTGAAGCACTAATGAACTAAAAGCCTCCCAATGATTATATAACAATAAGGAGCTAAAAACTCACTTGCACAATCCAGGAACTCAGGAGCAGCATCGGGTCATTGAAATCCATATATCTGAAAATTCAGAAAAAGGAAACCAAATTACAGAAGATCATACAACAGAGCCAGATAAATAAGATCGGTTGCAGCAGCAGCGTATATGGAGCCGGAGGACGAAATTAAAAAAATACGGCTTTTCCGAAAATCGTTAATTAAACAGAAGAACCCAGAAGCAGAATTAACACACACACAAAAAGACAGATCGAAGAGAACATAGACGCATACAAGAACTGGCTGTCTCCGTAAACAACGTTGCGTGTGTTAGGGATGTTAACAAACCAAACTTCGAATAACCAATCGAGCTATCCTAAAACCCAAAACTCCATTATGATCGGGAAAGGAAAAAAAAAAGGAAGAATTTTGGGAGGCAAGATGAGAAAAAGGACACACTTTCGAGGATCTATTACCTCTGGATCAGACCCAGAATCCTGTTTTTGGTAAAGGTTCGCTAAAACCTTAGCAAATTAAGTGTGTTGCGAAATTAACTCTGTATCTGAGTGTCTGAGACGTCTGGGGTTCAAACTCTATCAAGTTAAGTGTGTTTCTAACTTTTCTTTTCATGGTTTTGTTGTGAATCGTTTTTTTTTTCCAACGTGAATCAATTTTTTTTTTTTTTTTGCCGTTATCATGATTTTGATGCGAGTTAGAGCAATCAAAATCACACAGGTTTGTTGAAAATTTTAAACTCGAGATAATCATATTATACAAAATATAACCAACAGACATAATATATGAAGAATTACAACAACAAAAAGCAGCCTCTTTACTTGAGATTCAGAACAAAATGCACAATATTTAGTAAGAGTCAAAAGTCCTACAAATCAAACAATTAAGTGTTGCTTCTCGCTTGGTCTAATCATCAAATGAAATAACAGAATATAACACTGATCAGGCCACTCTTCCACAAGAGAAAAAGCCTCCATGGAGCTGCAGTTTAAGGTTACAAAGGTGATATGCGTTTACTAGTTGAAAAGGTGTGTGTAGTAAGTAGGCACTCTATTGAGTAGAGTCTTCAGAGAATCTAGCATCAAACCCGGTAGAGGAAGAATGGACAGAACCAGCAGCTACACCAGAGCCACGTTGCAGCTCAAGCACAAGCCATCGAACCGCTCTACTCATCTGTTCGAGCCTTACTGCACTAATGGGCGGGAGAGTAGTCGCAGCTGCTGCTTGGCCTGAGTTAACTGTTGCTGCAGCAGTTAAACCAGTAGCCTCATCAACTAAACACTCAGATCCAATTCTCTGCTTCACTGACTCGACAAACTCCTCGGCTTGATCACAAGCCACACGGAACAGTTCCCATTTCTCCTTGAAATTCTCCAACGCAGCATCGGTGAGAGAAACTTTCTGCCCGCCCGCACTCTCCTTGGACTCGAGAACATTGGCTGAGGCAAGAACAAACTTCTCGTAAGCTATGTTCAATGAGTCCACCATGTTATCCATTTGATCCTCTTCTTCAGAAACTGCTTACGCCAAGTATTATATGAGATTTAAAGTTAAAACAATCGCTTCTCTTACGGAGAAGGAATCAAGCAAGAGCGCAGCAAAGTCTAAATCTTAGGCATGTGTGTATCTGGAAATAAGAAACCCTAAACCCCAAAATTCTCAATTCGTCCTCCCTAAGCAGAGAGTGAGAGGAATCAAAATCTCAGGGGAAAAAAAGAAATCATAACAAAAATTACATCTTTGTGATGAGAATATGACGAAATTGCAAATACGCGATTGCTTTCGGAAACCCAAGTCGGAGTAAGAATAAAGACTCGACAGGTTTTGTTTTTTCTTATCACGGGACAGAATCAGCCGCCTCAAATCGGCGCTTGAAGGAATTGAATCTTTAGACCGGTTTGAGGCAAAATCGAAGACCAACGAAATCAGTCTGAGGGAAAAAGGACAGAACAGGAGAAGAGAGAAAGAGGAGAAACTTACCGGAGATATGAACGGAGAGTTGATTTGTGCTCACTGTTTTCTTTTTCTTTGTATTTATCTCTCGTTACATCCAGAATTGGTCAATTAAGACCGGGTTTAATGAAACCGGACCGAGCTAGACCCTTATTATTACAATTGTACATAAAAGAAGTGTTTTCTGCATTGGAACGTTATTTATATATCTAAATTTCAAATTTGTCATTTTTCATCTTTAGTTTTTTTTTAACCAAATTTTATAGTATTTAAATTTTGGGATTTTTTTTTGTTTTTTGGCACAATAGTATATAGTTCTATTGCTCATTGGAGTTTTATTTAGTGCAAGAAAAGAAAGGGGAAAAGAAGCTGTTTAGAACACCAAGCTATAATAGATTCTTAGATTGATATGATAAGAGGAAGAANGATGAATAGTATCCCACTTGTCCCACTTGTAAACCCACTTGCAAATGTGTGGTTGGGATTAAAAGTTAGAAGATATTTGTTGTATTTGGTTTATATTTGTGATGTAAATCATAAGTTAAAGGAATGAGAAAAAAGAGAGACTTGTTCTTTGTGTTCATCCTTATCTCTTTGATCTTCTTCTTCATTCTTCTTCTTCACCTCACAAAAATCAACACATTACATACATGAGAAATAAAGCTTCAAAACAAATAAATTTTACCAAGTGATCTTGGTCTAATGGATTCTTTGGGAGAAGAGATCCACTTGTGAGAAGAGGAATTCCCAAAGAGAATAGACAAAAAGCTGTCTCCAGACTCACAGAGACTAAGGCCTAGGCACGAATTTTGTGGTATATATAAAAAAAAGAAATTGTATCTGGAATCAAAGATCTACGTACGACATATCATCACGAAAATCAATATTATTGTTCTATTTCTGGTTTCTGTAAGGTTCCCTGTTATGTATGGCTCTTCGATATTTTGTTGCTCTGGTGCTTCTAGACATTTGGGATTTTCTGATGGTTTTTTCCAAGTTTTGTCCATTTTTTTTTATTATTTCTGCATTGGAACGTTATTTATATTCGTAAAATCTCGTTTCAATGTTTCTACAATGTGTATAAAGTGTATCAACTAGTATGACTTATACATGAGTTTTCAAGAGTAATTAAAGACTATATATTAGATTAGCTAATTGTTGGCAATGATAGTGTTTTACGTATACAGTTCAATTGTGTTTAAGCTCTGACAAATTCTTGGATACGTTATATATATTGAAATAATGCAATTAGTTTAGCTGTGCCCTACATCATCAGATGATATATATATATATATATATATAAAAGGTGAATAACGCTTGTCTATATACATTATTATGTTATTGGATTTGGAGGCCACATAAGAAGCGTTTTCGAACTTTTTGGTCAAAAGAAACTGATATTATCGAAAAGTGTAAACCACATATTTTTCTAAAGATTTGAAATACCTCAAATATTAATAGAAAACTTCTAATAATAGAGCAACACAAAGAAACTGTATAATTAAAAATAGCAAAGTGTGCATATATAACAACGTAATATAACAAAACAAAAACATCTAGAAATTTTCGAAAGATGAAAAATCTTTCAATATTTCTATTTGTTTTCGCCCTTTGCATCAATCCATTTGAAGGGCTAACGACAACAATCTTAGTCAGGAACAGCCTTGCATACAGGAAATGGCTCAAGGTACATTGTGAATCTAGGAGCACGAGAAAGGCACAACAACAAAATATGGGTATCCATTATCTGAGACCGGGCGGAAAAGATTACCAATTCAGTGTCCAGGATAACGCGTATACACCGGTCCTAATCGTGTGTAAACTGAGCAAAGGAGCTGACTATAAGGTCTCTAAGGAGTTTATCGCCTATCAACAGAACCCTAAAGTGCCTCATGGTGGCTCGTATAATTACGTAGCTAAAGAAGATGGGATCTATCACAGTAATTTTGTGGATTTTAAACTTTATAAGGTTCAAAATTGGTACTAGAGATCCTATATAAAATCTCTCTTTCGCTTGTGTTATCAGAAATTTAAAACATATATACTATTATTTTTAACATCATTGATTAATATATAAATACTTGTAAAAATCATTTATATACTTATAATTAAATATCAGTGATATACTTGTAACAAATCATTCCTATTTATTTCATTGAACTTTCAAATTTATGTTGGTATTTGGTGTTATTCAAAATACAGAATTTGTGTTTGATCTTTTATTAATTACATGAGTTTTGATAAAATTTTATCGTTTCTGGAATAGATTACGATGAATGCGGTTTTAGATTTATTTGACCCTCGGTTTTCTATTCCACGGATACTTGGGGTTTATAGGCGGTTAAAGTTTATGTCTAGAGGCCAAAAAAAAAAAAAAATTAAAATTAAAATTGATCTAATACTCTTTTAACTATTTTAAAATCACACACAAGCCCCTAAAAATATCTCACAGTCCATATTATTATTTTTTGTTCTAAGTTTCTGCATTTTTTTCCTAAATCCCACAATAGATAAGTTTCTGCATTTTTTTCCTAAATCCCACAATAGATAACTTTTTATTTATTTTTAAAGTCACAACCTATTATGTGAAGTAAAATTATTTACAGTTTTTTAATTAAAATAAAGGTTTGCACTTTACAGTTAAAAGTTTTGTTTGTGCACAAAAAAGAAGAAGAAAAACTGTGCCGTAGTCTTGTTTATAGTTTATAGCAAACTCTTTTGTAAAAATCGCTAATCTTAACAGACTTTGGGACAACAAACCTTACCGTAGACATTGCAGACTCAACAGACGAAACATATTTGACACTAAACATTCCAATGGAACATATATAGATCCTTAAACTCTAAACATTCGAATTATATATATAAGTCTCCAAAACACTTAATTAACATACTAAACAAACCTAGATCTCAAAACAATAACATGCGGTTCGAACCCAGAGTTCTAAACTCTTACATGCGACGAATCTATATTATAAACCGTAGATACAGATCGTGACAAATTAACCTTTAACAAACAAAAAAGATTTAGATCAGATGAAAGAACGGAGCTTTGTTGGCGACAGTTTATGTTATCTGGCGGCATAGGAGATCAAAGATGAATGAGAGGCTGGTTTTGTCGAGGACATATATATTGAAGCATACGCAAAAGTCCAACACAAACTTATAATCCAATACATGTTCATAAACCCATGTAATTAGGGTTTCCAAACAAGTTTTAGACTCAAATATATATTGTTATGAGCATCAATGTAAGTAACTGTGAGGTTTGTTTGATGCAACTCTCCTCCTTCACATTTATGAAAAATTAATCGAAAATCTCTTTGTTTTTTTGTGACAACTAAAGTTTCTTTTCCTTTCTTTACTTCTTAATTTGCACATAATAAAGCTCCAATGAGCAATTTCCCTTTCTATATATTTTATCTATCTCAATAAGCTCTTTTGGAGCATGAATCATACTTGTCTTGCATCTACTTACATACTTGAAAATGCAAGCGAAAAAGGAAGAAGAGAAAACTGACATAACTCATAAGTGGCAGTAGAGCTAGATAACAAAACCCTTACAAGAAACAAAAATAAATAAATGAAAGTAGTAGAGTTGATATTAGTAACAAAAAAAGAGGACCGTCATAACAATATTTTTAATATGGGATCTACTCAATATTTTCATTTTTTATTTTATTTCTTGAACACGTATCCCTCGGTAGTGTACTAACGTGACACAAAACCGTAGAGAGTTAGCCACTTTTTATATAATAGGTGATAATGCGTTGGCTTGATTCACGTTGACATTCGAGAAGTGAAAAATTCATCTATGAATGTATGCTTCTTTGAAAAGATATATTCACTGTTTTGTCTGAGTTATGTGTTCCAAAGTTATTTATTAATCCTGGTGTAGATGTATGTTTTTTTTCATAAGTAGGCCACACTTATTTTGATATATATATATTTTTTTAGTCAATGAAAATCTAACAAACACTATATATAAAAACACCAAGTTACAACCATCATATTCAGCTATAAATACTTTCTTCAAATCCAGAACAAACCAAAATAAGGAAAACCATTAACTACCACCTACGAATCCTCCTAATATTGGCAAAAGATAAGAATTATAACTAAAAATTGAAGAACCCATGTACTATATATATACCACAGAAAATTTCCAATTAACAATCAGAAGAGCGTTTTTGTTAACAAGAAAAAAAAAACAATGAAGATCCTTTGTTTAATTTTTGTTTTCTTCGTCTCTACGTCTCTTGTTGCCGCCGAATCTTCAAACTCAATCTACCAAAACTTTCTCCAATGCTTCACAAACCAAACACGCGCTCCTCCTAGCTCATTATCCGACGTCGTTTTACCACAAACCGTAGCCGCCTTCACCCCTGTCCTACGCGCTTACATTCGTAACGCGCGTTTCAATACTTCCGCGACTCCAAAACCAGCGATCGTAATCGCGGCGCGTTCCGAGGCGCACGTCCAAGCCGCCGTCGTCTGCACCAAATCGCTAAACTTCCAGCTGAAAACTCGAAGCGGCGGCCATGACTACGAAGGCGTTTCTTACGTCTCTAGCTCTCCTTTCTTCGTCCTCGACATGTCAAATCTCCGTAACATCACCATTAACGGAGACTCCGCCTGGGTCGGAGCCGGCGCTACACTCGGCGAGGTATATTACAGGATTTGGGAAAAAAACAAAACCCACGGCTTTCCCGCCGGAGTTTGCCCCACTGTCGGCGCCGGAGGTCACATCAGCGGAGGCGGTTACGGGAACATGATCAGAAAGTACGGACTTTCCGTTGATTACGTCACCGACGCCAAAATCGTAGACGTTAAAGGAAGGGTTCTTGATCGGAAATCAATGGGTGAAGATCTGTTTTGGGCGATAAGAGGCGGAGGCGGAGCCAGCTTCGGCGTCATCTTAGCATTCAAGATCACACTCGTAGCCGTTCCTAAAACCGTTACCGTTTTCAGAGTACAGAAAAACTTGGACGAAAATGCCACCGACATGGTCCATAAATGGCAGTTCGTAGCACCCAAGACTGATCCAGCTCTGTTCATGAGGCTATTGTTACAGCCCGTGACTCGAAACAAAAAGCAGACGGTTCGAGCATCGGTCGTGGCTCTGTTCTTGGGAAACTCAAGGGATGTCTTCTCTCTGGTAACCAGAGATTTCCCGGAGCTCGGTTTGAAGAAGGAGAATTGTACGGAACTCACTTGGATACAGTCCGTGCTGTGGTGGGCGAACCACGATAACGCCACACTGGTTAAACCCGAGATTCTACTGGATCGAAACCCGGATTCGGCTTCTTTCGGGAAACGGAAATCGGATTACGTCGAGAAAGAGATCACCAAAGAAGGGTTAGATTACTTGTTCAAGAAGATGATCGAAGTTGGGAAAATCGGTTTAGTGTTTAATCCTTACGGAGGGAGAATGAGTGAGGTGGCTACGACGGAGACTCCATTCCCGCACAGGAAGAAGCTTTACAAAGTTCAGCATTCGATGAATTGGAAGGATCCGGGAACAGAAGCGGAAAGCAATTTCTTACAACAGACAAGAAGCTTCTATAGCTACATGGCTCCTTTTGTGACCAAGAACCCTAGGCACACGTATCTAAATTACAGGGATCTGGATATTGGGGTTACTAGCCATGGGCCAAATAGTTACAGAGAAGCAGAGGTTTACGGGAAGAAGTATTTCGGAGAGAATTTTGATCGGTTGGTGAAAGTGAAAACTGCCGTAGATCCGCAAAACTTTTTCAGAGACGAACAGAGTGTACCTACCTTGTCTGGCAAGCCATCTGGACATTAGTTCATAACAATGTTCAAGAAAGCGCTAAGCGGGCGGCGATCAAGAGCCTAGAACAATATGCTATCTAAAAACTGATTACTTTTTCTATTTTCAAAACTTGTAAGTTGTAATAATACACGATATAATATCTAAAATTGATGTTTCTCTTTGGTAATTAATAAATTATACAATCGTTTTCAACAAACGGCCTAGAACCTCAAATTTCAGCAGAAAATTAATCCGCTACTGTATGAATCTTACTATAGTTCCGGTCGAATCCTACAGAATGAAGAGCTTCTATGGCCCTAAAAACATGGATATCTAAAAATATTGAAACAGAAGAAGAAGGGGCTGCTTCTCAAAATCTTCTGGCTCGATGCAAAAACAGGTATTTTTGCAGGCATCAGGTGAATTCTGGAAACTCAGAAAACTTGCCTGATGTTTATGTTGATCCTCGAAGTTTTGATGTACTCTGCAAAAAAATGTCCACTTTCACGGGAAAATTCTGATTCAAGTGCGCCAATTTCCGCATTTTCCTCGTCCGTGAAGATGCGGGGTACGCCTGCAACATCAGAGAGGATATGTATCAGACAAGAATATGGGACATTTCGGATTCTTTCTTGATAGAAAACTGGCAACGCGATACAAATGAAGTAGGTTACCGTGAAAGCATTCCCTGGCTTCTCCAGCCATTAGTACAACATCTCCACATCTGAGATACATAGCATGAGGAGGGTCTTCTTTTGATTTTCCGCCTAAGAGAAAAATAGCTTTACATCCAAGGCTGCATAAGAAGTAGTTACTTTATTGCGCTTCAGAGTATATTACGTTTTGCTAAGAAAGAAGGCAAAGAGATATACCTCATGCTTACAATGGGTTTACTCCAGTCAGCTTCCATGTCATCAAGGTGGCCTCCAAGGGTATCACCTAAAGAGTGGGTCAAAACGTTTTCAAAGATTAACCTTTTGCCAAAGCAAGAAATACAAATTTAAGGTAACTTTACCTAACCCAAAATAGTTTACAATCGCAGCCTCTGGACGGAATTCCTCCCCGACAGGCATTGCAATGGCAGCGTGTGTCTTAGCTAGTTGACAGAGTGCATCAGGGATGTTGTTATGAGGGAGAGAAACATCATAGTTGCGCTGGAAAAGAAAAAGAAAAAAAGCCAAAAGAATCAGCATTCATTTTAGGCTGCAATAGGTGCTAATATTACATCAAAAACAAGTTCCAAGATTTGACCTTGGACCAATCAAATTGTAAACCGAGGGTGCTCCACCGAAGCTTCCTTAAAAGAATTGAAGCGGAAACTGATTTGCAACTTGTTCGTTTTGCTTTTGCAATATCTTCTTCATCATCATAGAACTTCCATTTGTTGTTGTTGATACAAGTTTCATCAGATGTAGGATCCTCCTGAACCAACACCTTGTTTTCTTTAACTGAACCAAACAAATCAGCTATGGGACCATAGATTGCATTGTGATTTGTTCTATTTGGAGGCTGCGGAAAATTCGTCAAGCTCTCTTTAATCCATTTGCATTGCTCCTCCAAACTCAATGCACCAGGGATAAAGTAAAACCCTGCATCACTCCCATAAGTTTCAACATTCAAACATTGCAGGCAAAAATCTTCATACCCAGACCAGAATTAAAGTGCATAAGCTTTGAAATTTGGGGTTTTTTTTTTTTACTTACCGGGGCGATTCTCGATGCAGAAAACCTGGGAATCAGCTTCCGCAACCCTAATTCCGTCCGGCAAAACACCATTCTTGTTGAAATCTTGTAAGATCAAATCAAAATCAAGCAACGCCGACAAATCAACCGGTTTTGGTAGCTTCTTCCTGCGAGTTCAAGTGAATATAAGCGGGAGGATACAACAAACGCAAGTGAAGGGGAGGTCAAAATTGTGCGTACTTTCTAGAGAACTTAGAATCCTGTTCATAGTAAAGCTTGTATTTTTTCTCTGCTCGCCGGAAAGCCGTACGATCCGCGTCCTCAGAGACATTCGCCGATTCGTACATCTTCACCAGTCGACGATTAATCTCCGGTTCGGGAATAAACGAAGCCGATTTTACAGTTGAATTTGTTTTTTTTTTTTTAATTGGGTATATTAAATTTTAAAAACTCAATTTTTTTTTAATTTGCGATAAAAACAGTGGTCTTCCATAAGTTCCATTTTAGACCTATTTTTGACAAAGTTGGAGAAATCAACCCTGCATTACTACTTGGGCGAAATTAAAGAAACAAAAAAAAAAACTGAAAAATTGGAAACTAAAAGTGTCATTTGAAACGCAATCTATTCTAACAATGCAATAACAAATTTTCTTTGAAACCTTACTTTGTTAAATTCGCTAAATATAACAGTTTAGATTATTTAAAACTTAGAAGTATTAATTAACTATTTGGTAAATTTAAATGGGCTTCCATTCTAATTATTTAGTTTAAATAAGAAAAATTTAAGCACATTTTTATTTACTAAAAAGTTTTTTAAAGGTTTTAATAATCTTGAAAGAAGTAATTGCAATTAACTTTAATTTAATTTTCAATTTTTAGAAAAAACCTATTATCATTAATGTAAAATATTGATATAATTAATTGCATTACTCATAATATTTCAATTTCAAAGGTATATATACAAAACAATTACTCCATGCGCCAACATTATAGGGCCCCCAGCATTATATTATATCCATGCGTCAACGAATTTTGACAGAAAGAAAAAAATCTATTTATTTTGTTTGTCGGCCAACTTTACGAAACTATATAATATATAGAAAATTATACAAGTGTGTGTGTGTGAGTGAATGTAAGTAACGTCTTGCAAGTGTGGACCTTTCCGTCTGAGAGTATCCGAGTTTGCTCATCATCTTTGAAAGGAAAGAGAGAAAACCAAAAAAATTCAGACTTTTTCTTGTGACTTGATGACTCTCTATTCTTTCTTACCAACTCTATCTTTCCTTTTGACACTTTTGTTGACCTAATTCCTCCAAATTTCTCTTTCACATTGCCCCGATTTCGTCGTCTGAGAAAAATATCCCAACTTTTTCTATGGCTCTGAGGTGTTTCCCCATTTGGGTTTGTCCTCAAACCACTCATCGCTCTCCTCTGGTTGGTCTCGATGCTAAACGCCGTCGTGCCTGCTTCTCGTGGGAGTGCTCCTCCTCTGCTTCCCTGAACGCCGTCACTGACATTGAAGGCGAGATTCCGTACGGCCGTGAACTCGAAAATCCCTCTGATGCAGTGGGCCTGACTCAGGAGACCGACTCGGTTACCTTTCACAGAGACTTGAGTATGCTTCCTAGTGAGTCATCTCGTTCCTTCTCTTTCATCGACGATTTTGATCGACATGTTGTTTTATGGTGTTCACGTGGAAATGTTGATTGGTTGTTTGTGTTTATGCGATCATCCAATTCGAAAACTGTAAATTTAGGGGCTTGTTTAGCTGAATTTTGATTTGTGGTATCCTTTGTTTAAGCAGATGAGAGATCGATCATTGCAGGTATAATATATACGCTCAGAGATGTTGTGGATCGTTCTAGAATCTTTGTTGCACATTCTTACCAATAGCCTAGATTTTTTCAGAAGAGATAACCATGATCATGTCCTTGCATGGTTTTACAGAAAATCTTTGCTTGTTTCTGTTATATTTGATTACAGTCGTATTAAGTCCTCTGAACTTTTGTTCTCTGGACTTCTGATTCTAAGAGTTGTTTCGGCTGTTATTGATAAGCCGAAATGAGTGCTAAATTATGCATGAATGGTAAATGTCTTATGACATTAGATTCCTTCTTTTACCCTATTAGTAGCTGGACTTTATGTTTCAGATTCGAGTCCCGAAAATGAATCAATCTATGTCATTTGCATTGTGACATAGGGCTTGCTACACACGTGATGGAGTACAGTACTTGATATGCTTTGTTAATGATAGATTATTTTTTTCCATATTAGTAGCTGCATTTGATGTTTCAGATTTGATCTTTCTTGTTGTGTAGTCTCATAAATATATCAATCATTGTCCTTCGCATTGCAGCATAGGGCTTGCTAAACGTGTATATGTATTGAAAATGGATGACTTGATATGTTTTGTTAATACTAGATTCCTTCTTCTATATTAGTAGCTGCATTTGATGTTTCAGATTCAATCTTTTTGTTGTGTAGTCTCATACATATATCAAACATTGTCCTTTGCATCGCGGCATAGGGCTTGCGACGACACGTGTATCGATCTGTATTGAAAATAGAGTATTTGTTATGTTTTGTTAATGCTAGATTCTTTTTTTCCATATTAGTAGCTGCATTTGATGTTTCATTTTCGATCTTTCTTGTCGTGTAGTCTCATAAATATATCAATCATTGTATTTGCATCGCCATTGCAAGCCCTAACACTTATTACCTTGTTATTATCGAACTTATTACCTTTTTTATCTGTCCCCATTGCAAGCCCTAACACTTACAGTCGATTACAGAACCACTAACTGCCAACAGTTTTTACTCTTCTGCTGGCGATGATTCAAAAGTGCGAATTTCGTTTCAGGTCAGATATTACTTTCCTCACCTAACTGCAAATCTGTGTTTTTCTTTCTTTAATTTGCTTGTGTTTACATACACTCTCCAATTGCAGGGCATACCAGGTGCATATAGCGAGACAGCAGCACTAAAAGCATATCCAAATTGTGAAACCGTGCCATGTGAACAGTTTGAAACTGCGTTCCAGGTTTTGATTTATTGGCCACCTCTAATATATTCATGCCCACACAAAAAAAGTAGGGTGCTTTACTATGCTTTCATATGATTGATTATTCAGGCTGTTGAGCTGTGGTTGGTCGATAAAGCAGTATTACCGATCGAGAACTCAGTAGGTGGTAGTATCCACCGTAATTATGATTTGCTTCTTCGTCATAGGCTTCACATTGTCCAAGAAGTCCACTTGCCTGTGAATCATTGCCTCTTAGGAGTGCCTGGTGTTAAAAAAGAAGATGTTAAATGCGTTCTAAGCCATCCTCAGGTTCTTCTGGCTCCCATTTCCTTTAGGCGCTTCTAAGTTCACTGATGTTGAGTACTTTTTTTTCTTTTTCTCCAGGCTCTTGATCAGTGTGTGAATTCACTTAACAATTTAGGCATACAGAGAATTTCTGCAAAAGACACTGCAACTGCTGCTCAGGTGATAGCTCGGGATAACGAGTTTTTATAGGTCAATTCAGATAAAGGATTTTACTTCTTAGTTTTTACCCCGGTGAACTAATCCAACATTAAGCGTTTCTTCAGACTGTTTCTTCAAGCGGTAAGAGGGACGTAGGAGCAATCGCAAGTGTACGGGCTGCAAATATATATGGTCTAGATATTCTTGCCGAGAACATACAAGTAATTAGTCTCCATCCTCTACTTTACTGATAAATTTGTTTCCTAGGAAAGATATCAACATATTGAAATGCTCATCATTGGATAGAAAGTTAAATCATTTATGACTTAGAAGGAATGTGATTAAATATATCAATTATCCCCAATCTTTACGTTGATGTTTTGTTCTTTCGGCTGTTTTCAGGATGATGCTAACAATGTGACCCGCTTTCTGATACTTGCGAGAGAGCCTATGATTCCAAGAACAGATCGACCATATAAGGTAATTATAAATCACATCTTTATAGACAACTAAATCGGCTGAAACTTATAATTCCCAATAGTAATGCTTCTGTTTCTCTCAGACAAGTATCGTGTTCTCGCTAGAAGAAGGTCCTGGTGTGCTGTTCAAGGCCTTGGCTGTTTTTGCTTTAAGAAGCATTAACTTATCCAAGGTAAGTTCCGAGGAAAAGTTGTATACTATTATCGGTAATACATTCATAAAGTAGGAATATATGACGTAACTTTTGCACTTCTTTAGATAGAAAGTCGTCCACAGAGACGAAGACCGCTAAGAGTCGTTGATGGTTCTAACAATGGAAGCGCCAAGTAAATAGTTTTCTTACACACATCATGGAGACATTATTATTTCGAATTAGTTGAGTGATTGTTTTGTGATGATGACAGGTATTTTGATTACTTATTCTACATTGATTTTGAAGCTTCCATGGCTGAAACACGTGCTCAGCACTCCCTTGGCCATCTACAGGTCCCAGTTCTTGCAAACTCCAGAGCTTTTGTGGCTGGTCTTAAGTCTAACCGTATCTAAAGATCCTGCCTTTCGGTTTTGCAGGAATTCGCAAGTTTCATCCGTATCCTCGGGTGTTATCCAATGGATCTAGTCAGATAACCGAGGAAAATCTCCAATTGATTTCATGTTACCTTACTATGCAGAACCATGTGAATATACCCAAACAGAAGAACCAGGTTCGTGGCTTTGGCATACCGCAAGACTTTTCTTTCGCCATTTTCTCATCATAGAAGTTTAGCTTCAAACTCTTCATTGCTGAGACAAAAACAGTTAAACTAGCTTATTGTTAAGAACATGGTTTGTACATTAAACAGGTTTCTCAGTTAAGTTCAGTGAATAAATTGGTAACTGTCTAAAACCAAACCCTGTGATACCAAACATATCTCAGGTTCTTAACGTCTAACATCTGATTAATTGTTTCATAATCATCATTACAAAAAAAAACAAAAGCGCTTTGTTAAACATAAGATTGATCTTTCAGTTCGAATCAGGAAATGAGGACTTTCCGAAACCACNAAAAAAAAAACCAAGATACCGCCACCATTTTGGTGGTTTATACAGTTTTTATCAGTCACAGAAGCTCCACATTGGAAAACGGAACTTCGAGCTCCGATTAGTTTGACCTCATTTTGGCGAAAGGGTTAAAAGCAGACCGAAATGATCGCTAGGCAACACTGGAAGCTCTAACTTCTTGATCTCACTCCTCACTTTCTTCTCTTTCACATAGGATAAACCAGGAATCGCCTCTTTCCCAACCATCTCGATTCCGCCAAGCTTGTAATCATCCAGACGACACAAAATCCGGTCTAACCGTTTCTGCAACGTTCGGTTACCAGACAACATTGGGTTTGCTTTTGTGTCGTATGTAAAACCGGAATCACCTGGTTTCAAAACCTCCCAAACATCAACCCATTTGTCTGGCAAAGGAAACTTCCCATCTAGCTTGTCGTCCCAGTTCATGTCTCCCCCGAATATCACGTTGGTATTAGCTCTGAGAATCTCGATCGCCTCTTTGGCTTGTTCAACACGTTCTCGGCTAAACATTTGGTCCCATTTTGGAGGACCTGGACACGGGCTCTCGAGATGGCTTGTTGCCAGAACAAGTGGCTTTCTACCCGGAACTTCAACCTCTGCAACAGATAATTCTCTTCCCATTATCGAGTTCCTAAAGCTTTTGCAGCTGAAAGATTTCACCCCCACCTTGCTCAACTGCAAATTACCGATAAGGGCCAGTTACAAAATCACAGGAATTCGTCAAATTTTAGAAGCTAGGGGCCTAAGACAAGCGTGCACAATCTTTACCAGCATGCAGAAGTAGGCTCTTGACTGTGCCACATCTAACGATACAGAACAAGAATACGCTTTCCACCAGTTCGACTTGCGGAAAATATCATATATCTCAGGAGTAACTTCCTACAATACCACAGTAAACAGCATGTCAGAAACCTGAGCTGCAACTAAATTTTGCAGATAGAAATCACTATATGGCAAATTAAAAAAAATGACCTGAAAACATATGAGATGAGGAGAATGGAGATGAATAAGGTGGCCGATCGCTTTCATCCTAAGATTCAACTCAAGATCCTCACGGAACCAAACATTGTAGCTCAAGATCTTCAAGCAAGAGAAAGGTGTTCCTGAATCAGAAGCTACCCCTACAAAAACAAGAGTGACAAACAAAGTAGAGACTTTAGCATCGATGGTCAATAGAAAGCAACCATTAGCGATACATCATCAAGTTCAATCAAAAACCCATATCAGGGCAAGTTTTGGTGAAACACATATCACACAGTAGCACGGACTCGTCTCTTAAACTGATATCTCAAGTATGAGCCACAATCCAGATAAATTAATCCGAGAAAACAAAAACAAAAATCACAGACCCACAAGACCTATAAACCCTAGGGAGTTTTAAAAAGCGACCTTTCGTTTCAATATCTTTGTTTTTGTTCATGAAACCCAGCGAATCAGAGCGAACAACAGAACCACCATCAACATCGATGACGTCATCATCCATGGCCTTGCGCTTGCTACACCGCCGCAGAGGAAAGAAAACCGACCCGACGGAGCAATCAGGGTTGTTGTTACTTTCGAGACCCGAATCGGTCAGGTCGTCAAAGCCCAGGAGAGAAGACGTAGGCGATCGCGTACCGCAGATATCGCAGACTGAGTTCTTGTATGTGTTCAAAAAAGTGCAGCCTTTGCACGCCCATTTTGGTTCATCGTTCGAGGAAATTGAGAGGGGAGAAGGGACAGATACGGGGGTCAAGCAGATCATACACTTGAGTTTCTGAGACGGAGAATTGAGGAAAGTACATTTGTTGCAGGACCAAGAGGACGAGGAAGACGATGACGACATTGCAAGGGTTGTGAGGAGTCGGAGTGTTGACATTTGCCCTAATTTTTTTACTTAATATCGATTTTGACTTTAGCATCGGTTTCCATCTAACGGCTACGTATCATACGACGCCGTAATGTTGTTTCCGGTGAAAAAATGGTTTTCCAAAATTAAAAGGTGAACAGTAATCAAACCGAACTCATGGTACACTAAACCGAACCCAAAGCGAATTTAACCAAAATCAGACAGAATCAGATGTCGGGGGATTGCACCATGTAACAATAACATTTAGGAAGACAGACTTTATTATACAACATATTGCCCCAACAACAAAAATACAAAGACTAAAATGGTCTACAAATAACACAACAAATTACAAAATTTTGATACAATATTGTAACTCACCGTGGAAAAATGAAAAATCACCAGAAGGGTAACAAAATAGAAGTTACAAGAATCATAATACTGACACAGGAGCCTCTTGAGAGACTCCTAGAGGAGGCTTCACCAGCGGCGACTTGAGTCGAATTCACCACCGTCTGTGTTCGATTTCCGACCTTCTTGCTGCACAAAATGAGGTAAGAGCAAGTAAATAAAAAAAAAGAAAATACAGAATTTATAACGTTTAAAAATATAAGAAACGAGGTTCCATCGCGAAAACCTTCATACCTTCCTGGGAAAATGCAGCTTCCATGACCTGAAACATACGCGTTTTCTCGATTTAGAAACTTTTATAATGAGAAACGTGAAAATAAGGAGAAACTTTGAATCTAGTTAACACAAAAGTTTTAATCTTTTGAGAACTTGGGACAATTTACACAACAAGGATCTTGATAAATCTTTTCTTATTATAGCCCTGCTTGTAACCCAAAGTAGAATACATGAAAAGAGAAGAGTTGAATATGAACGAGAAGGTACAAGCAAGGCAACAATATTTTCTAAGATATCGCAGTAGATAATCTTCGAATTCCCAAAAACAAACATGCTTTTATTAAAGGTGATTCAAGATTCAAGATCTTAGTGCATTAACAACCATATTTCGAGATTCATTATGAACAAGAGAACCTTCGTTTGAGAAACTAGCTTCTATGTATGGCTGCAAAGTTTTGTTAATTTCTGGTCTAGGACATATTATATGCTCACAACGAATAATAGGAACCAAACTGGGAATGGAAAATGCTTCGAAGTCACCTAAGTTTTAGCATATGATTAATCACCAAATCTCTATTTTAACTCAAATGGTGTTTCTTGATCGTCATAAGTCCTTCACCATAGATATTCAAAAACAAGAAGAAGAAGAAAAAAAGAGCTTACTTGGGTCGGTAGTAGTGATCATTGCCACACCTTTGAAGTCACATGAACCAGAAGCTCTTCCTTCCTTCTGGTAATAACTATTGAAAGCAAAAGAGGCATGTCCCTTCACATTATTCGGCTGATAACAACTCTCCCCAGGTTGAACCTCGCTACAGTTAGCTCTCCCGGGTCCACAAGCCCAATCCAACGCAGTCTGAAGCGTCTTTGCGTCCACACTATCCATAGCAATGCAGTACGTCTGGTTTGTTGTATCGTTGGCTAGAAACGTTCCGCTTCCAGATACATGAAGCAGATACACGGGCGTAGAGTTCCCATAGAATAATCCCCAGCTAGCTTCACTAACCGGAGGCGCCCTCAAATCCTCGTTAAACAGCTCATAAATGTAAACACTTGGGGTCATCTCTGGGTGCAAAGGAGTACCGGTTCTATCGAATATATGCTTGATCAAATTGGAGTTATACGTATCAGCATTGTCGATAGTAGCATGTGGCTCTTTCGAATCACCTTTTGACGGCCACCCGCTCTCGGTCACGAGAACAACCACATCAGAAACATTCAGGTTCTTCATCGAGACATAAGCAGCATCGACCATAGCGTCAAGCACGTTCGTGTAATGCAACAAAGTGTTGGGATCAACCATTTCCTTAGCCGGAATCAAGGGCTTGAACAAGCAGTTATCGAGCGGAACCACGCCTTTGTTCTGCATATAGACATAGTAAGGATACAGATTCATCATCAGAGGAGAGCCCGTTTTCGACAAGAACTGAAGCAAAGGAGCCATAACCGAATGCCAAGTCTGGTTGAAGTAAGCTTGAGAAGGCGGGAACGTATCGAGCATGATTGAAGCTGCGTGAGGCGTAGAGACCTTGATCTGAGTGTGGAGATTCGAAGCAACAAGAGCATTGTATAGAGACTCAATTGCAGGCAACAGCAAAGGAGCAGAAGAAGGCACAGTGGTTAAGACCTCATCTCCAACAGAAATGGCTGTGATTAAGGTTTCAGGGTAATAAGCAACCACATTTCGGCCAATCCACGACGCAGCTGTGCTGTTGGAGGATCCGATTGCGAGAAGCTGATTGTTTGGTACGCTGATTATGACCCGTATCTTGGTTTTAGCCAATGCCTTGAGCAAATCTGGATCGGCATCGTATAAACGGACATGGTTTACTTTCTGGGTTTGCAGTAGTTTTACCAATTCCGTCGGAGTGAGCAGATTGGAGACATCGGTGCCAATGTTGAACCCAACAAAGGGATCTTTGTCTTGTTCCTGAATCTTAATATTTTGCGATAAAGACGACGAATTTGCTGCAAAAGTTCCGACATAGAAGCTAACTAAGAAAAATAGAAACTTGGCAAAGATTTTTAACTAAAAGCTAAGATATATAAGTAAAAGGGTTTGTCTAGATTTTGGATTCAATACAAAAGTAGCAATTTAGCCAAGTGGAAATAAAAACCCATTCTTGATTTTGAAATTATATAAAAATCATCAATGCAAGCTTTGACGGTTTCAATTTGGGGGAATTTGGACTAAATGTCGAACTGAAAAATGGTTAACTTCGTAAACTTACCAGAAATCAAAAGAAGATTGAAGGTTACAATGAAGAAGAAGAAGAAGAGAACCGGAACGGTGGAAACCATGCTAGTGACAGCCATTGAAGAGGAGCTTGACCTTGAATTTATTCTGCAACTCTTCACCTTCCGATTCAGACTCAGCTACAGATCCTTGCATTATCTTCCTCCTCTTTCAACAGATTTTTTTGGGTTTCTTACTGTCTGGTTGAGAAAACCTAAGAGAATCGGAGAAGAAGAAGAAGAAGAAGAAGAAGAGAGATTAGACATAATTTTGAGGGGTTTTTTAGGCTTGAAGATTTATGTCTCTGTGCTTCCACGTGAATAAACAAACGCTGCTCGCTCCTCCCCACACAACAACTGGTTGATTTTCAGACAGAGCGTAAACTTACTATAATGCCCTTCACCACTTATAAAGCACCCAGCTAGACATCTTTTGTTTTGTTGAGTAGTAAGAAGACTACATTTACTACAAGGTGGCCCATTTGATTAATTTGTTGATAACACATTTTCTCATCTCAAACAATAAATGCTTTTAGAAAACTAACCAAGTAATAGTGTGCCAAATTGTAAGTAAAAGTAACAAAGGTTTGGCAAAATGTAACGTTCTACATATATCCTAATCTAGGGGAGTATAGTGGTGCATAAGAAAAATATAAAACAGCAATCCGACAAAACTTTATTTGTTCGTACAACATAGAGATCCATCTGCATTCTTAAGATAAAGATAAAAGCAAGCAAACAGAGAAAACTCAGAAAAAGAGGAAAGCTTTCTTGGGAGCTTATAAAACTCAGAAAAACATCTTATATGAGATTCCCTCGTCTTGATTTTAAATAGGAATGTCAATCGGGTTAGTCCGGCCCGAAACCCGTAAAGTCCGCATATATTTGAGTCCGGCTTCGTTCGGCCCGAAAAAAAATCGACTCATATTCCAAAGCCCGGCCCGGACATGGCTTTAGGGCTTTTTTTTTTACAAACACAAAAATTCACAATTTTCAAATGAATAATTAAAAAAAATATTTATAAAAATAAATCTAAATTGAAATGTATTATATCAAATCCAATTAAATTTAAAAGCAAAATTTTGACAAAAAAATAAATAAAATTCAAATAAATTGTATTACCAAATAAAACCTAAAATTAAAACACTTCAAATCTATGTAGTAGAGTTTAGATTAGAATATCATTCATCGTATTCTAAATCCTCATCACCATCAAGGGTACATATAAAAAAATAAAATAATAATATTAAGTTTTGACATGTATAAATCATATAGAAATGTCATTAAAAGTCTATAGATAATGACTCTAAAAAAATGAAGTAAATATGGATGAATGATAATGGTACATGGATCACGAAATATATAGAAAATATGTCATATTATTATTTTTAGAAAAATAAATGTTGAAATGAAATCTCTAACTAATTAATATGTAAAGTTTCGGGCTTTTCGGGCTAGTTTGAGTCCGTTCGAGCTAAGCCCGAAAAAACACACTAGCCCAAAAATCCTGTTTTTTTCGGGCTTATATTTTTAGGTCTGAGCCCGTTGTTTTTTTAGGGTGGGGCCGACCCTCGGGCTTTGGCCCTAATTGACACCCCTAATTTTAAAGTTAAAACTTTAAATCTTAGTTCTAGATTATATATTTCATTAGAACAAATATTCCTTGAATCATGGAATCACACAGGATTATAGGATACATATGCCCATTTCTTCAAACAATTATTTTATCTTATTAATAAAGAGTTTGTAACAATATTAATAAAGAGTTTATATTTTTAAACAACATTAATAAAGAGTTTGAAACAATATTAATAAACAATATTATTAAAGAGTTTGAAACAATAGAAAATTTCAAAAACGGATATCCGTTTATATTTTTTTTTGTAAAACCTTATTGGATTGGAAAGCTCATGTTATTTTTGGTTTGATTATGAGATTGTGAAACACAAAGTCCATTGAGCCCAATTTTCTCATTTTCTCCTTTTCTATTTAAACTTTTTGCTACTTGAATGATTCTTGAACATTTGCTACTTGTAATTTTTGCTATCATTTTTATTATCTATGTTTCATGTTTCATATTTTTCTAATTTTAATTAAATAGGCCGGATCGGATCCGGATATCCGCGAATATCCGAGTTTTTCAACGGATATCCAGAGCTTTCAGATCCGGATTCGGATAATAAAATTGATTATCTGGCGGATACGGATCTGGATACCTTGAAAAACCCAGATATCCGTTCCGTTTTCAGGCACAGTAAAAACTGATTAAAATTTCACAACTACAGGATGTTGAATTAATTAGTGTCCGACACGCTACACGTTGGTGAATATAATTGTAATCGTTCAAAATTTTAAAATACGAAAAACTAGTAACATTTAACAAATATTATTAATCTAAATTAAACCAGGCCAACCTCAAATTCAACTTGAAACATATTTAAAAGTAACAATATGTCTCATAATTGTTGAAAAATATAGTTCTTAATAAATAATAATGTTGTGAGAGTTTTGCCTCTGTTGATATTTATTTGTACATATGCAAATTTCTGGTCATTTTTGTAAGTACTAACAAAATATAACATTTATACCCTATTATTCATGATGATTTTGTTCATGTACAGTAAGATATATACGCTTATATATGGTACACGTAATAAGGTGAAATATGTCAATAATGTTTAACGAATTGGGTGCATACGCTTTGGAAAAAAAAATAACGAATATACAGTTTCCAAAAGCTTAAAAAGAAAAGATAGACCCAAAAAATAAAAGGGAAGACAATGAACCGTGACACTTTTTTGTCTGTTTCTCGCAATTATTAATTATGCAGTTATATAGTATTTCTTTTACAAGAAAAGATAAAAAATATAGTTGTTATAAAACGATGACCTTTAAGCAATTAAGCCAGAGGAAAAGACCACTACCTTAAAAGGCAATTGTAAAAAATAAAAACAATGCAGTTCTGGTAAATTACACAAGGCTTCAAAGTTCATTTTGAAGATTTTTTTTTTTTTCATTTTACTTTATATGCATAAAAAGCTTTCTACTTATGTGTGTTGCCAATTTGCCATTTTTTTTTTTTATTAAATTCGGAAGTAATCTCAGGCTCTTAACGGGCCCAGATTAATCTCCTGAGCGGGAGTGACACAGCCCACTTATGATGCTTCACTTGGCCAAGAGTTAATGTAATAATTCCACACCCGAGAGTATTCGATCCCTGGCCTAGATCCACAGAACCGAACCTCACCCCGAATGGGAACCACTCCACTACAACCTTTTGATTACCAATTTGCCATCTTGATGCCCTCTCTCTTACATTTGCATGTTCAATAATCATTCCCAAAATTTGTATGAAGCTACATGTTTTATAACTGATTCATGTGGAAGTTTAAGTTGTACGAATTGATTGTTGTTTGTCTATATGATTATTTGTTCAACTGACTCGAAAAGGTAACTCCTTGAAGTCAAACTTTGCTACTCTCAGCAATAACGTAGATATAGTTATCTCATACCAAACTTTGTTCTCTCTACTTTGAGATGCAATCACTAATGTTTTTCATGATTCCAAATGCTAATAAAATAACAAAACTAAAAAGATTTAAGGGATTCTATAATAATCTACATTAAATTCATACACGTCTAATAGTTCCTACATCAAGATAATATTGTTTTTTTTTTTACCAAAATCCAAAATACCCGAAATCCAAAATACCCGAAACCCGAAAAACTTAAAATACCCGAAACCCAAAAAAGTTCTATGAACCTAAATCCAAAATACCCGAAAAATCCGACCCGAACCCGAACGCTTATGCCTAGATCTTGTGGTGATATTATTGTTGAATTTCAAACAAATCTGGAGAGTTACGTGTGATTATATACCATTATACCCTTCGTTATTATAGTTTCTGCCGACTACCCAAAAAAGAAGGTTTCTATACGAACACGTGTATCATATGGCTGTTAGATTGAACATCATCGTTCCAAAAATAATGAATCTATCGGTTGTAATGCGTCTGTGATGATGACACTATATCACAGGCAGTAGCAGAGAAGTTGTCGGTCACTTAGAAATTAGTATTTTTAAGTGACCACCATTTGCTTTCTTTCTACCGAAAAAATTATCTGCTCGTTCCGTACATCTTCTCCCAAGTGAGTGACTGTTGCAGATGATCAATAACCTGAACATTTCGATGATTGTATTCTCGTTAATCTCCTTCTGATTCGTCTGTTTCTTCGAATCAACTGAGGAATCTCGTTCTTGCAATCCGACGTTTTCCGGATCTGATTTGATTTTTGTTTTTTTCAGAAAATTGTGGATCTTTGTGTTACGATGATCATTGAAATTAATTTTGCTTTCGTTCTCTCATTGTATTGATCGTTTTTGCGAATTGGTGCTAGTTGGTTTCGAAAGTGTAAACGATGCTTGCCTCATTTTCAATTGGTGTAAGGATGTGCATTTCGTAGATATAAGAATTTTTCTTGCTGGGTTCATGATTTTGGGTTGGCGTAGATTTAGATTGGTTGAAAATGCATATGGAGATGAGGAAAACGATGTTTGATAAGGGTTTTGGTCTGGTACGTTTGAGTAGATGTGTTCATTTCATTTTCAGGATGGAGCAAGTTTAGGGGGGGAAATGAGTGAGATTACTTGTCGATGCTGAGGATGTTTTACTGTTTTATGTCGATTTTCAAAGTACAGTTTCTTGCACTGATGCTTTCTTTACTGAAAATGGAAGCAGCTGACTCAGGATTGAATAGAAAAATGGCTGAAGCTTCTGCTGTTGCTCCAAATGCTGAGTTAATGGATTGGCCAAAGAAGGACAATCGTCGTTTTCTCCATGTTGTCTACCGCGTTGGTGATCTTGATCGCACAATCAAGTATGTCTTTCTTTTCTGTTTCAGTAATACAGTATTCTTTCTTCATTTCCTACAACAGCGGTTATTTATTTCTCGAGATATTCTTTATTTTTTCACTAGGTTTTACACTGAGTGCTTTGGTATGAAGCTGTTGAGGAAAAGAGACATCCCTGAGGAGAAGTATTCTAATGCTTTTCTGGGTTTCGGACCTGAGACATCCAACTTCGTTGTGGAGCTGACATATAGTATGCCCTATTTACTCTCTGTCTTCTGTTAGCATTGATTCATTTTCAGATATTTCCAATATCAACTTATGCACTTTTTCACAAGTGAAATTACTTGGTTCTTATGTTCTATGAGTTAACATTTTTGTATGTTTACAGATTATGGTGTTAGCTCATATGATATTGGAACTGGATTTGGGCATTTTGCCATTTCAACTCAAGATGTAAGGCGTCCTACTTTGATTTTTAGATTTCAAGAATCAATATATGCATGTCAGGCCCTGAACAGAGAGTTTTGTTTTAGGTTTCCAAAATGGTTGAGACCGTCCGTGCCAAGGGTGGAAATGTCACCAGAGAACCTGGTCCGGTCAAAGGTGGAAGCAGTGTCATCGCGTTTGTGAAGGACCCTGATGGTTACGCTTTTGAGCTCATCCAGAGAGGTCCAACTCCTGAACCACTCTGTCAAGTCATGCTTCGTACTGGTGATCTTGACCGCGCCATCAAATTCTATGAAAAGGTAACTCAATGCTGTGAATAGGCTGTCTTTATGTTTAATATTCATTTGTAGTTTTTTTGGGTAAGGCAATTAACATTACTGTTTTCTAGAAAGCTTCTTGTTTTACCTAACTTTTGATTCCCTGCAGGCCCTTGGGATGAGACTCTTGAGAAAGATTGAGAGACCTGAATACAAGGTGAAGTAACCAGTGATACAATGTAGAAAAGTAATTTACCTTTTTGAGCTACGATGTGACTTACCCAGTTTTCTTTCTTTTTTTGTTGTTGTTGTTGGATGAAACAGTACACCATAGGCATGCTGGGATATGCTGAGGAATACGAGACAATAGTTTTAGAGCTGACCTATAACTACGGTGTGACTGAGTACACAAAGGGAAATGCATATGCACAGGTCGGGGCTTAGTCATGTACTCTGTTGTCTTTAAACCGGTTTGTGTTCATTCTTTTGATGATTAAAGGGTTGAATGTAATAAACAGATTGCAATAGGCACTGATGATGTGTACAAAAGCGGTGAAGTTGTGAAGATAGTCAACAAAGAGCTAGGAGGAAAGATCACTAGAGAACCCGGACCTCTTCCTGGACTCGGCACCAAGATTGTCTCATTCCTCGATCCAGATGGCTGGAAAACGGTTAGTAGCCTAGAAAAAAAGTTCTTGCATCTTAGAAAGAGATGAATCAGAAGATTCCAAGTATAGAGTTAGAACCCTGGATTTTAGATTCAGGTGTGGGGTTTTGTTTTAAAAGTTTTGGTTGTTAAAAATGACAGGTTCTGGTAGACAACAAAGATTTTCTGAAGGAACTGGAATGAGGAGAGCGATGATGTTGGTCGACGTTAAGAAGAAACCATAATGTGATCATAAAATAAAACAAGACTTAGTACTTTTGATCTAAAATAAGATGTGGTTCAGTGTATGTCGTGCTGCTCTGCTATGTGCTCCTTCCTTTTCCTTCTGTCTTTGACTTAAACTCTATGGGCCAGTTATTTCCACCACCTACTTTTGGTGTTTTTCGGTTATGGACGGTTTACTTTAATTTAGTTTTCCCGTACTTTGCGATCCAACACCAACAACACAATCGGTTTACTCGATTGAGGATGAATCGAATCGATCATATGGTACTTTCTACTAGTTTCTTCGATGTCTGATCTTGTTCGACTTAGAAAAACAGGCGGTTTTAATCGGTTCTGNCTACCCACTTCCCAGGATTCCGGGGACCACGTGGCGTCTTCTCCCTGCTTGTGGGGTAAGGTACCCTAGGAGGCGTGTTCCGGCTTTTAGGGAGAGGATTCATGATGAGCTCGGCGCCATACCCTTGTAAGATAGCACACTGTTCGGCCGACTCCTTCCCACGTGTCTCCATCTCCTTTGTTCACTCGGCAGAATTGGTGGGTTGTCAATCTACTCCCATGCCCTGGTTCTGACAGCATACTGTTTCAACAACCTCCACGTGTCTCCTCTCGCTGCCTCTGCCCGGCGAAACGTCCACATGATCCCGAAGAGTAGCCCGCAGCCCGGGGATCTTTGATGAATGTTAGCGCGGGGAGCCGAGGTCGGCGGACCATCGGTCAGGGGTTGACCGAGCTGAAGAGGGTTTATTATTAAGATGGGCCTAACTAATTGGGGGTGCTAGGCCCACCTCCAACAATTGGCCCCCCCCCAGTTCGGTGGCGTGAGGCTGGGCGAACGTACCGAAGTTGATTCGATTTTAGTTCGGCGCATCTTAGGTTGAATCCTAGGGATCCGAGTGGATGAGGACGGGGCGTTGTTGTTTAAATGCGAGCCTTTGCTTGCACGTGTCCGCTTCTTCAAAGATCAAGGGATTACTGCCGCGTGTCAGTTATGTTGGGGAACCGAAACGACAGTATCTTTTCTGCGCGTGCCGCACACGCGCGGCGTACAAGAGACGCTTCACGTTTTCCGAGGCGTCCTTTGCTTTTGGGTGGGGGAAACGAGGAGACGTTATCATGAAGTATTTGGGAGGTCGCGCTCTTTCCGACACGTGTCTAGGCGTCGCTTCGTTGTC
>PKML01033797.1:2139-17978 GCA_002933935.1 Eutrema yunnanense
GCTGCGCAGCAAGCAAAAAAAAAAAAAGCACACGATGGGGTGCGAAGCTCCGAAGCTGCGCAGCAAGCAAAAAAAAAGGATATTTGCTAAAATAATTATCTATTAGATTAAATAGTTCAGCCTTTCTATAAATAACATACTTAAATGCTTCTCTTTTAGGACTATGAATATCCACTCTTCCCCCATAAATATGAATTAAAGGTTCTAATAAATATTTATTTTTTTGAGATATACCAATAAAAACTTGCCCAGATGATTCATTATAATATATTGAACCGTCACTATCAATAAATCCACTAAGTCACCCATTATTAAATATAAGATTATTTGAATACTTAAGTTCAATATTAAATTTTACACAAAGTTTGTTCATTTGTAATAAACGTGATGGATTTCTAATTAATCCATTAACATCCTTTATTAATTTAATTAAACCTTCTCTATTTCTTAATTTATATTTAAAAGCAAGAGCATTTGAAATCTGTTTAACAGTTCCTCCATACCTATGTTGTATTAAATATAAAACTTTATCTCTAGCATCCATAGTTATTTCACAACTATTGTATCCATTTTTAGATAATAAAAAGTAACCATCTCCATCTATTAATCCTGCTAATCATTCTTTGAAGGCAAGATCTTGGATACTATTAGTATTACTATTACCTAAACAGCTTGTATTTATAGATGTAGACATATTTCTAGAAAGTACTAAAGAACATTTATTATTTAATAAAAGAGTGCGACGTAGCGGTGAAACATTTTTATTTACTAGGCGATTTAAGACATGTTTATTTTGGACATAATTAATTTTGAATTAATCAATTTTAATTCAACAAAGACTAATATCAAACGTATGGCCTCTGAGATTCCTACTAACTTACTGAGAATCTCAAATTTTCACCTTATTAACAGACATTAAATGCCGGAATAACCCTATAATGGTAGATGAATTCAAAAACTTGAAATTATAGTGATTATTATAAAAATAATCACGAGCTTTGGTTATCTGCAAATTAGCTATAATTATTATATTAATAACCTCTATGCATATAGTTTGATGCCTGAATATACTTGAATGAGAAGTACATTCTCGAGCCAATTGACTCATTGTGGAATAAGCTATAACTTTTTTAATATCTTGTTGGAATAGACCGACAAGAGAACTAAATACAGTTGTTATTGCTCCAAGTCATAAGCATATAAGTAATACAGTACTGCTATATTCTATTAAAGGAGATGAACGCATTAATAAGTACACACCTGCCGTTACCATAGTGGCAGCGTGTATTAGCGCGGAAACCGGAGTAGGCAAAATTGTTGATTTTTAATATACATTGATTAAAAATACGCAGTTACTTACGTAACTGTTCGGACTATATCTTCATATATATTTATAAAGGGATAGTTTATTATTATTAAACTAAACCTTTTTTTTTTTGTGCGTAGCTGCTGATTTTTTTTTTGAAGCAAAAAAAAAAAGCAGGTGCTGATAAGCAAGAAAAATCGATTTAGATACCTCTATTAAGATAATTTAGAATCTAATCTATTTAAATTATTTTTATATCTACTTAAAAGTTTTATCTCTTCATTAGTTAAAGATTTTTTATTTTTTATAAGTAAATAAGTTTTTCTAAAATTTAAATAAACTATTGATTTATCTGTTTTTAAACGATGGATATTTAAATAATTAATTACCCTAGACAATTTAGTTGTATTAACTGTAATTTCATAAATAACTTTATTAAAATGTAATTTACCTTTTAATATTTCAGCTAAATACACCATTTGGTTATAATTACCTTCTTTTAATAAAGTAAAACTCAATTTAACTAAACCATTTAAATCAGGTTTATCCTTTATAATACAAGAAAAACTACCTACAGCATCTGTAAAACCTGATAATCAAGAATTTGACAAATCAGCCTTGTTATCATTTTTTTTTGAAAATGACAAGAGAAGTTTCGTATTTTTTATTATATGCATCAACTCATAAACTCTCTTTGTTTACTATCTAAAAATAAATTACCATTTAATATTGAAATTAATTTAAATAAACCTTTTTCATCATTTACTCTAAAGCAATGATTATTTTTTACTTTATCTTGTATTCGTACAACACCAAAACCTAATTTCTTCTTGATCAAAAATAAAACAGAGGCTTCTCTATATCTGAGTACTAATTAAAATTCTAAATTTCCATTTTTATTAATTAAAAAATATCCTTTCCCTTCTAAAAAACCTATAAACCAAAACTTAAATAGATTATCTTTTAATATATATGCTTCACGTGTAGTCTCTGAAGATGCTTGAGTTATCCCCAAGTTTCCTGCAGATTGTCCCTCATATTGGATTTCTCCTAGCAACAATATTTGGCTATTCATTTCTATTTCTATTCATTCCAGCCTTAATCTTTTTTATTTCCTCCATACCTGAAATTGTTAAATGTGCTTTATTTTTTATTAATTCAGCTATTTTACAAATATCTAAATAGTCTAAATCCTTAACACCTCTACAGGATATTTTGCAAAAAACGGTAGAATTTTCTCATTAACATCTGAAAATTTGCTTACCACAAAATCCCAGACATTCTGATTAGAACGAGGATAGTAATAACCACAATAAAAATATTTTATTAAACTTTTAATTCAGCATCTCTATAATGTTGAGAAATTTTAAATCTTATTCTAACTTTTTCTATTCTACTGTTAGGTTTAATCTCATTATTTACCGACTTTTTGGAAATGGGTAAAAAAACAACCTTCAGCACTTACAAACCCTGCCAACCAGTAAGGATTTATATTATAATTTATATTATTAACAGTAGGTCTTAAATTAGGTTTAACCTGAGGAAAAGCTTGTTCTAATTCCGGGGATAAACCCTTATTCATAGCAGACTTAATTGCTACAAGTTTATATAAACCATCTGTAGTTAAGTGTTCTTTTAAAGAAATCAAATTAAAAGCTTGTTGATTTTTTTTTTGGGTGCGAAGCTGCGCAGCACCTCCTTCGGATCCGGAGAAAAAAAAAAGATAGTCCGCAAATTTTTGAGTTATTAATGGATATTTATCAAAATGACTAATTAATATTTTTAAGTCTTTAATAGATGAAATTTGTAACTGGACGGCTTTTTTACCATTATTTGTGATCTTACCTATTCCTTGTAACGTATTACGAATGGCTTGTAATAAAGCCTCATCTTTTTTATGAATATGAAAACCAAACACTAATTCAAGGGATCAACCTTGAATGGTTCAAGACTTGGTATTCTTACGAATTTTAAGGTAAAAATAAGCCTCACCCTCAGGAAATCCCGTAATTAAGTAAGGATATAAGCAAATAAAATCCTTGGATTTCTCCTTTGACATAAGGGAATTATATTGTAGCCTACTACAAATAGAATGAAAGCCTCTTGAGTTGAGTGGACCAGTACTTAAAACAGGATGTTTCCGCATATAGTGAAGTTTAAGGAAAGCCCTGCACTCCATTTTTTTTTTTTTTACTGGCAAATTATTTTTATTTCATACCACAGGGATCACTCTATAGCTCTTGAGTGGACCAATACTTAAATAAGGATATTTTCGCACATAGTAAAGTTTAAGGAAAGCCCGTAATAACTCCATATTTACCGTTAATATTTTTATTTCTTTAATTTCAGTAAATAGTACCTTATTATCTAACTCAAAAAAACAAATACAAATCAATACTAGCCCGATAGGATGGGGAGGGGTAGCCTTGTTTCCAAAACAGCCCCATCCCTATGGGATTATAAAAGAATTTACACAGCAAGTATTAGGAGAGCGAGATAGATAAACACTAAAATGTCTGGGTTTTTCAGTGTAATTAAAAATATATCTATTTTTATAAGTTTTAGAGGGGTTTCCTCTAAGTTTATACATTACTGTGGAATTACTTATATTTAACGCTACTGCGGCTTTTCTAGCGGATGAAAATATAGAAGTTTCTCCCGATTCTAGATCTAAAACTTCAACTGAGACTGCTGCAGGATGATTTTGGCTATTTTTATTTCCTTTAAATAAAACCGCTAATTTATTTTTAGTTTCCTCGGTATGTTTAAATCCCACGAATGACCCCGCCGTTTTTAATATATTATATTGAGGCTTTATTAAATCTAAATAGTACTGCTCCCTTTTTAGTATATTGGAAGGATCACAATACTCAAGTACTTCTAAAGAAAATAGCGAATATCCGTATTTGCCCAAAGCAGCACATATTGCTAAATTTTTATTTCTAAGTAAATGGTTTACATTAAAATACTCTTTAAATCTACGTCTTAAGTCCATAGAAGAACCTATGTAAATTTTTTCATTAGTTAAATTACGAAATAAGTAAACACCCGATTTTCCCTTGTTTTCTTCTAAAATACTAAGTTTTTGTCTATCTGCGTTTTCATACTTTATTACCGGTATCGGTAGATTTGTAGAGTAAGCCCGTTTATTTATCCTTAATAATAAAGAAGTTTTAAAAGGAGCTCCTTCAACTAAGCCATATAAATTTACGGATAAATTATTTATATCATAAACTCATATAAGTGGTTTATCTAAACCTTTACTATCAGTATGAAAACCTCTTTTTGACATACTAACCATCCCTACTTTGCGACAGTAAGAAAATTTATGAAACTTATTAGAATAGCTATTTTTTTCTCCGGGTCCGAAGGAGGTGCTGCGCATTTTTTTTTTTTAAATGCGCAGCACCTAGGACCCTCCGGAGAAAAACCTGAAGTATTGAAATAAATATTGCAGTAAAAGAAATTGATTAAATATAAACCTTCCCAAAGCTCAAGGTATATAGTTGAAATATATTATTAAATATATCAACTCCGATTATACCTGTCAAATAGATAGAGCTTCCGACTGTACATTCAGCAGCATTTCAGCTACCCAGTGGTGATCCAGTCTGTAGCGATATATTAAAATACCGACGGTCTTTACTACGGAACGTATTGACCGTTTTCACCATAGTAGAATCTTCATACTTACGAGATATATTAGGTTTAATCCTTGCTATACCTCTGATACGATTCTATAGCCAAATTTACTATAAAAAATAAAATTGACCATTTGCGACATTTATTTGGTTATCGCCATTGGGAGTCAAACGTGCAACAAATTATAATTTTGGACTATATCTTTAAACGATGTTAAAAACAACCGTTTACTATGAGTGTCTAAATTAAATACGGTAGAACAATTATCTTTGTTATCTCTCTAAACAAAGTAGATGATTGAGTATGCTGAGAGGGGCTTATTATTTTTTTCTTATTTTTTACTATACTGATCTATAAATATCGATTCGATTTAATCGAATCCCTTTAGGGATTCCCTTACGGGAATCGAATTAAATTGGATTCGATTAGTTAAAAAAAAGAAGAAAACCTCACCTCTCCCCCCCCCAAGCTTGCGGGGGGATAGGACCCAAAATATATAGCACCTATTTTTTTTAAAAAAAAAAAGAACTGCTTAATCATCCTCGTAATACATATTTAATTCAGGAGTTATAAAAACTCAGTCTCTGAGGACTTTTTCTAAATTAATTAATCCATGGTATGGGGGTGGTATTTTAGAATGCAAAACGAATGCAAAATTAAAGAAATATTTAAGTTTGTTTCATAATATTAGTCGGGCAGGTACTAACGAAGTTTGGCGATTTTAATATACCAAAGTTAGTACCTGCCTACTCATAAGGCTATTTTATTTTTCGCATACTATTTATGAACGCAGCTTTTATTTTTAATTCACGAAGTTGTCGATCATTTAGAACAGAATTATTCTTTCGAATGTAAAATATCTCCATCCATTTTTTGAATGATTCGGCTTTAACTGAATATAGTTTACGTGTTGATAAGTAATCTATAAGGGAACCTAAATAAGAATAATTCACAACTAAACGATCATGGCCCTTCTGATCCTTTTCTGTATAACCGCCCATTATACTGCTTAAATAACCTAGTTCTAGTTCTGCGTCTTTTTGACTTAGAACCATACGCTGCGTAATCTTGTTATTAGTGATTGTAACCATAAAGGATCCCTCCGCTTCAATGAAGCCGACCAATCAATTATCATGGGCTGTAGGCTTAAATTCACCTAAGTTAACATCCAAGGGTAAAGATAAAGCCATTCCTGACATATCCGATAGAGAGAAATCAGTATATTTATTTGAAAAATTATTAACTCATTTCGTAAATTGTAATTTACGTTTAGTTAAAAATAGCTTACCTTTAAAAATTGAGATTAATATTCCAATACTATGCTTATCTTTAACCTGAAAATGTACGGAATCAGATCTTGCATATGAGTAGACATTACCCATGTTTAATTGGCTCTTAATTTCGTATAATAAAGGTAAATCAACTTTATGTAAATGAATAGAAAAAACACATTTACCTTGGCTAATTACAAATGACCCGTCTCCTTCCGTAAAACCTCTAAATCATTCTATAAATGCTCGGTTATATTGATGATACTTACCTTGATAATGTAGTAAAACAATTTCTTTGCTTCGTAAGCTATCCTCGCTAACCCTACCTAAATTAATTAATTTAGTACCCTGCTGATTGTTTCCCTGTCTTGGAAATTTTTCCGGAGTGCTATATCTGTTATATAAAGACTCATAGTTTAAAATTATTCTTTCAGTGTGGGGGGGAGCAACTGCCCCGCTGGTTGTCGTGTTTAGTAGTACCCACTGATAACCCTCGCCTGCGAAGGGGTTCTTCTTGTTGAGTAAAAAAAGTCTATCTTTAAAGGTGTAGTGTTCTTTTACCAAGAGAATCAGTGTAGGATGAATTTTAGAAAAAATATCTGCCAACAGTTTTACAGACTCAGCCCTAATAAAAATAACGGGTTTCCCATTAATTCTACCTATTGTACAAGAAAATCTATATCTAATAATTAAAACATTTATTAATCTTGTAAGATCAATATAATTATGAGAGAAAGTAGATAATACTATACCTGAAGGTAAAAATACTCCACTACTCATTAATCAGAAAGCTAAAGCAACAGGTGTTAAGATATCACATAAGATATGATTCGGCATAACTTTTTCATACTTACTATTATAGAAATAATGATATAAACGCTTAAAGCATGGTAGTGCTCTAGTGTATAAATAAATTTGAGTCTTAGAGTAAGTAGGATAACTAGAACAAAACGCAAATAAATTAAAAAATATAAACCAAATATATTTCTGTTCGCTCAAAGGTAATCCTACTACTAAACGAACATTTAAAGAAGTCTTACCGGTAAAATTTAATTTACCACCTGAAAGCAATAATCCCATAACAACTCCTTCAGTCCACCCGTTTAATTTAAGTTTATCAGCCTCTTTTCTACTTATTTTTGAATTAGTGGCTGCTAAACCGCGATTAATCTGAAGTAAAGGGACTGAAGATATAACAGTTAAATCAGTACTATAGCGTCTAATTATACCTAAACGTGAAGTGTAACAATAAGATGGCTTACTTCTATTACAAGCTGGCGATCTTGCACTGCTGCAAGCTGCTGCAGAATACCGCCCCTTAATATCCAGCTGCTTATTTTCCGGCGACTGAAAGGAGTTCCTTACGAAGCATGCTGAGCTGGCGGCGTAAGCTCTATTTATTGGTAAGCTCCTCCTATATTTTTTTTTTGCTTTATATTTACCTTCGCACAAGCCCAGTTGTGCCGCCTCCTCCCGGCTTTGCGCCACAACTGAGCTTGGCCTACGCATCCGAAGGGAAAAAAAAAATATTTATTTATTTTATAAAATAAGGCTGCTCCGCACCCTAACCCTGTCAGGTTATTGCTGCTGGAAAGGTTAATTATTATGCTTCAAGTATAAAGTAAACTTAAGCTAAGTAAGTTTAAGCAACCCTCGGATTCTCAAGCATTTGAAAATGTTCCAGCAATAATCATAGAACTATTAAAAGTAAACTCTACGTTATTTACTTTTATGGGCCTGCAGATTTGTTTATCCCAACCCACTTGTGAATGAACTAGACAAGCAACTCTTTTACCAAGTTACTCCCCCTTTCCCGAACCGTACGTGATAGTTTCCCATCATACGGCTCTCCGATTTTAATCTACTGAGAGTTATGTATTATGATTCTTTTCGTCTCCTTTATGGTGATATGCTAAATGGCATGTTCTACATAGAGGAATTTGTTTCCTGTTTCTTTTGGCCATCAAAGCATCGATTTTTTTCAGTTTAGGATTTAGGTCCTTCATCATTCTTACATGATGCATTTCTACTCTGTAGTCAGAGTCACAAACCGCACACTTCAGATTTGATAAAGAGGCCTTGGATAGAGTCTCGGCATAAAGAGTTGGAATCATCTCTTTGCTGTTTACTTTGAAATCTCAAGCATCCATACCGTAGACTGCATCCACGAAACTGATCCTGTTTTCTCCTTTCAGATTACTTCCAAACTTGGTAAAGACTTTATTCTGAGTTTCCAATTTGAACTTAGCTGCAAGAAGTTTAACACAGGAAGTCTTTAAAATGTAATGTATCGATGAAGAAATTCTATTCCTATTTTCTACGAAACTATAGTAATTAATTAATCCTCTATAAACAGAATTATATAGTGCTATTATTGTGTCTTTGTCGTTAGGTAATCAAAGGAATCTCGGTACAGGAGTGTTGTTTTCTAGGAACCCAACACTTGTAAGTTTCTTCAAGATTCTCTGTTTAGGAGCTTCCAATCTTACTTCTCTACCGTTTCTTTTAATGAAACCAAATTGACTAGAAGAAAATGACTGGTGTGATTTACGGAATATGTCAGTACCCAAGAATCTAGCTTTGCCTTCCTTGGCGTTAGTTATCAAAGTTTTGCTATCACTTAACTCTAAATTTAGTTCTTGTTTAAGGAAGATCTTTATTTTATCCAAAATGGTTATACAATCATCCTTAGAACCTCTGATACCTATGATTCAGTCATCTGCATATCTTACATATGTCAATTTATTGAAACTAGGATCCATAGCTTTATAGTACGGTGTTTTAAGAATTAATTTATGGATCCGAGCCTGAGCTTCTGGACTTGTTTTTCATAAATATTTGAAAAACATTTTTTTTTTTATTTTTTTTTTCTCCGAAGGTGCTGCGCATTAAAAAAAAAATGCGCAGCACCTAGGACCCTAGGACCCAACGGACCCAACGGACCCTAGGACCCAACGGACCCTAGGACCCAACGGACCCTACGGACCCAACGGACCCTAGGACCCTACGGACCCTAGGACCCAACGGACCCAACGGACCCAACGGACCCTACGGACCCAACGGACCCAACGGACCCTACGGACCCTAGGACCCTACGGACCCTAGGACCCTAGGACCCAACGGACCCAACGGACCCTACGGACCCTACGGACCCTTCGGAGAAAAATGCGCAGCACCTCCTAGGATCCGGAGAAAACTTGTTTTTCATATATAAATATATGAAAAACATTGTTTTTTTTTTAAAAATAAGAAAAAAAAAAACTTGTTTTTCATATATATGAAAAACATTGTTTTTTTTTTTTNGCCCATCTGCGAAATCAAGGGACCGAGTGGGACTCATTTACGAGGCGAAGGATCGACCGAGCTCTCGGACTCATTGATCGATCGACCCCTGCTATCGAACCGTCTCGACAGCCTCCTCCTTTGCGAAGTAAGTACTTTTTCTGGTTTGTAGCGAATTGCTCTTTCAGTTCGATGCTGACCGTGTTTTTTTTTTTTTTTTTTTTTTTTTTTTTTTTTGCTTCAAAAAAAAAAAATCAGCAAGAAAAAAAACTAGTTTCTTTGCTTTTCAGATATCTCAGTCTATTATAAACTGGATTAATCTTGGGTTTTGAACCTGTATCCAAGTCCAATTTTAACCTTTCCACAAATTTATCTAGTTCATTCAAATAAATATTACTCAAGATAGGACTAATAATAGATCCTTGCGCAGTACCTGAAATAGAATGTTTAAAGATTCTAAATTCCATGTAACCAGCTTTCAAGGCTTTTCTGATTAAATCCGTGAATCTTCTGTCTTTTATTTTTTGTTCTATGATTTTCATTAACACATCTTGATCGAAAGAATCGAAACATTTAGATATGTCACCCTCAATATATCAGGTAGCAACTCCAAATCTCTCTTTTATCTTCTTCAAAGCTGTGTGACAACTTCTACCTGGTCTGAACCCATGACTATTATCAGAAAAGGTAGGTTCAAAGATTACTTCTAAAATCATTCTCATTACCTCCTGGACCAATTTATCCCTAGGGGAGCAATAGTTAAAGGTCTTGTACCACCGCTGGCTTTGGGTATTTCTACTCTTCTTCCAGGGCAAAATTTAAAGCTATTATCCTTAAGTTTCTCTATTATCCTTTCGATAACCTCCATAGACATACCATCCAAAGTAGTTGGTGTGATACCCCCGGTCATGTTACCTGGGTTACTCTTCAGCTTATTATAAGCTAGTTCGTACAATGAAGGGTCGTACATCAATCTATAAATCTTTTCAAAATTTACAGGAGTATCAGGGTTTTTCATACAATGTTCTCTCAGTTTTATAAGTTTCGCACAAGTGTCAGATTTGCTCTGTACTGGACTCCCAGCACTAGTGGATAACTCTCTAATATTAAAATCTGGAATCCTTCCCCTTGTTCCTATTTTCATAGGACAGTATATATTTGCATATCCGGGTACTACGATTCCTCTGTTACCATAGCCGTTTCCAGCCTTAGGCAATCTCGAAGTTCCTATATTTTGAATTAAAATTCCCTTAGATTGTCTACTCTTTACCTTAAAATTGTTTATGCAATTCGTTTGCGGACGGACCGTACCCCCACCCAAAAGTTCAAGGTGGGAAATCGCCGCACTCAACCTATCACAGGTAAGTTGAAGTCCATGGCTTGAGACAACTGGTAAATAGACTTCAAGCAGTATAGCCTTAATCATATGAATCTTGACTAGGGAGGCTACTCGACCTTCCTGATTAGGTCTAATCCCCCCCATTACTGATTATCATGGATAAAGGCGAACCTTTACCCCTCACGATCTTTTTATTGTCCGGGCTGGCAGGGAGGTACCAACTACCTCCCTGGCGACAAGTTATTATGGATAAATTCCTGGTTACAGATACAATTAAATATTGTATATTTTTTATAAAAAAAATATATTTTTTACTTCTGTACGAATTAACCGTAGAAGTACTACAAAGTATACTTTGGGCGGCTTTATTTGCTGTATCATAAATTACTTTAGTATTTGTTTCTAAATCAGTTACTTGTACCGGACTACCTAATTTATTACTTATTTTTGATTTAGTTTCCTCAGAATGAGATTTTCCAAAGAAATAATGCTTTTCACCTAAATGACTATCCCTCATTTTACGACGACTTTGTTCATTATGAGTACGACCTAAAAATGTTTTGTTTGCTTTTCCGTACATGGGGTTTTTTTCCCCTCTTTGGCTTTCACTCATTTTTAATTTAGTTTCATCAGTCATTATTTTACCTCTACGGCTTTCACTCATTTTTAATTTAGTTTCTTCGGAATGTTTATAACCTAGCCAAGAACCTGGAACTTTTAGTAAATTATATTGGGGATTTAATAAATCCATATAATATTGCTCTATCTCTATGGCTTTTTCTTTGCTAACATATTCAATAATGTCCAGTTGGAAATTAGCATAACCATATTTAAGTAAAGCTTTATTTATTGCGGTTTTTCCCTGTCTAGGCTTTTCCAAATATCCCTTGCTAAAGTAATTTCGGAATCTTATCGACAAATCTACCCCACTCCCTATGTAACATTTACCATTCTTTTTATTTGTTCAACGATATATGCCTGATTTACCCCCCCCCCCTTATTTTCACTCATAATTTGTGATTTTGCGGCTAATTCCACATTGTGGTAGCTAACTTCTACTTTTACAGTCCTCTGCCCATCGAAAGAGTTGGTTGAATAATAGATTCGCCCTTTTTTGTTTTTCATAAATATATGAAAAACATTGTTTTTTTTTTTTAAAAAAGGACTAGAATGAGTAACATTACCTAGATAGATAGGCGCCAAAGGAGAGCTAGTAAAAAGTTGAACTTTTATAATATTAAAACAACCAACCCCCCCCGGGTAAATTGTTTAGATCTGAGTTTGTATGATGATAATCATTCGGAAATGCTATGTTCAACATTGAGTTTTCTCCAATGCCTAATTCCGTTGTCAGAAACACTTTCGGTCAGTGTTTAGAGATTTATTCTCCATTTCAAAATAAAGCACAACGACGCACACTTTTAGCCATCGCTCCAATTAATAAACATATACCTATAATAGTTACAATGTTTTCATTAACAAAAGGTGCTAGCGAGAATACTGTAGCATAATCTAAATTACCTAAAGATCACAGCATCGCGAACATACCAATAGTTAAAAAACAATCACCCACTCTGTTAGTTAAGAAAGCAGACATTGAACTTTGATTTGCTGCTATTCTAGTAAATCAAAAACTTACTAATAGATAAGAACAAACCCCTACACCTTCTCAGCCTACGAACATTAGTAGGAAATTATTTGCTGTTACTAGCACAATCATCATGAAAGTAAATAAACTTAAATAACTAAAAAAACGCTGATTATGCTTTTAAGTCAAATTTATCATACAATTTGTCTAATATTTTATAAGGTTACTACTTGAAAGGCTTTTGTGCCTTACTTAACCTCAAATTTTCTACCTCTATTCATACCTAATTTAATTTCTCGAATGATATTCATACCCTTAACGGTTAGATGAGAACGATTAATCATTAATTCATGAATCTTACACCAATCAAGATAATCTTCAGATTTTATACCAACTAAAGGATTATCCTTAAAGGAATTATTCTATTATTGATATCGGAAAAATCCACTATGCTTAAATGAACAGCAGACTTAGAATATTTATATATTTTCCCTGATCCTAAATATTGAACTATCTTTTCCATTAATCCTAGATCTCTTATATGTTGGGTTATTCTAAATCTTAATTGTACTCGATAACCAATTAAACTATTTCATACCCCCTCCCCTCTTGCTATGCTACGCTACAGCATAGGGGAGGGGGGATTGAGGAGTACGAACATCGAAGTTCCCCTCAGCACTGATAAAACCTGAAAGAAGGGTTTATAATTAGCCCACTTCGTAGGGGGTCACAATTAATCACTGATCTTTTCACTGCTCGATATCCAGCAAACTCTGATTTGAATTTATCGGATAAACCTCAATTCATAGATGCTTTTAGATTTACTATCTGATTTAAACCTTCGACAGTAAGATCAGCTTTATTATTCATAAGATTTATTATTTGTTTAAATAAAAAGAAATCTCCGGCTTTTTTAGTTAATAATGAATATTTTTCTAAATGAACAATAAGTTTATTTAAATCTTTAATTGAACTAATTGAGTAATTAACAAACTCCCTTTTTCGAGCTAAATAGATAGCACCACCTTCGGATCCTTCGGATCCTTCGATCCTTCGGATCCTTCGGATCCTTCGGATCCTTCGATCCTTCGGATCCTTCGGATCCTTCGGATCCTTCGGATCCTAAAAAAAGTTGTAACTGGGATAATACATTATAATCCTTTCTATGTAAATCAAGTTTAAATTTTGGTTCAACTGCCGCCTTAGCCCTACTTTAGAGTTTTATTTTTAACTAATATTATAGAAAAAGAACCTTCACCGTCAATTAAACCAGACCAAACCCTAGGATTTATCTGAGGTAGAATAATTAATATTTCCCACTCTCCACTTACGTCCTAAGGGACCCAAGGATTGGAGTGGGGCGGGCTTATTTCATTGCCCGAGACGGTATTGCTTAGACGGGATTTTGATCACAATTGAGCTTCAACAGCCAAATAAGTTGAAGCTCTGGTCTATACCACGGTTTCTTTCGTAACCTTTTAGAATACATCTTAAACCCATTAATTGTTTAATAGATCAACTGCCGTATACTCGTTGCTCTTTTACAGCCATACTTTTTAGTATTATTCACTTAGAAAATAATACTTTAGACTTAGTCTTGGCTGACTTAGATCCGCGATTCCCCATTTCGTTTTCACCTGGCTTTAGGCCAGCCCTGCTCTGCCTTTGAACTAAAGCAGAGCGAAGGGTCCTCCTATGGCTTGTTACCATCTCTGAGTAATTACTTCAGCCACTCATAGTTTTTCAACTACAGCTAGGTACCATAGGCTTTAGGGGTTCCCCGGAATTAGACAGTTTATCCCCATAGACGCGTTTTCCCATAACGCGCCAATCACTTTTTGTAGCTAAACTTGTTTTTCATATATAAATATATGAAAAACATTGTTTTTGAAAAACGACTAGTTCCTGAGCGGCCCAGCAACTGGTCCCGAGAGGGAACAAGTCCCCCGGGACTAGTCTATGTTTATTGAGAGTAATACGTCTAAAATCCACCTATTTTGTTGCTTTGTTTTGAGGATCACTCGACATGTAACCAATCGAGTATATATGCACTAAAGAACTAACTATTAAAACAGGTAAAAGCATGGCCACTGTTAAACTATCAAAGTGGAAACCTCACAATACGTTAAGTGATTCACTATCTATTCATCTAAATAGATTTAGATAAACTGGTATATTGTTTAAACCTACTTCAAAAAAGGCAACTATTGCTAATAAAGTTGTTACAATTACACATAAAGATGTAATTAATTGTGCACCGTTAACTCCAACTTTTCGACCAAAAAAGCCGGAAACTACTGATCCTAATAATGGTAAAGTAATTATAGCTAAATACATTATTTATATTCTATACTGATACTTCCTCTTCGTTTTCCCCCCCTTTACCTAAGTTTTTTTTTATTCCCTTAGGTTGGCTAGGCTATTCCCATAACTTTTCGGTTATGCCTGACTATACCTTAAGCAAATAATTTTTGTCCAATCTTTTCTTCAATTAAGTCCCCCCCCCTGAGTCGTATATAATTATTTACCAACCTACATTTAGTCGATGAACTGCGCACCATCCACTTGAACGAGCAGTAGTTTTTGGTGTTTGGCTGCGGATGATCTATTTCATTTCTTCATACAAATCGTTTTTACCGTACAACGAGTCATTACCTGTTCCATTAATCACATTACTGTATTAACTTGGTAGATTTGTCTTAAAGACTTTCCCGCTATTTTTAGGTTTTGCCATATTGAAGATATGACTAGGCAGAGCTTTACTCTACCTTTTTTGATCTGATTTCTCTGTGCCGTCTACAACACTGTGATTATTCATAGCCTTATTCGACTAAAGTATTGTAATTCTTCTTTTTAATTGTAAAATTTATTCTAAACCTAACTTCATTCAAGTGTTCTTTATTTTTAATAATATACGCCGCACTCTAGCAAGTAATTTTAGTGCTTTGACCCCATGCGTAGCAAGGGTGTTTATCAAAAAAAGGAATTATATGTTCAACTATGTTGTGGCGGAGCCAAAAATTTTTGTAATAATAAACTCACATACTAAACGTTTTTTTATAATTCATTACAAAGCCACTTGCTAAGAAATTTACAAAGCTTTCTAATAATAAGAGATCTCTGGTATGTTGAGCTATTGAAAAAACAAGTAGATAACTTTTTTGAACAGCAATAAAAAAGTTAGATTCTCCTGTAGAAAACCCTGCTACTCATTCCGGATGTTGGGGATTTTTAATTATGCTTTCCTGGTTTAGTGTAACTGGAATAGTCATAGGGAATGCTTCTTTTAAATCTTTCCCTTGCGGGAACCCTTCAGGGTTCCTAAAGGAACCCCCCCCCCCCTAGGGGTTAGATAAACCTGTATTAAGCTCTAATATTAACTATTTTTTTGCTTGCAGCTTTTTTTTTTTT
>PKML01033986.1:1244-48766 GCA_002933935.1 Eutrema yunnanense
TCTGGGGGAGAGAAATAAAATCAAAAAGTGTGAAAAAGGGTGGTTCCTTGTTATGATATTGTATGGTAAAGAATCTAGAAGGTTCTTGAACATTGGCTGCAGCGATGAAACTAGCGATGAGGGTTTTATTTGAACAATGCTGTGGGATAATGTGTGGAGTCTGGGAAAGCTGCGAATGTCTACGGAGAAGTACATGGTGGTTAGATCAAAAGCTGATTTGGTGACATTTGAATATTTGGGAAAAATGTCATTTCGATGGTTCTTGAACAGGTGAGTCTCTGCGTTTTCAAACCTCTTTCTCTGGTTTAGTCTTCTATTTGCTTGAGGGCAAGCAAAGGCTTAGTCTGGGGGAGTTGATATATCATGGTTTTTACCATATTTAAGCCATGATTTAAGTCCTTTTTATAGAGTCTTTATAGTATTTTGGAGTCTTTTAGAGTCTTTTACAGGTCATAGCACGTTTGGAGCTTAATTGGAGATATTAGAGCTTTCTGGAGCATTCTAGAGCGAAGCAGAAGATCCGTGTAGCTGAGACATCAAAATCACCTTAGTATCGATCGATACTGCCGTGTATCGATCGATACCTGTCGAGGAAACAGAAGGATCGCGACTTATTGAAGAGTTGAAAATTTGCAGAATTGGCCCAGAAGACTTTGATATTTACAAGAAGGCCTAGAACGTGTTTTAGCTTATAAATTAGGTTTTCAGCCACCTGTTTAGGCTATGCTTTATTATTCTAAGCTTTATTTTACTTTGGTTTTCTCATAAAGGATTTCTTTGAATGCTAGGTTGATTATCTGTTTAGGATTCACCATCTGAATTAGTTCTTCACCATATGTTGTTCTCAAAGCTAATTCTAGGTTGACGAATCTGGAACTTAGATCTTAGGATAATTGATTAGGCACGAGAGTGCGATTAATTACCTGATAGAACCTTAGGTGAGCAAATTGATTATTCGCAAAGAGATTTGGTTTAATTGATTTGTGAACATATCAAACCTGAACTTTAAAGCTGATTTAGACTTTAGGATTCGCAAAGAGATTTGGAATTCCTAGGATTTAGATTTAGATAGTTTTCGCAACGAGAGTTGGTTAGCTATATTTTAGTGATTTGAGTTCAAGAACCGTGCGTAATCTGAATCCTGTTAGTTAATTTAGCTGCATTCATTGATTTTCTGAGAAATAACCTGGGCCTATATTCTCTCCATTGATTTACAACACCTTTAATTGCGTACTTTTTTTCGTTTACATCTTTTGATTTAGCGTATTTTGGATCTATATTATCTATTGTGCGTTTCTGTGAGTCCTTGTGTTCGACCCCTAGCTATACTGCAACTACTGCTTTAGTATCTTTTAGGGTATTAATTTGAGCATATCACCAACTCAACCTCATAGTCCCATAGCTTAGCAAATTGTTGTTTCTGAGTATCTAAAACCAAATCTAATGCAATTCTTCTTGCTTTTCTGCATTTAAATATTGAAACTGAGATGTTGTACATGTGCATCAACTCATCCTTGATATCAGAGCTCCTTATATCAGGTATTCGTCTTGCTTCCTCTTTGAACAACATTGCAATAGTTCCTTGTTTCAGCATCCTAGCTCTTCCTGTGGGCAAATGATTATGCTTGTCCTCATATACTTTGACCATCCACTTCCTTATAGGTTTCTCCATCGAGCAATATATCCTCCATTTGCATTTCTCGTGTGTGCATATGGCTGCATGCTTCTGAGGTTGCCACTTATTCAACTTCACATCATACTGTGTTTTCAAAACATACCTCAGTAGTTGATCATTGAATTCATCGCCATTGTTAAAGGTTTGCATCAGCCATAAGAATGGAGGCTTGTCATAATCATATTTGTTTTTCGCTTTGAACCGCCAACCACGGTCATCCTTCTTCTGCCAATTGTGCCATTCTTCATCAGTGTCTTCCGGAGAATCTGGATATTCACCAGGAGGAAGTTGTCTCTCAGTCTCAACTTCACTCTCAACATCTTCATCATCTTCTACATTGGGCTGAACAGCCTCATTACGAACTGTAGGAGTCTCTTGTTCAACTTATGCAAACAAATTTGCAAACCGTGTGTCAGCTTCTCCTTCACCCAAAATTTCATTCTCATCCTCGGATTGCACTCCACCTTCTTCATGTTCAACTTGACCAACTTCTTCAGGACATTCTTCTTCGTCACTGTCTTCGTCGTCTCTTTTTCCACCATCACTTTTTTCTTCCTCTATGTCCTCTTCCTCACTACCGACTTCATCATCGGCCTTCTCACCATCATCTAGACATTCTTTGGAACTATAAGTCCCTCCCTCATTACCTAGATCACTTACCAAACTCGCACCATCAACAACAATATTTGGTGGAGAGGAACTGTGTTCAATGTATATGTAAACCTCCCCATAATCATTTGCTTCTGCAGCCATCTTCATAATCTCACTATCCTTATCTTGCCATATCAATCTAGCCACTGATATATCCTCATTAGGTAGTCTATACCATATCTTTTCCACATCGCTCACGAGTTGTCCATTTTTGATGAAATCTTCGAAAAGTGAAAATGTCAGGAAATCGGGATCTACCCACATATCTGGTGCAATCGAACCACCTATATAGCATAGTGTGTTCCCTTCCTTCGACATTAAACCCCCGTAACGAATGTGAAGCTTCAACTTGTCATCTTTGTCACTACACAGGAAAAAAAAATTCAGACAAAACATAAGGAATAATCAAAAATGGGGGAAACGAAACTTCTCGATCTCGCCTACAATCGTACCTCATCTTCTATGATTTTGCTTGAATTCAGTCCAAGCTTTTCGATTTAGGGTTCATCGAAGGTTTTCGATATCAATGGTGGATTTTAGGGTTTCGATTCTGATTTGGGGATAAGTTGTGTCGGGTTTTCGATTTCTCGGGTCGGGTTTTATCCACTTTATCCGGTTTTGGATCCGGGTAATTTAACCACTGTAGTGTAACAGGTAACTGTAGTTAATTATATAACGGGATTATAACGCCGTTCACATTTGCTATAACTTCCGTTTCGTATACGATGTAATATAAGTATACGGTTTACATTTGGATGTTTAAAATGGGGGGAAAAAATAGTTTGGATATTTAAGTGGGTACAACAATAGTTCGGGTATTAAATAGCTTATCGGAATATAGTTGGGATATTTTTATGGACAACTCGTCATTTATTATATAATGCAGTTTCATTTACATACATGGGATTATTAGCCTTGAGCATAAAAACCGGGACCGAACGGAACAGAGAAAAAGAGGTTTGGTCCGGTTCCGGATATCTCCGAGTAACCGAATGGATCTTAACTTTAATATCCATGGTATAACTGAACAATTATGCTCTAATATAAAAATAGATACCATAAGGTCTAAGTCCAACTAACCCAGCCTAATCCCTAAAACAGAAGGGGTCTCTCACTACTCTCTCATTATCTCTGTTGGTTTCCCAGAATTTAACACTGTTTATTTTTTTCTGTTAAAATAGTTAGCGGTGTGTCTAAAATGGTCAGTCAACGCAAAGTTTGTGATTTACAATAAAAGTCAACCAAAAGTTAGATGTTTTTTTGGTCGGGCCAAAGTTCTTGTCTGTTTTGGCAATTTGCGCAAAGTTGGGTTTTTTTTTTTTTTGGCCGAATATAAATGGTGTATTGTTAGCAAATTGATCCACATGTTAAAGAGTACACACGTCAATATATTTTATGATAAGTTATCATTGATACCTAAAAAAATTATAATAGATTATTATTAAAAAGAGTACATACATCAATAGATATAATTATATATCTAAGAAATCTCATTGGTTTCAGACCCGCGGTCGACCCGCTGATCCGAAAGACACTCTGATTCGTTGTCTGGATCGGATTTATAAACTTTGGTTTGGTGTACAGATTGATTTATTCGGGATGAGTCCCTTTTGCATCAGTTCTTTGTGGACTTGCTCTGCGAGGGGTTCTGGTGGTCTCGTCTTCGGAGGGGTTGTTTGAGTTTGCTATCTTAGTTCTCGAATGCGGGATACGCCAATTTCTACCCGCCAGTAGTTTCAGTCAGAAGCTTGTTCGTTAGCCTCAATGATAGCCTTTTTTAGTTCGTGGTGAAGCTGTAGGCATTGTTTTTAGGATTTTGAGGACGGTCCTGGAAATCGATTCTCGTGGCGACTTCACGAGTTTTTTTAGTTCTCGAGCTTCCCCTAACCGTAGTTCGATCCTTGCTCTTCCGGTTCCCTAGGTTTCTGTCCAGGTTGTTTGTTAGATTACTTATTTCTTTTTTGGCTGTTGTTTCTGTTTGTTGTAGTTTTTTGGTCTTTTCTCTTTCTTGTTTTCTCTGTAATTCTATCAAAAATCTGAAAATTGGTAATATAATCTTTATATTTTTACCAAAAAAAAACATTGGATAAAATGACCATCCACCTCAAAACACCACATCCATATACGTGTTTATATATGTATATATATTATAACTTATATGTTTGGTAGAGATAAGAGAAATGAGAGGGAGACTAGCGAGAGAGAGGTGAGGGAAAAGACAAGAGAGTGTATGAGTGGAGAAGAGAGAGAATATTTATTCATTCGTCGTATCTTTTCTAACATAACACATTGCATCTATTTATACTATAAAATATAATAGTAAAATAATAGTTAATGTCGGTGGGGTAAGTCGGTGAAAATATTTGTTGATAATTATCTTTTAACACTCCCCCTTAATTATCCATCACTGCTAACGTATTACGTACTGCCTCGTTAAAAACCTTATCATGGAAAAACCCAATGGGATAAAAACCACGACAAGGGAAAAAGAGTACAGTGACGCAATCTTCCCCTGAAATGATGGATATACCATTTTCTTCATAAATCTCGTAGATGACGCATTCCGATACTTTGAATATGTTTTCTGAATGTTGTAGTGGGAAGCGCCTTCGTAAAGAGATCTGCTGCATTGTCACTTGAACGAATGTATTGGATATCGACTTCTTGATTTTTCTCGAGTTCTCGAGTGTAAGAGAAAAATCTTGGAGGAATATGCTTCGTTCTATCATTTTTGATATAACCTTCTTTGAGTTGAGCGACACATGCAGCATTATCTTCGAACAATATCGTTGGCTCCTTATTGGTGACTATTCCGCTTGCTTCTTTAATGTGATGAGTCATAGATCTGAGCCATACACATTCTCTACATGCCTCATGGAGCGCAATAGTTTCTGCATAATTTGAGGAAGTGGCGACTAGAGTCTGCTTCTGAGAACGCCAAGATATTGCAGTACCTCCAATTGTAAAAACGTATCCGGTTTGCGATCGAGCTTTATGTGGATCTGATAAATAGCCTGCATCTGCAAAACCGACTAAATCGAAATTGGAGACTCGGGGGTAAAATAAACCCAAGTCAATTGATCCCTGAAGATAACGAAATATATGTTTTATTCCATTCCAATGTCTGCGCGTAGGTGACGAACTAAATCTTGCAAGTAGATTTGTAGCAAATGCTATATCCGGTCGGGTACAATTTACAAGATACATAAGTCCACCTATAGCGCTCATATAAGGTACTTCAGGACCTAACGCTTCCTCGTTATATTCACAAGGTCGGAATGGATCTTTTTCAGTATCGAGAGATCGATTAACCATTGGAGTACTCAAAGGATTCGCTTTATTCATATAAAAGCGTTGTAAGATCCTTTTGGTATAATTTGATTGATGCACAAATACCCCATCTCGGAAGTGCTCTATCTGTAATCCAAGACAAAATTTTGTCTTGCCGAGATCTTTCATTTCGAACTCTTCTTTCATATGAGTTCTTGCATCATCAATTTCCTTTTGAGTTCCAATTATGTTCAGGTCATCAACATATACAGCAATGATCACAAATCCTGATGAGGATTTCTTAATAAAGACGCAAGGGCAAATTGCATTATTCACATAACCTTTCGTTAGCAAATATTAACTTAAGCGATTATACCACATGCGTCCGGATTGTTTTAATCCGTAAAGTGATCGCTGTAATTTGACCGCACATATCTCTTTAGATTTTGAGCTTAATGCTTCAGGCATTTTCAATCCTTCTGGAATTTTCATATAGATATTGTTATCAAGTGACCCATATAAATATGCTGTCACAACATCCATAAGATACATTTCTAGATTTTTAGATGCCCCAAGGCTCATCAAAAATCTGAATGTTATTGCATCCATAACCGGGGAATATGTTTCTTCATAATCAATTCCCGGTCTTTGAGAAAATTCTTGTGCGACAAGACGGGCTTTATATCTTGTCACCTCATTTTTCTCATTTCTTTTTCGTACAAAAACCCATTTGTACCCAACCGGTTTTACATCTTTGGATGTAGTGACAATAGGTCCAAAAACATTTCGTTTATTGAGGGAGATCAATTCATTTTCTATGGCCATTTTCCATCTCTCCCAATCAGATCTCTTCTGGCAATCTGATATGGACCTTGGATCTGGATCGTCACTTTCATAATCAATATCTTTGCATACAGAGAATGAGAAAATTCCATCATTATCTTCTATTTCATATCTATCCCAGAATTTTCCATCTTGGGCAAAGTTAATGGAAATCTCATATTTTTCTTTATCATTTTCGTCTTCAGGACTTTTCTCTGTATGTGGTTCTTTTGGACCATTTTCATTTTGTTCTCCCAGTTTCTTTTTCTTCCGGGGATTTTTATCTTTTGAGCCTATCGGCCTCCCCCTTTTCAACTGAACCTTGGGTTCATTTGCTATTTTTCCATCAATTTGTTCTTCTGGAACAATAATTCTTGACGGAGCATTCGCAGCGGGTATATATGANCCTGAATTTTTCTTATATGTTTTCATTTATAAGTGATAATTTGTATTGCTACAGTGGTGCGGAAGATGACGGACGCAACGTTGCAGAAGAAGGCGAAGGCAACGAAGATGATGGTCGTGAGAGTGAGAAGGAATCAAGTGAAGAATTGGTTGGTTTGCAGATGCAAGAGGACACCGACAGTGACAACGAAGATTCTTCTAATGAGATGATTGCATTTCGAGTCGGCCAAGCTTTTAGTAGTAAAGATAGTTTACGAAAGGCGATCGACAAATATGTTGTGGACATGAAGAGAAATATACGGTATAAGATATTAGAAACTATTAAAGTTGGCGCTGTTTGTGCGGAGGAGGGATGTCCTTGGAACATATATGCCTCCATAAACAGTTCAAGTAAAGACATGGTTGATGTAAGATGGACTCTAGTTAAGCCAATCTCATGGTGGTATGGAACCGGGTTGCTGGCCGGAGGGGCACTCTCAACCGGGTCGATCAATGATCGAATGAAGCGGATGGGATGGGAGTGAATCAGCTGGTCGGAGGGGCATTCTATGGTTCAATCAAGAGATGATGAGATGGAAGTTGTTAGCTAAGAAGCTAATATTGGCCACTCTTCAAAGCAAGAGATTTGTAAAATAGACTCAAGATTTGTTTGGTAGTTAAGACTACCTATTTTTGTTCTTTTTCATTCATATAAATAGCAATCGTACAAGGAAGCAAATAAACAAGAAGGTGGAGTCATTGACTCCTACATTGCAGGAATTGGGAAAGTGGAGAACGCTTCTTACGGGTGACTCGTTCTCTTATTATCTAAAACAAAAACAAAGTAAAGTCGTAAAACTTCTTCAAACTTGATACTTCTGATTCGGCTTACGTGGACGATTAGATCTCCTCTTTGCCATGTCGGCATCTTCAGTCCTTTGCTCACACTTATCGTTACGCAGCCTATCAATACTCCCTCTGTCCAAAAGAACCTTGTCCTCAAGGTTCACACGAAACTGTGGAAAGCTTGCGTTGAGCTGTTCCAAGTCTTCCCATGTTGCTTCATCCAATGGTAGATTTTTCCACTGAATCAAGACCTCAGTGGGCCCCTTTGTACTCTGATCTGCTTGTCGTGCTGCCACAGCCTGTTCCGGTTCGAGTCGCAAGAGACCATTCTCCTTAAGTGGTGGCAGTTCCACTGAAACTGGTTCATCGTCCCCCACCCGTTTCTTAAGCAATGACACGTGAAAAACTGGGTGGATACGCGATCCCTCCGGTAACTTTAGACGGTACGCCACTTGACCGATACGCTTCTCGATTTGGAACGGCCCAAAGAATCGGTTCGACAGTTTCTGTGATGACCTTTTGAATACTGATTTCTGGCGGTATGGTTGCAGTCGCAAGAAAACCCAATCGTTGACTGCAAACTCCACATCTCTGCGTTTGCGATCTGCCAACTGTTTCATCCTGTTGTTGGCTCCTTCCAAGTGGTGCTTCAGTTCACCCAAAATTTCGTCACGATTCTGTAATTGTTCATCAATCTCTTCCACAAGCGTAGACCCAATTTCGTACCTTGGCATCGCTGGTGGTGGTCGACCGTACATTGCCTGAAACGGTGTGGTGCCGGTGCTTGAATGAAACGTGGTATTGTACCAGTATTCGGCCCACGGCAAGAAAGCGCTCCATTGCTTTGGTCTGGTTTGAACAAAACATCGAAGAAATTGTTCAATGCACCTGTTGACGACCTCCGTTTGGCCGTCTGTTTGGGGGTGATATGCCGACGACATACGGAGTGTAGTACCTGATAATTTCCATAACTCCTTCCAGAAGTTACTCTGAAAAATTGGGTCGCGATCACTGAGAATGGACCGCGGATAACCATGGAGCTTCACTACCGAGTCAATGAAACGAGAGGCCACCGTTGTTGCTGTGTACGGATGAGATAATGGCACCAGATGTGCTGACTTGCTCAGCCTGTCAACAACGACCATGATGGACGTGTAACCATTGGATCTAGGTAACCCATCGACAAAGTCCATTGATACGTCTTCCCAAATCTGCTCCGGAATTGGTAACGGTTGAAGGAGGCCCGCTGGTGACATGGTTTGCGATTTTGCTCTTTGACATGTGTCACATTGAGAGACATAATCTGCGACAATTTTATGCATAGAAGGCCAGTAAAATTGTCGAGATAATCTCTTAAATGTGCGTAACACACCTGAATGTCCTCCCATTGTGGTGTCGTGATGTTCATGTAGGAGTTGCTGGATTAATGGAGATGTCGGAGGAATCACGATACGGTTGTTGTAACATAAGAGCCCATCCTTCCAAGAGTAGGGATGTCCTGGATTTTCTGTTGCTGATGCACCAATACGGAGTAGATACGGATCTGTAGTTGTCAATGAACGGAGGTCGGCCCAAAGAGAGGTGTGTGGAACAGAGATTGCGTTCAGAATCGGACTGTCAGGAACGCGAGATAACGCATCTGCTGCTGAATTTGTTTTCCCCGGTTTGTACACTATCTCATAGTCGTACCCAACCAACTTTCCCATCCATTTTTGTTGATCCGGTGTCAATATACGTTGTTCGAGCATATAACGGAGGCTTTTCTGATCGGTCTGTATTGTGAAACGGCGACCCAATATATATGGTCTCCAAGTGCGAATGGCCACAATGATAGCCAACATTTCACGAGCGTACGTTGACCACGTCTTCTTTGTTGCTCCCAAAGATCTGCTCAAAAATGCGATTGGTTGGTTATTTTGAGAAAGCACCGCGCCAATTCCCTCACCGGAGGCATCTGTCTCGATTACGAATGGTTGAGAGAAGTTCGGGAGAGCCAACGTTGGTGTTGATGTCATTGCATTCTTGAGTTTATTAAAAGCTTGGCATGCTACGTCATCCCACGCGAACTTGCCCTTCTTCAAGAGATTGGTTAAGGGCCGTGCAATCAGACCGTAATCTCGAACAAATTTCCGGTAATACCCGGTGAGACCCAAGAAACCCCGCAGCTCAGTAATCGTCGTCGGAACGGGCCAATCCATCATTGCTTGTATCTTTGAATTATCCACCTTGACTCCCGTATGAGTGATGATGTGGCCTAGGTATTCGAGCTCCTGCTTTCCAAAGTCACACTTTTTAAGCTTGACTGAGAGCTTATGTTCACGGATGATAGAAAGCACTTCGTGAACATGTTGGAGATGAGATTCCCACGATGGACTGTAGATGAGGATATCATCGAAGAACACCAGCACCGAGCGTCGCATTAGAGGTCTGAATATGTCATTTATGAGTGCCTGAAAGGTAGACGGAGCGTTGCACAATCCGAAAGGCATGACGAGATACTCGTAATGTCCATTATGTGTTCGAAACGCCGTCTTGTGTATGTCTGGTGGGTGCATTCTAACCTGATGATATCCTGCGGTTAGATCCAGTTTGGTGAAGAAGGCAGCCCCGTGAAGTTCATCCAGCATATCGTCGACCGTTGGAATCGGGAATCGATCCTTAATTGTTGCTGTGTTGAGGGCCCTGTAGTCGGTACAAAACCTCCACGAACCGTCTTTCTTTTTAACCAGCAACACCGGTGATGAGAATGGGCTTGAACTCTGCCGAATGATGCCGGATTTAAGCATGTCGGAGACTTGCCGTTCGATTTCGTCTTTCTGGAAATATGCATACCGATATGGTCGTACGTTAACGGGATTAGTGCCCTCCTTGAGATTGATGTGGTGTTCGATTGCCCTTTGTGGGGGTAGGGCATCTGGTATGCGAAAAATCTCTTCAAATTCATCCAGGAGCAATCGCATTTCATCATTCATTGGTTTCAGTTCCGTCGTCTCCTCCGCAGCACAAATCGCGAACAAGATTTGCCCTTGTCGGACTTCTTTAGCCAGCGCCTCTGGAGATGTGGCCCTAATAGGTGTTGATCGTAACCCAGTAAGAGAGATGGGCCTGTCTTCCCAATCAAACTGCAAAGTATGGGCCTTCCAATCACACAACACAGGCCCAAGACTTTCTAACCATTGGACACCCATTACCAGATCCAAGCCCACGAGAGGTAAAGCGTGTAGCGTCACCTCGAATTTGGCCTCGCCCAGCTGAATGTAGACTCGTTCGTACTTGCGTCGACATTGAAGTGGAGATCCGTTGGCAACGCGAACCTCAAACGGTTTAGTCGGCGTCTCCCGTAATCGGAGTCCGTGTGCTACTTTCTCACTGATGAAGTTGTGAGTGGAGCCGCTATCCACGAGTGCCAAGAGACCCTGATTTTTTATCTTTGCGTGAAGACGAATAGTCCGTGGAGCATCCCATCCAGTTAATGCGTGAAGTGTAATTTCTGGTGTTTGGTCGGATTCCTCCTGCTCGTCTTCTTCTGCATCTGTGTCCTCGATCCCTTCCATGACAAACAACTGAGGTTGTTTACATCTATGTCCTGGTGCGTATTTCTCATCGCAGCTAAAGCAAAGCCCCAAACTGCGTTTTCTCTTCAACTCTTCCCAACTCAATCGGCGAGGTGTCGTCGTTGGTGATTGCTTCTCGCTGGCTGCGATTGTTTTGGTGGGATCACCAAATCGTGAATTTCCCGTATTCACATTGGTGTTGTGGCTGCGGTAATTGTTCCAACGTTTCTCCTTTTGTAACTCATTATCCCTATGTTTAGCCAAATTAATAACCTCCATGATAGTCTTTGGCTTAAATATACGAATGCCACTCGAAATCGAAATGTGTAATCCTCCCATGAAAGCCCCCACGAGAGCTTTCTCTGTCCAGCCTTCAACTTGATTCTGCAGCTTCTCGAATTCTCTTTGATAGTCAAGTAATGACCCTTTTTGACGAATATGACACAGCTCTTCATCAAAGTTTTCTCCGTCAATTGGCCCAAAACGCGTCCACATCTCAAGCTCAAATGTATCCCATGAGATCTGGTGCACACCACGATCAAGGGATTTGCACTTGGCTTGCCACCAACGATTAGCTTCCTCAGTCAGATGATAAGATGCAAAGCTCACGCGTTGATCCATCGGCATCCCATGGTATGAAAAATATTGCTTTGCCTTACACATCCACTCTGTCGGGTCTCCTCCGTTAAACTTTGGGAATTCAAGCTTCACTCCTCTGTTTGTCGCTGGTGCGAATGGATTTGTATGCTCGTCGCGGTGGATTGGAGCATACGGTTGCTCGTCATTGCTCCTGCCGCCTCTGGCTCTGTGTGCACTCGATCCACCCTCTCGGTTGCTGTTCATCGTTGTTACAGCCTCCATCATCCGGTTCAGCGATTCTTCCATCGTGCGGTTGAGTGATGCTTCGATGCTCCGAAATTTGTCATCCATCCCGGCATGTAAATTTCGGACCTCATCTCGAACCAAGCCCAAACCGGCTTCAAGATCGTCGATCCTCTCCTTGCTGTTGGCCATTGACTCGTCTGAATCGGACGGCGTCAATTCCAATCGTCGTTGTGAGTTTCTGGTTTTACGCGCAATGGTGGTAATGGTGGTAGAAACAGGATAGGCGCTCTGATACCAATTGTTAGCTAAGAAGCTAATATTGGCCACTCTTCAAAGCAAGAGATTTGTAAAATAGACTCAAGATTTGTTTGGTAGTTAAGACTCCCTATTTTTGTTCTTTTTCCATTCATATAAATAGCAATCGTACAAGGAAGCAAATAAACAAGAAGGTGGAGTCATTGACTCCTACATTGCAGGAATTGGGAAAGTGGAGAACGCTTCTTACGGGTGACTCGTTCTCTTATTATCTAAAACAAAAACAAAGTAAAGTCGTAAAACTTCTTCAAACTTGATACTTCTGATTCGGCTTACGTGGACGATTAGATCTCCTCTTTGCCATGTCGGCATCTTCAGTCCTTTGCTCACACTTATCGTTACGCAGCCTATCANCGGCAAAAATAATGGAGAAATAATCTTCCAATCATAATGTCAGAACACGCCACATCACCGAAAAAAAATTCAACTTCGAACAAAGCTCCTCACGGAAACCACAATTATCGTCATCCAATGGGAGACGCATAAAGTTGATTAGACACAAGCCCATTAAATTCAAGCCCAAAACAATTAACTTTCTAGCCCAATTAAGGAAATCCACCCCGCTCGCCGACGGCTAAACCTCGCTTGAAAATAAAAAAAAACTGAATCGACATCTTCAACATAACATGTCGTCCCAGTATCCGACTTTCATCGGTTTCTTATTCTTCTCACCTCCCTCAATTTCTTAACGCCATTATAATGTCGTTGAAGCTCTCTCTCCTTAAAGTCCATGTCGATCTTAAATTTTGTGGGCCGCTATACAGTTTATGGGTCGTCTAATTTCTACAGTTTCTCCTTTCCAAATCACCGGCGATGAAAAAGTCAATCACCATCCATGATCATGGAAATTAACCATGCGGAAGAAGGTGGTGACGAGCAATTCGAATCCCCAATCAACTCAATTAGTTTTGAGAGTGGAGGTTCGCATTTGCCATTCTCTTCGTGTTTTTTTCAAGTTTTAGTCTGATAATTGCACATCTTTCTCGATATGCATCATATCTGATAATGATCATGCATCAAGCTTTCATATGATTGTCTACAAACATCACTGGCAATATGTATATATATGCGTCAATGTATAAGAAAAATGTGGAGGAGAAGAAATACGTGGAAGCAACAAAGATCGACGGAAGTGAAGTGCGAGAAAAGTTAATTTCTAATCAGAAGAGCAACGGAGATATGTTCTGCAAACTGGTATGAATCTGAATTCTATCTCTTTGCGGCAACCTTCATTAACGTTCACTGCCATTTTCAAGCTTTCTAAGAGAAGCAAATGTATCCTACATACATACTGTATGAGTAGGAGTTTTATGATAGTTACTGTTTTACCAGCAAGGATCTGTTTACACTTGCTGCATTATTGAAATATGATATCTCTGCGATTTTTTTATATATTCAGTAACCCGTTCTGAATCTACAAGATCGACATGTAGCCGAACATAGCATTCTTTTGGATAAAATTATTGAGTTTGACTTTTGATGTATTTTGCAGCCGTGCTTTTTACGACAATTGCTCTCTCAGGAAGTTATGGGTAGTTATGCGAGGTGAGATTTTTACTAATCCTTCTTTGTTTTCACTTGACTTCTGGGTCTTTGTTTTTTAATTAATCTATTTGTAGGAATTCAACACCATCTATGTCTAGATCATGGGAGGATGTGAGAAGCAAGGTTTCCCACTGAAACATGGAGTTTTCTGACTCCTGGTCGTGTCCGCCTTTTGCTTCCATAGGTACTTGACTCCACTTAATCTAGCAGCTTGTGCAGCTTCGTTAGTTTCCCTTTGTCATTAATCTTTCATTCCTTTGGATATATGTAATAATGACATGAGTGAGATTTGAGTAATTGATTAGTAAAAATCCTACTATCACAAATCAGATCATATATGGACAAACCATGTGTGTAGATGGATATAGCACAGAATTCCACAGGAAATGGCCTCAAGAATCGTCGAATTCCGTTAGGAATTGAGGTAGATATGAAGATTTGAAGTCTCGGCAATTGATGTCCAATATGGGCTCGTCTGGCTTGAAGGTCGGTCAACCATGGGGTAGATCGGTCGACTTGGGCACTGTTTATCCGTATATATATATATTTTTTGCAAAAAAAACCTAAACTAAAAGAAAAACCACAGAAATAAGCATATGTACAGGCTTACCAATGGGGTGCCTCCCATTAAGCACTTATTTTTAGTCATTAGCTTGACTATTGATGGGCTAGACGTGTCAAGGCGGTCTCGGTCCATTGGAATACACAACCGAGGTATCTCCATGATCATGAAGGTTGGCATCAATGGGGGTTGTGACATCAACTGGTGAGCTCTATCATTGGGCGTTACTAAGAGTCCTCCAGAAGAGTTTGAATTAAGCTTACAAGGTGAACGCCTTCTCTTCTTGGAATGTTGCTTAAGTGTGTTGTTTGATGCCTTCTTCTTGTGATAACTTTTGGGTCTAGCTGCTTCTTTTATAGATTTGGGTGGCTTGCCTATAATCTTTGTAATCTTTGGTTACAAGATATCTTTTTCTATGATTGCTGATGTTGAGTGTCGGTCAGGCGGTTTGCTGCGTCGGTCGAATAGGCAGGCGTCGGTCGACTGGTAGTTATGATCAGTTCTTCTTCCAATTTCTTCCAGCATCGCATGCTCTTCAGCATAGGACTCCTTATTAGATAACTATCTCTCTTTCTCTGCAACTTCTTGCATCGCTTCTTTTGTTTTTTTTTATTAGCACTTATGCTCCGTTTAGCAACTTCCCTCGGCCAATTTCGTCTCATCCATGGTGGTTTATATGTATTGGGTGCAGGAGATCTACCAAGGAATGTAGGAATAACACCAGGGTGGGTTGTATGATTGGGTGGGACTTCATGTATTCATGTGGTCGCGCCAATGGAGAAACATCGAACTCCTAGCATTGGTGGAGGTGACTGAAGTGTGATGTTTGGAGCTTTCTGCTTTACAGCAGTTACTGTATCCTTGGATATCACAGTCAACTTAGGTAGATCTATCACCTTTTCTTTTACTCCACGATCAAACACTTTCTCCTCCTCGATTTTGGTTGATGATACTTCATAATGAATCATCTTATGGCCAATTCTGCAACTCAGCACAATGCTTCTCGGATCTTCTAACTTCTCCGGTTTTCTGCTCTTAAGAACCTCAGTACACTCCACAAGAATCAAATCCAATGCACCATGAAAACTAGCCTCATCAGCAAATACTTTGTCGACAATGATGTTCACACACGGCAAATCCCAAAATTCGGCAACCGATAAAATTGTTCGACTTATCTTCAGATTAGATCATTGTACTTCTTAACAGCTCTGGGATACGGTGGTATGTCTATGTAGACACGCTCATAAGGCTTTGGTTGAGAAAAGTCACCGTTTTCTGCTTCTGGTTCCTTCCGTCGATCGACTAGAATACAATATATATATATTTTATTAATATGAAAGGTAATGTTACAAAACTGCTAAAGAGACTTTATATAATGGTCTGTGCAGCTCAATGGAACCCTAATACAGCAACACTAAATGACTAAAAAGCCATTGCAACAATCTCCTTTATATAAAAGGAGAATAATTCTTGGACTCTGAAGGCCTCCACGTCGGCAAAAATAATGGAGAAATAATCTTCCAATCATAATGTCAGAACACGCCACATCACCGAAAAAAAATTCAACTTCGAACAAAGCTCCTCACGGAAACCACAATTATCGTCATCCAATGGGAGACGCATAAAGTTGATTAGACACATTCAAGCCCAAAACAATTAACTTTCTAGCCCAATTAAGGAAATCCACCCCGCTCGCCGACGGCTAAACCTCGCTTGAAAATAAAAAACCTGAATCGACATCTTCAACATAACATGTCGTCACAGTATCCGACTTTCATCGGTTTCTTATTCTTCTCACCTCCCTCAATTTCTTAACGCCACTATAATGTCGTTGAAGCTCTCTCTCCTTAAAGTCCATGTCGATCTTAAACTTTGTGGGCCGCTATACAGTTTATCGGTCGTCTAATTTCTACAGTTTCCCCTTTCCAAATCATCGGCGATGAAAAAGTCTATCACCATCCATGATCACGGAAATTAACCATGCGGAAGAAGGTGGTGACGAACAATTCGAATCCCCAATCAACGCAATTAGTTTTGAGAGTGGAGGTTCGCATTTGCCATTCTCTTCGTATTTTTTTTTAAGTTTTAGTCTGATAATTGCACATCTTTCTCGATATGCATCATATCTGATAATGATCATGCATCAAGCTTTCATATGTGATATGCTCAAATTAATACCCTAAAAAGTAGTAAAGCAGTTGCTACAGTATATCAGGGGTCGAATACAAGAACTCAGAGAAATCGCGCAATAGATTGTATAGTGTCAAATCAAGCTAAGCAATTTAGATGAAACAAAAAGCAGTAAACAGTAAACGAATTGTAATTCGATAGGAGAGAGATAGGTTCAGGGATATTTCTCTGGAAATCAATGAATGCAAAATAAACTAACTAATCAGGGTTCATGTTACGCACGGTTCTCGAACTCAAATCACTAAAGTATAGTTAACCAACTGTCGTTGCGAAAACTATCTAAATCTAAACTTCAGAATCCCAAATTTCTTTGCAATACCTAAGAATAAATCAGCTTTAATATCGAGTTTGATATGTTCACAAATCAACTAAACCAAATCTCTTTGCAAATAGTTAATTTGCTCACCCTAAGTTCTATCAGGTAATTAATCGCACTGTAGTGCCCAATCAATTATCATAAGATCTAAGTCCTAGGTGATCAATCCACAATTAGCTTTGAGAACAACCTAAGGCGAATAACTAATTCAGATTGTGAACCCTAAATAACCAATCAACCTAGCATTCAAAGAAATCCCTTATGAGAACCCCTAAACCTAACAAGAGATCTACTCAGACATGGAAATTGAATCAATTAACATGTTTGAATAAATACTCAATAGAAAATAAGAAAGAGTAACAAAAGGGCTCAAAATCTTCTCTCGGACGAACAGAGTTTCAGACTCGTCTCCCTTCAAAAGCTCTCTCACAATTCAAAGCAAAAATAAAGCATAGCCATCAAAGTGGTTGTAAAACCTAATTAAATAGTTTAAACACGAATTGGGGTCTTCTTATAAATATTAAAGTCTTCTGGGCAAGTTCTGTAATTCTTCAAACTTAATTAAAAGCTGCGACTTGTAATCTCCTTGATGGGTGTCGATCGATACCAGGGGGTATCGATCGATGCTTGACGCTTTGATCGGGTACTTAATCACCAGACTTCAGTTTTGCTCCATAAAACTCCAATATCTCCAATAATGCTCCAAATGTGCTAAAACCTGTAAAAGACTCTAAAAGACTCTATAATAGAACAAATACTCTATAAAATGGACTTATATCATGGTTTAAACGGGGTAAAAACCATGATATATCAACTCCCCCAGACTTAGTCTTTGCTTGCCCTCAAGCAAATAGAAGACTAACCAAAGAAAGAGGTTTGAAAACGTAGAGACTCACCTGTTCATGAAACATCAAAATGACCAATTTCCCAAGCACCCAAATGTCACCTAAACAACTTTTTGATCTAACCACCATGTACTTCTCCTTAGACATTCGCAGCTTCCCAGACTACACACATTATCTCACAGCATCGTTCAATCAAGCCATCCTCGCTGGTTTCATCGTTGTGTTTAATACCAAGAACCTTCTAGATTCTTTCCCATACAATATCAAGACAAGGAACCACCATTTTTCACACTTTTTGGTATTATTTCTCTCCCCCTGACTTATTTCTTATTATGTTCTCTTCTTATTTTTTTAGCTTTGCATATACAAATCAAGGTATGAGACGCGAGTATTGATGGTGTTTGCCACCTAATCCCCGGTTCTTCCCTCTCAATGTATCAAAGAATGTAGGCGTATAATGTCATCATAGGAATATCCTAGCCTCGCTTCCAATCCTCTGTGTGATCATTCCCTCTTGAGTGGAATAATGGGATCGTTGGAAATTTTCCTAACCCTCTACTCAGAAGAAAATCATGTCATCTTTTAATGCACTTATTTATTAATTAACTTGTAACAGGGAGAGGAATACCATTATTTTAAAACACATGGGTTCATTTGTCAGATACGAATGAGGAATCAAGCTCTATAGATACTAACCACATTGATGAAGTGCAAAAATTTGGCTCATGCTTTAAGGAATTTTGCTGGAAACATGAGTGTCTTCTGGTTAACTGGTCAGCCTTTGGATTTTTCATTAGTCGGTCTAGAACAGATTCTGTAACAATGGTCACTTAAAGGCAAAGTCAGATCAAAAGATTCAAGAAAAAGATCACAGTCTCAGACAAAGTTTTGACTCAATAAAACAACGAATGACTCAAAAATGGAGTGACTCTAAGAAAAACAAAAACAAAGTCAGCGACTACCTCCCCAAGACTTAAACAACACTGTCCCCAGTGTTATCTAGCCTAGAGTTGGTGAAAGAAAACAAATGAACTGAATGGAAATAAGAGAAACAAGAAGTTACCGTGCTGGAACATTGAGTATCGACCGACCCACAACCTGATATCGAGCGATACCAAGCTTAAGTCGATACATGTTCTTTCATTCGCGGAGGGTGTCGACCGATACCCAAGGGTATCGATCGACACTCAGACGATTTCTTATTTGCTCCTTATTTATCCTGAAACAGACCCAAAAACGAAAAATAAAAAGAAAAAGACTCAAAAGCAAACTCACCAGTGGGTTGCCTCCCACCAAGCGCTCGTTTAACGTCATTAGCTTGATTGTAATGCCATTCAAGCTGATGGTGCATCATCCAAAGGCATTATCTGCCCTGTTTGAATCTAGGCTTTCGCCCAATAGTGTTTCACCCTCTATCAATTGACAGTAAATTCATCGCATGTAGGACTAATTAGCACGATGGCACCATGTGGTCTGACCTCCTTGATTGTGAAGGGACCTGACCAACGAGAACGCAGTTTACTAGGAAACAATTGCAAACGAGAGTTATACAGAAGTACCTGGTCGTTCGGCTCGAAATGTCTGGAGATGATCTTCCTATCATGATAGGCCTTAGTTCTCTCCTTGTACAGCTTCGAGTTCTCGTAGGCGTGGTGCCTAATCTCATCCAACTCGTTCAGCTGAATTAATCTCCTCTCAGCTGCAGGCTTGATGTCAAAGTTCAGCAATTTCGTTGCCCACGCTGCCTTGTGCTCGATCTCCACTGGAAGGTGACATGTTTTCCCATACAGCAAGTGAAATGGTGTAGTTCCCAGCGGTGTCTTAAAAGCAGTCCTATAGGCCCACAGCGCGTCATCCAACTTCGTAGACCAATCCTTCCTAGAAGTACCCACTGTCTTCTCCAAAATTTCCTTGATCTGTCTGTTGGAGACCTCTACTTGCCCACTGGTTTGAGGGTGATATGGAGTAGTGATATATCATGGTTTTTACCCGTTTTGGGCCATGATATAAGTTTGTTTTATAGAGTCTTTCTGCTATTTCGTAGTATTTTAGAGTCTTTTACAGGTCTTAGTACGTTTGGAGCCTAATTGGAGATATTTGAGCTTTCTGGAGCATTTTGGAGCAAAGTTGAAGTTCGTGTTGCTGAGCACCCGATTTCACGTCAAGCATCGATCGATACCCCTGGTATCGATCGACACCCATCGAGGCAGACACGACCCGCGACTTTAATGAAGAGTTGAAGAATTGCAAGTTGGTCCAGAAGTCTTTGATATTTACAAGAAGACCCCAATTCGTGTTTTAGGTTATTTATAGGGATTTTACAGCCACTTTGTTGGCTACGCTTTATTTTTCTGAATTTGTGAGAGAGCTTTCCAAGGGAGACAAGTCTGAAACTCTGTTCGTCGAGAGAAGATTTTGAACCCTTTTGTTACTCTTGTTATTTTCTATTGAGTATTTATTCAAACATGTTTATTGATTCAATTTCCATGTCTGAGTAGATCTCCTGTTAGGTTTAGAGATTCTCATAAGGGATTTCTTTGAATGCTAGGTTGATTAGTTACTTAGGGTTCACAATCTAAATTAGTTCTTCGCCTTAGGTTGTTCTCAAAGCTAATTCTAGATTGATCACCTAGAACTTAGATCTTAGGATAATTGATTAGGCACGACAGTGCGATTAATTACCTGATATAACTTAGGGTGAACAAATTGATTATTCGCAAAGAGATTTGGTTTAATTGATTTGTGAACATATCAAACCTGAACTTTAAAGCTGATTTATTCTTAGGAATTTGCAAAGAGATTTGAGATTCTGAGGTTTAGATGTAGATAATTCTCGCAACGACAGTTGGTTAATTATAGCTTAGTGATTTGAGTTCAAGAACAGCGCTAAATCTGAACCCTGATTAGTTAGTTTATTTTGCATTCATTGATTTCCTGAGAAATATCCCTGAATCTAATCTTTCTCCTATTGAATTACAACTCGTTTACTGCTTACTGCTTTTGTTTAATCTTAATTGCTTAGCTTGATTCGATACTATTTAATCTATTTTGTGATTTCTCTGAGTTCTTGTGTTCGACCCCTGATATACTGCAGCAGCTGCTTTAGTACTGTTTAGGATATTAATTTGAGCATATCAAATTTGGCGCTGTTGCCGGGGACTCAATTTCGCCATTAGATTTTAGCTGTCGAGTTTCGACTAAGCCCGTCGGTATCGATCGATACTATCTAGTATCGGTCGATACTCGTCGTTTTCCTTTTGTTGTTATCGATCGACACCACTTGGTATCGATCGATACTCATCACGATTTTGTTACTTACGTTCTTGATTTTTGTGTTTCAGGTGCATGCCTAATCGTGAAACCATAAGAAACAAGAGCACTCCGCTAGTCAATCTATCGTTAGAGAAGCTAGCACGTTTAGAACGCACAAACAGAAAGACAAAACAAACATCAGAGATGAACAACACAGTGGTTTTAAGAGCTGATGAAGCTGGAGTCTTAAGAGACCAAGAGGGTCAAGTGTGCAATGAGGCAGGACAGCGACTTGATGAGGCTGGAAACGTCATTGCCCCTGCTGCTGTTGTTGGTCACATTGTCGCGCCAGCTGCGCAGGCCAACATTGGGAATGCTAGAGTTGATTGAGGTAGAACACTTGGTGAGCATAACAGACCTGATCAGTTCTTTGCCAATCGAGCTGCGATTCACATCCCAACTTTTCAGAGAAATGACTTCGAGCTGAAACCTGCGTATTACGCTCTCGTAAGTCAGAACCCTTTCCATGGCCTACCTCATGAGCATCCCATGGATCACATCGAAAGGTTCGAGGATTTGGTCACTGGTATGAAGTACAATGGAGTGCCCAATGAGTTCTTTTTCTGCAAGCTTTTACCGTACTCTCTTGGTGGGGATGCTGCTTATTGGATGAAGCAGTTAGCTCTTGATTCGCTGACTACATGGGATGAGACGAAGAATGCATTCCTGATCAATTTCTATGATGATGCGAGATCTGAAGAGCTCAGGAACAAGATCTCTCAATTTTCTCAGGGTCCAACAGAAGCACTCAAAGCTGCTTGGATTCGTTTCAAATCGTATCAGAGAGATTGCCCGCACCATGGGTTCAATCAGGTTCAGCTGTTAGGTACTTTCTACAGAGGAGTTGATTTGAGGTACCAGATGGCTTTGGATACTACGAGTAATGGGAACTTTAACACCATATATCCAGATGATGCGGGTGTGCTGATTAAGAACTTGGCGTCTAGCAATAGCACCAAGAATGCTGATTTCGAACGGAAGAAGCCGACTGCAGGAATGGATGGATCGCAGATTGCTGAAGTTCAAGCGAAGTTGGATATTCTGATAGGGAAATCGAAGAAGACTGTACATTTTGTTGATGGAGTCGATAATATGGAAGAAGAAGAGGAGGATGTTAACTACGTTGGTGGTTCTGGTTTTCAGGGTCAGCAATTTGGGAACAACAACAACCGAAACTTCAACAACAACAATCAGCAAGGTGTGTACAGGTTTGAAGGGAACCAATCTGGTTTCAGAGCGAAGCAGATTACTCAGAAACCACTTCAGAGCAGCGACTTCACTCAAAATTATGGGAACTCTTCGTACCAACCCATCTCCCCAAAAACCATGGAGAATAAGATGGAATCCATGATGGAACAGATTCTTCAGGGACAGCATAAGTTGCAGGGAGATTTCAATGGGAAGTTTGACTCGCTGTACATCGATCTGAATGGAAAAATCGAAGCCATCACTCTTTCCCAGAGGAAGATGAAAACTCAAGTCACTCAGACAGCAGCAGCTGTAAAGAGGCAGGAAGGTTTTCTTCCAGGGAAAACTGAGAATCCAAGGGCACACATCAATGCCATCACCTTGAGGAGTGAAAAAGAGGTGCTTACAGGAGTGAAGAACAACACATTTGCTGGAAATCTCGTCGATCTTGCTGGAGATGACGATTGGGATTATGAAAATCCCCAGGTATCGATCGATACCAGCCAGTGTCGATCGACACCTGTTCAGACATCTGCCCGAGTGGATCCAAAAATCCGTGTATCGATCGATACCCCTCAGGTATCGATCAATGCTGAGACACAGCCAGAGAAGGAGCCCGAGATTATCAAGGAGAGGGTGTATAAACCCAAGATGCCCTATCCTGTACCTCCTAAGCTGACAAAGAAGGAATGGGAAGACGCCAGGTGCAAGGCTATGCTGGATAAGTTGGTTGTGGAGCTTCCTTTTGTTTATGCTATTAAGACTTCTCCAGCTTTCAGGAGATATGTGAAGAAGATGGTCTCTAGCAACGTGAACCTGGAGGAAGGTGTCATGATGATCCCAGCTGAGTGCAGTGCGATTCTACTCAACAAAATCCCCAAGAAGCTACCAGACCCAGGGAGCTTTGGTTTGGACTGCACTATCTTCACAGAGAGATTTGAGCGAGCTCTCTGCGATATTGGGTCGAGTGTGAACCTTATGCCACACTCAGTTGCCAAGCAAATGGGGATGACAGATTTCCAATCTACAAGGATTTCGCTGATACTTGCTGATCGCTCAGTGCGACTTCCAGAGGGACTACTCAAAGATGTCCCAACCAAGATTGGGAATTGCTTGATCCCAACAGATTTCATCGTCCTGAAGTACGATGCTGAGCCTAAGGATCCTCTTATCCTGGGCAGGCCATTCCTTGCAACCTCTGGAGCCTTGATTGACTGCAGGAATGGAAAGATAGCTCTCAACATCGGTGACTTGGTGATATCCTTTAACATGGAGAAGATGATAAAAATGCCAACCATCGATGGGCAGACATTCTATGTGGACACCTTCAGTGACATAGCTGAGGAGTACTTCCTGGATATGCACCCTGAGGATCCACTGGAGAGAGCGTTGGTCTGTTCGGCCACTTCGGAGGTCCGTTCATGTGACGAAACTGCTGGATACTCGAAGATGCTTGATTCAGCATCACCAATATCGATCGATACCCCCTGGTATCGGTCGATACCTTACGGCCAGAAGGAGAATTGGTCGACGGTTCTAAGCAAGCTGATGGGCTTGGAGATTGGAGTACAGAGAATGCTCCTAAGGTGGAACTAAAGCCACTTCCAGCGAATCTGAGGTATAGTTTTCTTGGCCCTAATTCCACATACCCATCAATCGTTAATGCTTCCTTGAACACCACAGAGGTTGCTTTACTGCTGAGCAAGCTGCGCAAGTATCGCAAAGCTCTTGGCTATTCTCTTGTTGACATTTCAGGTATAGCACCAGACTTGTGCATGCATCAGATTCACCTGGAGGACGAGCCAAAGTCTTTGATTGAGTGCCAGAGGAGGCTGAATCCGAACCTGAAGGAGGTGGTCAGGAAGGAAGTGATGAAGCTGTTGGAAGCAGGGATTATCTATGCCATCTCGAATAGTTCTTGGGTTAGTCCAGTTCATATTGTGCCTAAGAAAGGAGGCATAACTGTGGTGAAGAACGAGAAGGATGAGCTGATCCCTACAAGGACAATCACTGGTCACAGGATGTGTATTAACTACAGGAAGCTGAATGCAGCTACAAGGAAGGATCACTTCCCATTGCCATTCATTGACCAGATGCTGGAGAGGTTAGCGAGTCACCCATACTACTATTTTCTCGATGGGTACTCAGGCTTTTTCCAGATTCCTATACATCTATAGGACCAGGGAAAGATGACCTTCACATGTCCCTATGGCACATTCGCCTACAGAAGAATGCCATTTGGATTATGTAACGCTCCAGCGACCTTTCAGCGATGCATGATGTCGATTTTCACAGACATGACTGAGGAGTTTATGGAGGTGTTCATGGATGACTTTTCAGTGTATGGATCGTCATTCAAGGACTGTCTGGATAACTTGTGCAAGGTGCTTCAGCGATGCGAGGAGAAGCACTTGGTTCTTAATTGGGAGAAGTGCCACTTCATGGTACAAGATGGCATTGTTCTTGGGCACAAGGTTTCTAAGGCCGGGATCGAAGTCGACAAGGCTAAGATTCAGGTCATGACAAGCTTGCAACCTCCACGATCTGTTCCTTGGTCATGCTGGGTTTTACAGGAGGTTCATCAAGGATTTCTCTAAACTTGCACGTCCACTCACGGCCCTGTTGTGTAAGGAATTCAAGTTTGATTTCACATCTGACTGTCTTGAAGCCTTCAAGGAAATCAAGAAGGCATTGGTAAGTGCTCCTGTTGTCCAACCACCTGATTAGAGCTTGCCTTTTGAGGTCATGTGCGATGCAAGTGATTTTGCTGGAGGAGCTGTGTTAGGCCAGAGGAAAGACAAGAAGCTCCATGCTATTTATTATGCCAGCAGGACGTTGGATGATGCTCAGCGAAATTACAGCACCACTGAGAAGGAGTTGCTTGCAGTCGTTTTCTCTTTTGAGAAATTTCGGTCCTACTTGATTGGGAGCAAGGTCATTGTTCACACAGACCATGCCGCTCTCAAATACCTGCTGAAGCACAAGGACCTCAAGCCTCGTCTATGCCGATGGGTTCTTTTGCTACAAGGTTTCGACATCGAGATCAAGGACAAGAGAGGAGTTGAGAATGGCGTTGCTGACCACTTATCGCGACTAAAGGTAGATGAGGTTGTACCTATTCATGATTGCTTGCCAGAGGAGGGTATTTACCTCATTGAAGCTCAACATCAAGATCTGTATCCCGAAAATTTGCAATTTTCACGAAAGCAGACTTTCGGTATCGATCGATACCCACCTAGTGTCGATCGATACCCGTCGTGACCTGGACCTGTTTTGACCGCAGAGCACTTAACCTCTTATGATGTCTATCTTGCTGCTGTCTCTAGTTCTTCACGTCCATGGTACGCTGACATTGCCAACTACCTTTCTGTAGAAACTGAGCCAAAGCATCCCACAAAGTATGCGAGGAAGAAGTTTATGCGCGAGATAAGGAGGTTCTTCTGGGATGAGCCTTACCTATACAAGCATTGTTCAGATGGTATCTACAGAAGATGCGTTGCAGAGTCTGAGATGCCAACTATCCTTTTCCATTGCCATGGGTCTGAATATGCTGGTCACTTTGCCACTTTCAAGACGGTGTCCAAGGTTCTTCAAGCAGGCTTCTGGTGGCCTACTATGTTCAAGGATGCTCATGCCTATATCTCACAGTGTGATGTCTGTCAGAGGAGAGGGAAGATCAGCAAGAGAAATGAGATGCCACAGAATTTCATCCTTGAGGTTGAAGTTTTCGATTGCTGGAGGATCGATTTTATGGGTCCCTTTCCCTCGTCACACAAGAACATGTACATCCTGGTTGCTGTGGACTATGTGTCCAAATGGGTGGAAGCGATTGCCAGTAAGAAGAATGATTCCACGGTGGTTGTTAAGCTGTTTAAGACCATCATCTTCCCTCGATTTGGAATACCTCGAATTGTGATAAGTGATGGTGGCTCTCACTTCATCAACAAGATTTTCGAGAGGCTGCTGAAGAAGTATGGTGTAAACCATCGAGTGGCTACTCCATATCACCCTCAAACTAGTGGGCAAGTCGAGGTCTCCAACAGGCAAATCAAAGAGATTCTGGAAAAGACAGTGGGCGCTTCTAGGAAGGATTGGTCTACAAAGTTGGATGATGCGCTATGGGCTTATAGGACTGCTTTCAAGACACCGCTGGGCACTACACCATTTCACCTGCTATACGGGAAAGCATGTCACCTTCCAGTGGAGATTGAGCACAAGGCAGCATGGACGATGAAGTTGCTGAACTTTGACATCAAGCCTGCTGCAAAAAGGAAGTTGATTCAGCTGAACGAGCTGGATGAGATTAGGCACCACGCTTACGAGAACTCGAAGCTGTACAAGGAGAGGACTAAGGCCTATCATGATAAGAAGATCATCTCCAGACATTTCGAGCCAAATGACCAGGTACTTCTGTATAACTCTCGTTTGCAATTGTTTCCTAGTAAACTACGTTCTTGTTGGTCAGGTCCCTTCACCATCAAGAAGGTCAGACCACATGGAGCTGTCGTGCTGATTAGTCCTACAGGCGATGAGTTCACTGTCAATGGACAGAGGGTGAAACACTATTGGGCGAAAGCCGAGATTCCAACAGGGCAGATAATGCCTTTGGATGATGCACCGACAGCCTGAACGGCGTTACAGTCAAGCTAATGACGTAAAACGAGCGCTTGGTGGGGGGGCAACCCACTGGTGAGTCTGTTTTTGAGTCTTTTTCTTTTGTATTTTTCGTTTTATGTTTGTGTCAGGATAAACAAGGAGCAAAACTCGAAATCGTCTTAGTGTCGATCGATACGCCATTGGTATCGGTCGACAACAATCGCGAACGTTTGGTTCATCAAGTCGGCTTAAGCAGGGTATCGATTGATACCAGGCCGAGTGTCGGTCGACACCAGATGTTCCAGCACGGTAACTTCTTGTTTCTCTTCGTTACATTTTGTTCTTTTCTCTTCTTTTACCTACTCTAGGCTAGATAACACTGGGGACAGTGTTGTTCAAGTCTGGGGGAGGTGTTTGCTGACATTGTGTTTGTTTTTCTTAAGAGTCAGTTGTTTTTTTATTGAGTCAAAAACGTTTTATTGAGTCAAAACTTGTTGGAGATGATGATCTTGTGCTTGAATTGTTGCTTTGATTTTGTTCTTGAGTGAGCAGTGTTGCAGGATCAGCTCTAGATCGACTAATGAAAAATCCAAGGACTGACCAGTTGACTAGAAAACATCCATGTCTCCAGCAGAGTTCTTCTGAAGCCTGAGCCAAAATTTTGCACTTCATCAATGTGGTTAGTGTTCATAGAGCTTGATTCATCATTCATATCTGACAAAGGAACCCATGTGTTTAGAATTATGGTATCTCTCTCCCCTGTTATAAGTTGATAAATAAGAGCATAAAATATGAAATGATTTTCTTCTGAGTATAGGGTTAGGAAAATTTCCAGCGATCCCATTATTCTACTCGAGAGGGAATGATCACACAAAGGATTGGAAGCGAGGCTAGGATTTTCATATGATGCCATTATTCGCCTACATCTTTTGATTCATTGAGAGGTAAGAACCGGGGATTCGGTGGCAAACACCATCAATACTCGCGTTTCAGACCTTGATATGTATATGCAAGATCTAAAAAAAAAGAAGAAAACATAATAAGAAATAAGTCTGGAGGAGAGAAAGTGATACAAAAAGTGTGAAAATGGTGGTTCCTTGTCATGATATCGTTTGGTAAAGAATCTAGAAGGTTCTTGAACATTGGCTGAAGCGATGAAACTGGCGATGAGGGTTTTATTTGAACAATGTTGCGGGATAATGTGTGGAGTCTGGAAAAGCTGCGAATGTCTACGGAGAAGTACATGGTGGTTAGATCAAAAGCTGGTTAGGTGACATTTGGGTGCTTGGGAAAAGGATATTTGCAATGGTTCCTGAACAGGTGAGTCTCTACGTTTTCAAACCTCTTTCTCTGGTTTAGTCTTCTATTTGCTTGAGGGCAAGAAAAAAGCTAAGTCTGGGGGAGTTGATATATCATGGTTTTTACCCGTTTTAGGCCATGATATAAGTCCGTTTTATAGAGTCTTTCTGCTATTTCGTAGTATTTTAGAGTCTTTTACAGGTCTTAGCACGTTTGGAGCCTAATTGGAGATATTGGAGTTTTCTGGAGCATTTTGGAGCAAAGCTGAAGCTCATGTTGCTGAGCACCCGAGTTCACGTCAAGCATCGATCGATACCCCCTGGTATCGATCGACACCCATCGAGGCAGACACGACCCGCAACTTTAATGAAGAGTTGAAGAATTGTAACTTGGTCCAGAAGTCTTTGATATTTACAACCCCAATTCGTGTTTTAGGTTATTTATAGGGATTTTACAGCCACTTTGTTGGCTACGCTTTATTTTTCTGAATTTGTGAGAGAGGTTTCCAAGGGAGACAAGTCTAAAACTCTGTTCGTCGAGAGAAGATTTCGAACCCTTTTGTTACTCTTGTTATTTTCTATTGAGTATTTATTCAAACATGTTTATTGATTCAATTTCCATGTCTGAGTAGATCTCCTGTTAGGTTTAGGGATTCACAATCTAAATTAGTTCTTCGCCTTAGGTTGTTCTCAAAGCTAATTCTAGATTGATCACCTAGAACTTAGATCTTAGGATAATTGATTAGGCACGACAGTGCGATTAATTACCTGATAGAACTTAGGGTGAGCAAATTGATTATTCGCAAGGAGATTTGGTTTAATTGATTTGTGAACATATCAAACATTAACTTTAAAGCTGATTTATTCTTAGGAATTTGCAAAGAGATTTGGGATTCTGAGGTTTATATTTAGGTAATTCTCGCAACGACAGTTGGTTAATTATAGCTTAGTGATTTGAGTTCAAGAACATCGCTAAATCTGAACCCTGATTAGTTAGTTTATTTTGCATTCATTGATTTCCTGAGAAATATCCCTGAACCTAATCTTTCTCCTATTGAATTACAACTCGTTTACTGCTTACTGCTTTTGTTTAATCTGAATTGTTTAGCTTGATTCGATACTATTTAATCTATTGTGTGATTTCTCTGAGTTCTTGTGTTCGACCCCTGATATACTGCAGCAACTGCTTTAGTACTGTTTAGGGTATTAATTTGAGCATATCAAGTAGCCACACGATGATTGACACCATGCTTCTTCGGCAACTTCTCAAAAACTTTGTTAATAAAGTGGCTGCCACCATCACTTATAACAATATGAGGTACTCCAAATCGTGGGAAAATGATGGTCTTAAACAGCTTAAGGACCACCGCAGAATCATTGTTTGGACTAGCAATCGCTTTCACCCATTTGGACACATAGTCCACAGCAACCAGGATGTATCTGTTATTGTGTGACGAGGGAAAGGGGCCCATGAAGTCAATGCCCCAGCAATCGAAAACTTCAACCTCAAGGATAAAATTATGTGGCATCTCATGCCTCTTGCTGATCTTCCCTGTCCTCTGACAGGCATCATACTATGAGATAAAAGCATGAGCATCCTTGAACATAGTAGGCCACCAGAAACATGCTTGAAGAACTTTGGACACTGTCTTGAAAGTAGCAAAGTGTCCTGCGTACTCAGACCCATGACAATGAAAAAGAATCGTAGGTACCTCAGATTCTGCAACGCATCTTCTGTAGATACCATCTGAGCAGAGCTTGTATAGGTAAGGCTCATCCCAGAAGAACCTCCTCATCTCGCGCATAAACTTATTCTTCGCATACTTTGTGGGATGCTGTGGCTCAGTCTCTGCAGCAAGGTAATTTGCAATGTCGGCGTACCATGGTCGTGCATGACTGGATACAGCAGCTAGATAGACAGCATAAGAGTCGAAGTGCTCTGCAGGGAAAACAGGTCCAAATCGCGTTGGGTATCGATCGATACTGGGTGAGTATCGATCGATACCGAAAGTCTGCATTCGTGACTATTGCAGATTTTCGGGACGAACGTCTTGAATCTGAGCTTCAATGAATTAAATACCTTCTTCTGGCAAGAAATCATCAATAGGTACGACCTATCGACCTTTAATAGCGTTAAATGGTCAGCAACGCCATTCTCAACTCCGTTCTTGTCCTTGATCTCGATGTCGAACCCTTGGAGCAAAAGAACCCATCGGCATAGACGAGGCTTGAGGTCCTTGTTCTTCAGCAGGTATTTGAGAGCAGCATGGTCTGTGTGAACAATAACCTTGCCCCCAATCAAGTAGCACCGAAATTTCTCAAAAGAGAAAACAACCGCAAGTAACTCTTTCTCAATGGTGCTGTAATTTCGCTGAGCATCATCCAACGTCCTGCTGGCATAATAAATAACATAAAGTTTCTTGTCTTTCCTATGTCCCAACACAGCTCCAACAACAAAATCACTTGCATCGCACATAACCTCAAAAGGTAAACTCCAATCAGGTGGTTGGACAATAGGAGCACTCACCAATGCCTTCTTATTCTCCTCGAAGGCTACAAGGCAATCAGATGTGAAATCAAACTTGACTTCCTTACATAACAGGGCTGTGAGTGGGCGTGCAAGCTTAGAGAAATCCTTGATGAATCTCTTGTAAAACCCATCATGACCAAGGAAGATTCGAATCTCGGATACAGATCGTGGAGCTTGCATGCTTGTCATGACCTAAATCTTAGCTTTGTCAACTTCGATCCATGCCTTAGAAACCTTGTGCCCAAGAACAATGTCATCTTGTACCATGAAGTGGCACTTCTCTCAGTTAAGAACCAAGTGCTTCTCCTCGCATCGCTGAAGCACCTTGCACAAGTTATCCATACAATCTTTGAATGACAATCCATACACAGAAAAGTCATCCATGAACACCTCCATAAACTCCTCAGTCATGTCTGTGAAAATCGACATCATGCATCGCTGAAAGGTCGCTGGAGCGTTACATAATCCAAATGGCATTCTTCTGTAGGCGATTGTGCCATAGGGACATGTAAAAGTCGTTTTTCCCTGGTCCTCTGGATGTATAGGAATCTGGAAAAAGCCTGAGTACCCATCGAGAAAACAGTAGTATGGGTGACTTGCTAACCTCTCCAGCATCTGGTCAATGAATGGCAATGGGAAGTGATCCTTCCTTGTAGCCGCATTCAGTTTCCTGTAGTCAATACACATCATGTGACCAGTGATTGTCCTTGTAGGGATCATCTCATCTTTCGCGTTCTTCACCACAGTTATACCTCCCTTTTTAGGTACAACGTGAACAGGACTAACCCAAGAACTATCTGAGATGGCATAGATAATCCCTGCTTCCAGCAGCTTCATCGCTTCCTTCCTGACCACTTCCTTCAGGTTCGGATTTAGCCTCCTCTGACACTCAATCGAAGACTTTGACTCATCCTCCAGGTGAATCCGATGCATGCACAAGTCTGGTGCTATACTTGAAATGTCAGCAAGAGAATAGCCAAGAGCTTTGCGATACTTGCGCAGCTTGGTCAGCAGTAAGGCAATCTATGTGTTGTTCAAGGAAGCATTAACTATTACAGGGTACGTGGAATTATGACCAAGAAAACTATACCTCAGATTCGCTGGGAGTGGCTTTAGTTCCACCTTAGGAACATTCTCTGCACTCCAATCTCCAAGCCCAGCAGCTTGCTTATGGTTGTCGACCAATTCTCCTTCTGGCCGTAGGGTATCGACCGATACTAGAGGGGTATCGATCGATATTGGTGATGCCGAATCGAGCATCTTTGAGTATCCAGCAGTATCATCACACGAATGGATCTCTGAAGTGGCCGAACAGACCAGTGCTCTCTCCAGTGGATCCTCAGGGTGCATCTCTAGGAAGTAGTCCTCAGCTATGTCACTGAAGGTGTCTACATAGAATGTCTGCCCATCGATGGTTGGCCTCTTCATCATTTTTTCCATGTTAAAGGACATGACCAAGTCACCGATGTTGAGAGCTATATGTCCATTCCTGCAGTCAATCAAGGCTCCAGCAGTTGCAAGGAATGGTCTGCCCAGGATAAGAGGATCCTTAGGCTCAGCATCGTACTTTAGGACGATGAAATCTGTTGGGATCAAGCAGTTTCCAATCTTAATTGGGACATCTTCAAGTAGTCCCTCTGGAAGTCGCACTGAGCGATCAGTAAGTACCAGCGAAATCCTTGTAGACTGGAAATCTGTCATCCCCATTCGCTTGGCAACTGAGTGTGGCATAACGTTCACACTCGACCCAATATCGCAAGGAGTGCGCTCGAATCTCTCTGTGGAGATGGTGCAATCTAAAACAAAACTCCCTGGGTCTGGTAGCTTTTTGGGAATTTTGTTGAGTAGAATCGCACTGCACTCAGCTGTAATCATCATGACACCCTCCTCAAGGTTCACATTGCTAGACACCATCTTCTTCACATACCTCCTGAAAACTGGAGAGGTCTTAATAGCATCGACAAAAGGAAGCTCCACAACTAACTTATCCAGCATAGCCTTGCATCTGGCATCCACCCACTCCTTCTTTGTCATCTTAGGAGGCATAAGATAAGGTATCTTGGGTTTATACACCCTCTCTTTGACAATCTCGGGCTCCTTCTCGATCTGTGTCTCAGCATCGATCGATATTTGAGGAGTATCGATCGACACACGGGATTTTGGATTCCCTCGTGCAGATGTCTGAACTGGTGTTGATCGACACTGGCTGGTATCGATCGATACTTGGGGATTTTCATAGTTCCAATCCTCATCTTCAGCAAGATCGACGAGATTCTCTGCAATTGGGTTGTTCTTGACTCCTGTAATCACCTCTTTTCCACTTCTCAAGGTGATGATATTGATGTGAGCCCTTGGGTTCTCAGTTTTCCCTGGAAGGAAACCTTCCTGCCGCTTTACAGCTGCTGCGGTCTGAGCAACCTGAATTTCCAGCTTCTTCTGAGTCAGATTGATAGCTTCAATTTTTCCATTCAGCTTAATGTACAGAGAGTCAAACTTCCCATTGAAATCACCTTGCAACTTCTCTTGTCCTCGAAGAAGTTGCTCCATCAAGGATTCCATCTTATTCTCGGTGGATTTTGGAGAGATAGGTTTGTATGAAGAGTTCCCATAATTGCGAGTGAAATCGCTGCTCTGGAGTGGTTTTTGAGCAAATTATTTTGCTCCGAAGCCAACTTGGTTCCCCTCAAACTTGTACCCACCTTGCTGATTGTTGTTGTTGTTGTTTCGGTTGTTGTTGTACCCAAATCGCTGACCCTGAAAACCAGAGCCACCAACGTAGTTAACATCCTCCACTTTATCTTCATCAATATTTTCGACTCCATCAGCAAAGTGTACAGTCTTCTTCGACTTTCCGATCAGAAAATCCAGCTTGGCCTGAACTTCAGCAATATGCGATCCATCAACTCCTCCAGCCTGCTTCTTCCGCTCGAAATCAGCATTCTTGGTGCTATTACAAGATGCCAAGTTTTCAATCAGCACAACTGCATCATCTGGATATCTGGTGTTGAAGTTCCCATTACTCGCAGCATCCAAACCCATCTGGTATCTCCAATCGATCCCTCTGTAGAAAGTGCCTAGTAGCAGCTGAACCTAAGTAAACCCATGGTGCAGACAGTCTCTCTAATAGGACTTGAAACGAATCCAAGCAGCTTTGAGTGCCTCCGTCGGACCTTGAGCAAATTGATAGATCTTGTTCCTGAGGTCTTCGGATCTCGCATCATCATAGAAATTGATCAGGAATGCATTCTTCGTCTCTTCCCATGTAGTTAGTGAACCAGGAGCCAACTGCTTCAGCCAATAAGCAGCATCCCCACTAAGAGAATATGGGAAAAGTTAGCAGAAAAGATAATCATTTGGCACTCCATTGTACTTCATACCAGTGACCAAATCCTCGAACCTCTCGATATGATCCATGGGGTGTTCATGAGGTAGGCCATGGAAAGGATTCTGACTCACAAGAGCGTAATAGGCAGGTTTCAGCTCAAAATCATGCCTCTGGAAAGTTGGGATGCGAATCGCAGCTCAATTTGCGTAGAATTGATCAGGTCTGTTGTGCTCACCTAGTGTTCTACCTCGATCAACCGCAACATTCCCAACGTTGGCACGCCCAGCTGGCGCGACAATCTCACCAACAACAGCAGGAGGGGCGATGATGTTTCCAGCTTCATCAAGTCGCTGCCCTCTCTCATTGCACACTTGAACCTCTTAGTCTCTCAAGACTCCAGCTTCATCAGCTCTTAATACCACTGGGTTGTTCATATCTGATGTTTGTTTTGCCTTTCTGTTTGTGCGTTCTAAACGTGCTAGCTGCTCCAATGATAGTTCAACTAGCTGAGTGCTTTTGCTCCTTCTGGTTTCACGATTAGGCATACACCTGAAAACAAGAGTCAAACACGTAAGTAACCAAAAACACGACGGGTATCGACCGACACTGAGTGGTGTCGATCGATATCAACAAAATGAAACGACGCGTATCGACCGATACTAGGTAGTATCGATCGATAGCGACGAGCTTAGTCGAAACTCGACAGCTAAAATTTAATGACGAAATTGAGTCCCCAGCAACGGCGCCAAATTTGATATGCTCAAATTAATACCCTAAAAAGTACTTAAACAGTTGCTACAATATATCAGGGGTCGAACACAAGACCTCAGAGAAATCGCGCAATAGATTGTATAGTGTCAAATCAGACTAAGCAATCTAGATGAAACAAAAAGCAGTAAACAGTAAACGAGTTGTAATTCGATAGGAGAGAGATAGATTCAGGGATATTTCTTAGGAAATCAATGAAAGCAAAATAAACTAACTAATCAGGGTTCATGTTACGCACGGTTCTCGAACTCAAATCACTAAAGTATAGTTAACCAACTGTCGTTGCGAAAACTATCTAAATCTAAACTTCAGAATCTCAAATTTCTTTGCAAATTCCTAAGAATAAATCAGCTTTAATATCGAGTTTGATATGTTCACAAATCAACTAAACCAAATCTCTTTGCGAATAGTTAATTTGCTCACCCTAAGTTCTATCAGGTAATTAATCGCACTGTCGTGCCTAATCAATTATCCTAAGATCTAAGTCCTAGGTGATCAATCCAGAATTAGCTTTGAGAACAACCTAAGGCAAAGAACTAATTCAGATTGTGAACCCTATATAACCAATCAACCTAGCATTCAAAGAAATCCCTTATGAGAACCCCTAAACCTAACAAGAGATCTACTCAGACATGGAAATTGAATCAATAAACATGTTTGAATAAAAACACAATAGAAAATAAGAAAGAATAACAAAAGGGTTCAAAATCTTCTCTCGGACGAACAGAGTTTCGGACTCATCTCCCTTCAAAAGCTCTCTCACAATTCAAAGCAAAAATAAAGCATAGCCATCAAAGTGGCTGTAAAACCTAATTAAATAGTCTAAACACGAATTGGGGTCTTCTTGTAAATATTAAAGTCTTCTGGGCAAGTTCTGTAATTCTTCAAACTTAATTAAAAGCCGCGACTTGTAATCTCCTCGATGGGTGTTGATCGATACCAGGGGGTATTGATCGATGTTTGACGCTTTGATCGGGTACTTAATCACCAGACTTCAGTTTTGCTCCATAAAACTCCAATATCTCCAATAATGCTCTAAATGTGCTAAAACCTGTAAAATACTCTATAATAGAATAAAGACTCTATAAAACGGACTTATATCATGGCTTAAACGGGGTAAAACCCATGATATATCAATATGATTGTCTACAAACATCACTGGCAATATTTATATATATGCGACAGTGTATAAGAAAAATGTGGAGGAGAAGAAATACCTGGAAGCGACAAAGATCGACGGAAGTGAAGTGCGAGAAAAGTTAATTTCTAATCAGAAGAGCAACGGAGGTATGTTCTGCAAACTGGTATGAATCTGAATTCTATCTCTTTGCGGCAACCTTCATTAACGTTCACTGCCATTTTCAGACCTTGTGAAATAATATGATACATGTAATATCCCGACCTCTGGTTCGGTATATTTTCTTTTCAAAATTTCGGTTTAATATTACAGCAAATATCTCATTTTTATTCCTTTTGCAACTAAAATTCATTTTTTCCTTTTTAGATGATATCAAATCTTCCTTTTTCTTTTTTGGAGACAACTTCCCTATAAATACCTCTCTTAGTCTCAAAAGAAAACCCTAAACCTAAAGTCTCTTTTTCTCTCTTCTCTCTCTCGGCCGACTCTCTCTCTTATCCTCCTCCACGTTTCTCTCTCCTCGCTGCGTGCCTTCTCTCTCCTCGTCGTCGCTTCTCCTTGCCGTGATTGTGACGCCACCGCCGCCTCTTCCTCCTTCCGCCGCGACGAGCTCTTCCTCCTCCTCGGTGTCAAGACTCCTCCTGATTATCGTTCCATTCCATCACCTCCAAACCCGCCAAGGTGAGGACTAGATGCCTTCTCTTTCATTCATGAACTCGATTTCCTGTTTTTGATAAGTCTTCTTTTAAACCCTAGCTTCCACTAAACAAGCTATCGATTTGTTTGGTGTTCTATGATGATTGTCAATTGACTATATTAATATATCTCACCTTATTCTTGATAGATCTGTTAATAGGATGTGTTAGATCTGTTTTCTAGGATTGGTGGATGGATTACTTTTGTTTGATGGTTGATGGTTGATTGTTAAACAAGTCACTTGAATATGGATTATTGTTTGATGGTTGATGGTTGATGGTTGATTGTTAAACAAGTCACTTGAATATGGATTAAAGATGGATGAACTTTGATTAACCTGGTAAACTGCTTGTTATGATTGAGAATTCAATTGTTACAACTTGGTAGAAGATACGATCTGATTTGTTGTATGTGGGAGTTCTCTCCTTTGTTTGTCTGGGACCGGTGAGGTGTGTACTTGGTGTCGGGACCTTCTGTTTGTGATTGTCCGGCTAAGTGGATACTTCACTAGAATCAATTTGTTTGTCCGGAACCGGTGGGGCTATTTATTCTCGTCATGACCTTCTTTAGTGATTGTTCCGGTCGAGTAAATCCCCTTGCATCGGATCCAATTTCTCTGATGGGACTGGTGGAATCTTGCCCTGTTTTGGAACATGTTTGATGGAACCGGCGGGTTAGTCGGCTTTGTACATCCAAATCTCAGCGTCTTTGGGTTATAGGCGAGCCCACAAGTCTTCGGATTGTGCCATTGGACGAGTCTTTGGCCATTTGATAAGAGTACTCTGTATTTAATGTGCGAATCTTACCCTACCTGATTGTGCTGGTTTTAGGATTAGACTTTCATAATAGCATCTCGCGTAAACGTTTGGAAGTGACAAAAAATATAGTAAAACCAAATTAGAACTTTTCATAATGATTACTGGATTTTTTAAATAATTTTTAATGACTTTCTAACAATATAGTAAAACCAAATTAGAACTTTTCAAAAAATTTGTTAAGCAAATTTTTTTAAAAAAAAACAAAAAAAAAATTAGGTGGCCGCCTAGGCCAGCTAGGCGGATGGAGTGGGTCTAGCGATTAGTCGGGGAGTAATGGATTATGTGTTAAACATTAAAAATAAATTAATTGTTATTTTTTTTTTTTTAAATTAATTAATTGTTATAGTTGAACTGAAAATTATTTTCTGAAGCTCCGCAAATTAAGGCTAACGTGGTAAGGCGATTCCGAGAGCGATACTAGGGTTTTGGCGTGGGCGCTACTCCTGGAGTCTCCGGTGGATCAGCCGCCGGCCACCATGCCAGAACAAGCAGATTTCCCACCGCTAAGTCAGGGTGAAACACAAGTCACAAAGCGACAACAGTCATGGTCTGCAGTGGTTCAGCAGAAATCCAGTTTAACAACACACGATATCAATGTTATGATGATTGACGGTGCTCCTACGGTGGAAGTGCCGGATGAAATATTCGAAGACTCAGCTCCTCTGTGGGAGGACTTCATCGTAGGCAGATTCCTCTCCACCGCACCTCACGTTGCAAAAGTTCACGTCATAGTAAACAAGATCTGGACACTGTGGGACAAAACATCAAAGATTGATGTGTTTGTAATCGATGGTAAGACTATCAAATTCAGGATTAGAGACGCTGCAAATCGTGCCCGCATCCTTCGTCGAAGCATGTGGAACATTGCCGATATCCCGATGGTGGTATCGAAATGGTCGCCTATCATAGAGGAAGCACAGCCTGAAATAAAATCCGTCCCTATGTGGGTTACGATTAAGAACGTCCCACAGAAGATGTTCTCGTGGAAGGGGCTAAGTTTCATCGCAAGTGCAATTGGTCAACCCAAAAAATTGCACCCAGATACAGAGCTCTGTAAAAGTTTTGAGGAAGCAAAAGTCTTTGTAGAAGCTGAACTATCAAAGAATTTTCCAAAAACATTCAGGTTCAAATCGGAAAAAGGAGTCGACGCTACAGTGGAATTCAAATACCCATGGCTTCCCCCTAAGTGTGGTATATGTTCAAAGTGGGGACATCATCAAGAAGTATGTGTCACCAGAAAAGTTGATGTACCAATGGAGACAACAAAAGAATCGGATACAGGGAAGCTGGAGAAGTATGTGCAAACGGTCCTTCCCATAGAGACGGCTGCAACTGCAATCATTGTACCAACACACTTGACATTGGAGGATAAAATGGAAGCACATACAGAGTTGACGGAGGAAAGAACGGTGGAACAACAAAACTCAGCAGAAACAAAATCTGATAAGCCAACAGAAGAAGGGGAGTGGAGCTCAGTTTCACCGGCAAAGATTAGACGCCATTTAAATCAGAAACGTAGCGATGAAAAAACTGACACACAAGTATCCCCATCTCGATTCACAATTCTGGAAGGGGTAGAAGAAGGAAACAGAGGGGAGAAAATAGGAATTGAAGATGCAGAGGAAGGTGAAATCATAAGCACACAAAAGGACTTGATCGATAAAAGTGATGAGATAATCATAGAAGAGCAGGGGATTCGGCCATCTCTTCCACGAGCATCGAAATCAACCATCAAGGTCATTCCGGAAGTCAGTACTCAACACATGAAGGATAAAGCTCCTCATGTTTTGAACAAAAGGATCTATAAGAAAAAACCTTAATGTCGTGTTTCTTTTGGAACATGAGAGGTTTTAATCAACTTTCAAAGCATTCAATTATCAAAAGTTGGGTAAATAGTTGTCAGTCATTGCAATTCGGGTGTTTATTGGAGACGAGGTTCAAGGAGAACAAAGCACACCGAATAGTTTCAACAGTTTTTCAAGATTGGTCGTTTCTTTCGAATTATGAGTATAATAGATTGGGAAGAATCTGGGTTATCTGGAAAGGAAACACAAGGTTAACCCCAGTGTTTAAAAGTAGTCAAGTGATCACTTGTTGGGTTCTACTGGAGGGAGATGAAGAGGAGTTCCTTTGTTCCTTTGTCTACGCATCCAACTTTATAGAGGAAAGAAGAGAATTATGGGAGGATTTGAGAAATCATCAGGACTCTCTCTGTTTCGCAGCAAACCATGGCTAATATGTGGTGATTTTAATGAAATTTTAAGTTCGGATGAGCACTCAAACCACGAAATATCTTCGATCGTCTCACCTGGGATGAGTGACTTTCAACTCGCGGCTCGATACTGTTCTCTTGTCGACCTCAAGTATCATGGCCCAAAATACACCTGGTGCAACAAGAGAGAAACGGAGGTGATTTGCACAAAACTGGATAGAGTCCTGATAAATGACCAATGGCTGCAAAAATACCCACTATCTTATAGTGTGTTCGATTCGGGAGGGTGCTCTGATCATGCAAGGAGAAGAATACAACTGCAAGTAGAGACAGCTCGAGGGAGAAAACCGTTCAAATTCACCAATGTTCTCGCAACGTTACCTAAATTTCAAGAGATAGTGGCCAGCCACTGGGAGCAGACATATCCCCTGTTTGTTTCGACATCTACTCTTTTTAGGCTGTCAAAGAAGTTAAAAATGATGAAACCAGCTTTACGAACTTTGGGGAAAGAGAATTTTGGAGATTTACCAAAAAGAACACGAGAAGCACATGATCTGCTATGCTCAAAACAACAAGAAAATTTGACAAACCCTTCACCTACGGCGATGGAGGAAGAAAATCAAGCTTATAAAGCATGGCATTTTTTGGCTGACTTGGAAGAGGATTTCCTTAAGCAAACATTGAAGATCCATTGGCTTAATGTGGGAGACCAAAATGATAATTTTTTTCACAAGACGACACATATCAGGAAGATGAGAAATTCGATCAGAGAAATACGTACTCCAGTTGGTGAAATATTGAAAAATCAGGAAGACATCAAAAAGGAAGCTGAGAGGTTCTTTAAAGATTTTTTATCCCATAAACCGTAGGATTTTGAAGGTATGTCGGTTGAAAATCTGGAAAAACTAATGGACTACAGATGTGCAGAAACTGATAAAGCACAGCTCGCCCGAGAAGTCACAGCGGATGAAATCTGAAAGGTGTTGTTCTCAATGCCAAATAACAAATCTCCGGGACCTGATGGTTACACAAGTGAATTTTTTAAAGCGGCTTGGCCTATCCTTGGAAGTGATGTGACTGCAGCTATTCAATCTTTTTATGAAAAGGGATTTCTCCCCAAAGGACTGAATTCGACGATCTTAGCGCTAATACCGAAAAATATATAGTTGAAGAGATGAAAGATTATAGGCCCATATCATGTTGCAATGTGCTTTATAAAGTGATATCGAAGATCATAGCCAACCGCCTCAAGGGTCTACTGCCGAAATTCATTGCTTCAAATCAATCAGCTTTCGTAAAGGATCGGCTACTCATGGAGAATGTGCTGCTTGCAACGGAACTCGTCAAAGATTATCATAAGGAATCCGTCGCTCCACGATGTGCTATGAAGATAGACATTTCGAAGGCTTTTGATTCAGTTCAATGGATTTTTCTACTGAACGTATTAACGGCTATGAAGCTCCCGAAAAATTCATACACTGGATCCGTCTATGCATAACGACGGCTTCTTTTTCGGTGCAAGTTAATGGAGAACTTGCGGGTTTTTTCAGAAGTGAAAGAGGACTTAGACAGGGATGTTCTCTCTCCCCATACATGTTCGTAATTTGTATGAATGTTCTCTCAAAGTTGATAGACAAAGCAGCACAGGAACGGCGAATCGGTTATCACCCAAAATGTAAGAACATCCAATTGACACATCTTTGTTTCGCGGATGATCTCATGGTATTCGTGGATGGGCAGAAACGATCAGTTGAGGGCATCATACGTGTTTTTGATGAGTTCGCCATGTTATCTGGTCTGAAAATAAGTGTGGAGAAATCCACTCTCTATTTGGCAGGACTAACGGAATCAAAGCAAGAAGAGATACTACAAAGTTTTCCATTTGCAATGGGTCATCTTCCAGTGTGATATCTGGGTCTACCACTTCTCACGAAACAGATGACTGCGACAGATTACAAACCGCTGCTTGACAGGATTCGAGCTCGGATCAGTTCATGGAAGGCGAGGTATCTTTCATATGCCGGACGACTACTACTTTTAAGCTCAGTCATCGCAAGTATCAACAATTTCTGGATCTCAGCCTATCGACTTCCAAGCTGTTGTATCGACGAGATTGACAAGCTCTGCTCTGCATTCCTCTGGTCCGGTCCAGATTTAAATCCGAAAAAGGCAAAGGTGGCTTGGTCAGAGGTTTGCAAGCCGAAACAAGAAGGTGGGTTGAGTCTAAAGTCGCTCAAGGAATCAAACAGGGTGAGTTGTTTGAAACTGGTGTGGAGGATCGCGTCGTCACAGAACTCGTTGTGGGTACAATGGATAAAGAGTGCTTTACTTAAGCAAAAAACAATCTGGGAAATTAAAAGCACTACCAGTATCGGGTCATGGATGTGGAAGAAAATACTGAAATGTAGAGAAGATGCAAAACGATTCCACAAAATCGAAATTCGGAATGGACAGAACACATCTTTCTGGTTTGATAATTGGTCAGATTTGGGGAGAATCCATGACATCACATGATGCAAGGGATACATCGACTTAGGAGTGCCGTCTGATGCTACTGTAGCAATGGTAAAAACGGGACGAAGAAGACGCCGGCACCGCACGGTGGAACTGAATCAGATTGAAGAAACCCTTGAAAGGGTTGATTTACAGGATGGCAAGGATATATCCTATTGGAAATTCTCAGCTGATAAATACAAAAACAGATTTACAACTCAAGGAACAAGGAACCTGCTCCGTTCCGTGCAACATGTTCAAGAATGGCATAAAGGAGTATGGTTCCACTATGCTACGCCCAAATATGCGTTCTTAACGTGGCTTGCAATTCTGAATCGTCTAACCACGGGAGACCGAATGAAAAGCTGGAATGCGGGTTTGCAGACGGACTGTATCTTGTGTGGTGAAACAGAGGAAACGAGAAATCATCTCTTCTTCTCATGTCGCTACTCTCTAGAGGTTTGGAGGAAGCTAATGATTGGATTCTTAAGGGACAAATTCACATCAGATTGGGATCAGTTAACTGCTCTGCTACACGACACAAGCACCGATCGGCCACACCAGCTTATATTTTGGTATGTTTTTCAAACAACTCTCTATCACCTTTGGAGGGAGCAAAATGGTCGACGACATGGAGAAACGGCAACCCCGGTACTTAGCCTCGTGAAGACCATTGACAAGTGTATGAGAAATCGCTTCAACTCAATCCGAACTCGAGGAGACTACTCCTATGCTGATGGTCTCCAGCTCTGGATTGCCACTCGCACTACATAACAGATTCATCATCTTCCGGAAACGAGATTTCTAATTCCATTTTATTCAGTTTTTAGTTGTAAACTGATTACACAGTAACAGCCATTGTAAACAACGTTTTTTGGGTAGAATAAATTTTACATTCATTCAAAAAAAAATAAATAAATAAATTAATTGTTATGGAATATTTGAAAAAACAAGCTAAAATTCCTTTAAGGAATATTGGAAATCTGTTTTAAGTATTATGAAAAGTTACCTCATATAACCCTAATTTTTTTAGAAATAGCTAGAATAACTCTCTTTAATTTTAATTGGGAAAATTGCCTAAAAAATCCCCAACTTTCTCGTTTGCCCCATTTTAAACCCAAACTATCGCCTAGACTACTTAACACCTGAACTTTTTGTTGAATTCGAAATAAATCACGAACTTTTAGTTGACTACGCCGATTAAAACCCGACGTTAACTCCACTAACGGATCAGTTAACATCGTTAACTGAGGCCGTTAAGTCAAAACGACGTCGTTTTGATTTTAAAAAAAAAACATAAGTTAGGCTTCTTCGAACTCGTGCACTTGGGAACCAAAATCCAATACTTTACCACTGTGCCACATCACTGTTTTTATTAAATCAGAAACATGCTTCTATATTATCACTTCTTCTTCTACTTAAATTGTGACGGGCAAAATTCACGTCTATTTTCATTGAAATCGTTCCAGTGTTGTTGATTCTGTCAAAATCGATCCCAATTTTGATGTATTAAAGACGAAAAGGAAGAGAGTGGAGGATTGCAGGTTTAATGGTGAAACTCCTAACGAAGAGAATACGAAGAAGATGAAGCTAGTGAAGGATTTAAATTCGGCTGCGATAAATAGGGAAACTTCTTCACATTCGAACTCACGAGGCAGACGAAGGTAAACTCTTTACTTAGATTCACTTTCCATATTTCGATTTCGATTTCATCCGCCGAGGTTATAAGTCTGATTTTCTTGAACAACTTTGGATATTGATCTGAGATTTCTTTTCGAATTATTCGAATCTCGTCACGTCGAAATTTTGCTTGTCCTCTTTAAATCGGAGAATGAGATTTCTCGATCTCGGATTCCTCACACCGAATCTGATGCTATTATCTCTGATCAGTCTTTTGTTCCCTATTGATTTTGATTCTTCTTCTTCTTCTTCTTCAGTGTTTTCGGGATCTGAAGTTTTGTGCTAATGGCGAAGATTAAACCTCAAGCGTTATTGCAACAAAGCAAGAAAAAGAAAGGACGATCTCGTATTAGCATCACTAACATCATCATGTATGATTCATCAATTTGTGAAGGATTGTGATTCGGCTACGTTTAATGGGGAAACTATTGTTCATAACATCGATGTATCAGACCATCAACAGAATAAGAAAAGGAAGAGAGTTGGCGGCGTTTCGTAGCTCGACTCCTCCAAGAGAAAAGATAAGGGGGGATAATTATATAGACGTCTGTTACTATATTACACGAGATGTTAGCGTGGCACAATGGTTAAGTGGTCGTTTTTGGTTCCAAGGACAGAAGTTCGAAGCTTGTCTTTAGTCTAACTTATGATTTTTTTTAAACGTCGTTTTAACGGCCATAGTTGACGACGTTTAACCGATCTGTTAGTTGAATTAACGTCGGGTCTTAATCGACTTAGTCAACTAAAAGTTCGTGATTTATTTCGAAGTCAACAAAAAATTTTAGGTTTTAAATGGTCTAGGTGATAGTTTGGGTTTAAAATGGGGCAACCGAGAAAGTTGGATATTTTTTAGATAATTTTTCTAATTTTAATTACCGAAATAACCTACTTTTTCATTATGATATTTTTGTAACGCAAGTCTGCCGAGTATTTGCAGACTATATACAAATTTACGAATTATGATGTGAAAGTCTAAAAAAAAAAAAAAAAACACGTAGACTTTACGCAAGTCTGCTTAATTCTGTAGACTAAATACAAGTCTACTATATCTGATTTAAAGTCTACAAAAACGTATAGACTTTACTCAAGTCTTCCGAATATCTGCATACTATATAAAAGTCTACCAAATATAATGTTGAAGTCTGCAAAAATCTTGTAGACTTGACGCAAGTCTATTGAGTTATGTAGACTACATGTAAGTCCACCATATATGATCTTGAAGTATGCAAAAATGAGTAGACTTTAGGCAAGTCTACCGAGTGTGTGCAGACTAAATACAAGTCTATATGATAGGAATTTCAAGTCTTCCAAAAATTTGTAAAGTTTTGAGAATTAGACGTGTGAAGAAGGCGATTTATAATTGTTGATGGTCTATTTTTCAAAGATTTAAGAATTGAAGAGAAAGAAGAAGAAGATAACTTAGGAATAAGTAATTGACGTGTTTTTAATATAATGGCAAATAAGTTAGAAACTAATGTATTTAAGGTAATTTAGGAAAAACGTTTTTAAAAATCTGATAGGTTATTTTGGCTATCTTATTATATAAAGCTTGATGTCAAAACTTCGTAATTAACACGATCACGACACGTGTTAGTGGATCGTTCAGATTTCGACACGTGTTAAAAATTTCGTCCAATTAGATTTTGTCACGTGTCAAAATAATCTTATATGTTTTAAAAACCTAATCGTATTATTTTTTGAATTCAAAACACATAAAAAAGATCTTATCTAATTAAAAAATAATATTATTATATTTTAAATAAAATTATAAAACGAATTTAAATCAAAATTTAATAAATCATTGTTTTGCTAATAATTTATGTCTCAAAGAAAATAAAAAAAAGATAAGAAACATATCTTTGGATTATATAATCAAATAGGAATATGGAAATCAATTTATATAAATATGGAAAAAATGTATATATATGAGTAGTGAAATAATAAAAACTAAACCTAATTCAAATAGGAATATGAAAAACTAATTATTTGAAAACATGTGATAAAATATATTTTGAATCCAAATAATGGGAAAAATAGAAAAATCAACATAAATGAATAAATTGTCATGCTTAGCTTTGTTGGTTTCATATTGGTGTTCTCAATCTTATCTCTATAATATTATTTAAGAAGACATTTATAAAAATAAACTTTGTTTTGTAAGTTATTACATGAAATGCCATTACAAATAACAAAGAATAATTGAAATAGAAAATGATATAATAGTCTTTTAAAATTATTAATTAGAATATGGAAAGTATATATTTTGCATTAAAAAGTGATTTATTATTTAATTTCTTAATTAATTTTAATACTATATATTTTAAAATTATAATCAATTCATATATATTCAAAATAAAAAAAATCTATTCAAAATCTTGCTATATTTTTCACTATAATTTATTATATTTTATTTGAATATATATCAAAACAAAAGTTGAAAAATATTTTACTAATTTTATAAAATGTTAAACACAAGAAAACAATTTTTTTTAAGAGTTCGTATACTAACCACAAAAACTAGAGTAATTTAACGGTGCATATTAGAATTATGTTTTCAAGATTATAAGTTTTTGCGGGTTAGCCCGAATAATATTTTAGTTCATTGGAAATCGGTTTAAATAAACAAATTATTACAAATTGACAGTTTTATTTATAATCATTAGTTAGTCATATTGTAAAATTCAGATAAAAATAATTTTCTTACTTTTCAAAACAATTTCTTATAAGAAAATTACTTCGTGCTATAATTAGCGCGGATTAAATCCTAGTTTTCATTTAAATGCAGTGCTTACATAATGTTTTGAGACGAACTTACGGTACACTGAAGCATAATCGTCTGGGACAAACAATATGGGCGTTGATCCGAGAACACTTGCATATAGCCAATTCTCCCACAAAATCCGTATGGTGTTCAGATGGAAAAAACATGGTTAGAAAAAAAAAAGAAAAAAAAAGAAAAAGAACTCTGTATAGGTAGATGACTGTTGGTTTTCAGAAATACTACGTGTGATTAACTATTTATTACATGAGCCACAAAAATATGCAGTATAGCTTGCAGACTGAATAAAGAATTGAGAACCGATGCTGATCCACCAGAGCTCGCAACAGAATCAATCGAAAAAATTGTTTAAAAAAAATACTTCTATCAACAGAGCAGCAAAACTATCCACACAATATTCAAATCAAGAAATAGATCATTGGTTTTATATTGACACCTAAGCTTTTATGAAAATCGAATTATCTGTCTCGAGTACACCATTGACAGACGCGAAATATTTTTATGAAGGCTGGAGATAAGCAGGTCAAGATTGTGGAAAATTGTGCTTATAGATAACAACTGAGTCTTCACTCGACTGATTTTGGTTACGCGAGGAACGAGAACCTGTAAGTGGAATGATGATAGCCTTGATTTGCTCCTTAGAATCTACGATACGTAAGATACCAGCATCTCGAATAACGAGCTACTGCCAATGACGAAAGTTTTCAAGTTAACAGAAGCGGCGTCACATGATTGTTCACCGATCTAAGCCTCAGTGATAATGAACACTGAGCTGCACGAGAGGAACTTGAGAGTCTCCAGATTCAATTCCATCATATCAAAAACACACTAGAATCTAGGTTCTTACGATGGATCGAATCTGAGAAAACTGTAGGTGAAAATTGCTTAC
>PKML01033986.1:59567-73416 GCA_002933935.1 Eutrema yunnanense
CTCCACTGAGACAGTTGACTAAGAGGGAAGACCCAGGGATCTTCTCAGTTCCATGCTCTATCTCTAGAGTTGAATTCAAAGAGTCTCTCGTTGACTCAGGAGCCTGCGTCAATGTCATGTCCAGGGCAATTGCAGAGAGATTGAGAGCTGATATTCAACCTCCAAAGACATCTATCACGTTCGCGAACGATTCCACCTCTCTTCCATATGGGGCAATCGCTGATTTGATTATCACAATAGGAGATTGCCTGGTTCCTACTGATTTTCAGGTTGTAGAGATGAATGCAATATCTCGTACGCAGTTGATTCTCGTAAGACCGTTCATGGCTACGGTCGGTGCCATTATTGACACACCCAGCAAGCACATCTCATTCTCATACATTGATAAGGAGGTGTACTACAAAGCCATCCCTAGAGGAACTCCCACACGTATCTCTTGCATCGATGCTGTAATAGGAGCGACGTTGGTACCAGATCTTTTGGAAGAACCTCCTGACGTACCAACTATCACAGACGTTTCAGCTGAACCACCCAACGTCCCCAAGGAAGTTGTCAAGAAGGCTAAGGCAACAAAGAAGAAGGTGAAGAGCAAAAGAGTCGAGAATCCCCATGTCACTTTGACCCCTCAGAACTATGATGGAAACTCGATTGAGTACAAGGTGAGGTGCAAAGGAGCCTCGAAACCATTCTCTAAGGCTAGAGTTCTTCTTACTTCGGAGCTGAAAGAGAAAGGACAAGAGTTTGTGGAAAGTCTATTGCGCAAAACTCTGAAGATAGCAATGTCAAGTTGTGGAGCATGTTTGATGCAAGCTTTCATTCTTATCCTGCCTGAAGGGCGTTACAGTCAAGCTAATGACGTTAAACGAGCGCTTGGTGGGAGGCAACCCACTGGTGAGTCTGCTTTTGATTCTTTTTCTTTTGATTTTTCGTTTTGTGTTTGTGTCAGGATAAACAAGGAGCAAAACTCGAAATCGTCTTAGTGTCGATTGATACCCCCTGGTATCCATCGACACCAATCGCGAATGTACGGTTCATCATGTCGATTTAAGCCTGGTATCGATCGATACCAGGCCGTGTGTCGATCGATGCTAGATGTTCCAGCAAGGTAACTTCTTGTTTTTCCCAATTATATTATGTTCTTTTGTTTTCTTTTACCTACTCTAGGCTAGATAACACTGGGGACAGTGTTGTTCAAGTCTGGTGGAGGTGTCTGCTGACATTGTGTTTGTTTTTCTTAGAGTCAGTTGCTTTACCGAGTCAAAAAAGTTTTATTGAGTCAAAACTTGTTGGAGATGATGATCATGTGCTTGAATTGTTACTTTGATTTTGTTCTTGAGTGACCAGTGCTGCAGGATCAGCTCCAGATCGACTAATGAAAAATCCAAGGACTGACCAGTTGACTAGAAAACATCCATGTCTCCAGCAGAGTTCTTCCGAAGCCTGAGCCAAAATTTTGCACTTCATCAATGTGGTTAGTGTTTACAGAGCTTGATTCATCATTCATATCTGACAAAGGAACCCATGTGTTTAGAATTATGGTATCTCTCTCCCCTGTTATAAGTTGATAAATAAGAGCATAAAAGATGGAAATGATTTTCTTCTGAGTAGAGGGTTAGGAAAATTTCCAGCGATCCCATTATTCTACTTAAGAGGGAATGATCACACAAAGGTTTGGAAGCGAGGCTAGGATTTTCCTATGATGCCATTATTCGCCTACATCCTTTGATACATTGAGAGGGAAGAACCGGGGATTCGGTGGCAAACACCATCAATACTCGCGTTTCAGACCTTGATATGTATATGCAAGTTCTAAAGAAAAAAGAGAGAACATAATAAGAAATAAGTCTGGGGGAGAGAAAGTGATACAAAAAGTGTGAAAAAGGTTGGTTCCTTGTCATGATATTGTATGGTAAAGAATCTAGAAGGTTCTTGAACATTGGCTGCAGCGATGAAACTGGCGATGAGGGCTTTATTTGAACAATGCTGCGAGATAATGTATGGAGTCTGGAAAAGCTGCGAATGTCTACGGAGAAGTACATGGTGGTTAAATCGAAAGCTGGTTAGGTGACATTTGGGAGCTTGGGAAAAGGATCTTTGCAATGGTTCCTGAACAGGTGAGTCTTCGCGTTTTCAAACCTCTTTCTCTGGTTTAGTTTTCTGTTTTGCTTGCGGGCAAGCAAATGCTAAGTCTGGGAGAGTTGATATATCATGGTTTTTACCCCTTTTAGACCATGATATAAGTCCGTTTTATAAAGTATTTATTCTATTATAGAGTCTTTTAGAGTCTTTTACAGGTTTAGGTACGTTTGGAGCATTCTGGAGCATATTGAGATGCAGAGTCATGCAGAGACGTCAGAAGTTTGGCATTCGTTAAAGACCTTGTCACCGATGGATTGAGCTCAAATTCTGACACAAGATAGATCAATGGATTAGCTTTCATTTGGAAGTGTTTTGAAGCCATTCTAACGGTGCGATCGAAAGTTATGCCAGTTTTCGTGAAGACTATCTAGTCTGTCGAGCAGAAGAGTCGACACGGAGATTGTGCATCGATCGACACCACTTAGGTATCGATCGATGCTGCACTGCAGACGGGGAAAGACACGATTTTACAAGTTTAAAGACTCTGCAACTTGCCCCATATGACTTTATTAATTACAGAAAAGGCCCAGAACGTGTTTTAGCTTATAAATTAGGTTTTTCAGCCACCTGTTTAGGCTATGCTTTATTCTACTTTGATTCTACTTTTGGTTTTTGGAGAGACAACTCTGAACTCCTGTTTTTATTGTTTTGTTTGATGATCTATTCAATCATGTTGCTTTCAATCTTCATGTCTGAGTATATCCACTTTAGGTTCAGGGTTCTCATAAAGGTTTTCTCTGAATGCTAGGTTGATTAGTTTATTAGGATTCACCATCTGAATTAGTTCTTCGCCTTAGGTTGTGTTCAAAGCTAATTCTAGGTTGACGAATCTGGAACTTAGATCTTAGGATAATTGATTAGGCACGACAGTGCGATTAATTACCTGATAAAACCTTAGGTGAGCAAATTGATTATTCGCAAAGAGATTTGGTTTAATTGATTTGTGAACATATCAAACCGGATATTAAAGCTGATTTAGACTTTAGAATTCGCAAAGAGATTTGATAATTCTAGCAACGACAATTGGTTAATTATAGCTTAGTGATTTGAGTTCAAGAACCACGCTAAATCTGAATCATGTAAGTTAGTTTATCTGCATTTATTGATTTCCTGAGAAAAACCCTGAGCCTATATTTTCCTCCATCGAATTTACAATCATTTTACTGTTTATTGCTTTTGTTTCATCTGATTTGCTTAGCTTGATTCGACACTATACAATCTATTGTGCATCTCTGTGAGTCTTTGTGGTTCGACCCCTAGCTATAATATAACTACTGCTTTAGTACTTTTAGGGTATTAATTTGAGCATAACAGTGTCACATTACTATCAACACCAGTGGTTTATTGTGATAATGTTGGTGCTACATACCTTTCGGCGAATCCTGTTTTTCATTCCCGTATGAAGCACTTGGCCTTAGACTATCATTTCATTCGTGATAATGTTTGTTCTGGTGCTCTCCGTGTCGCCCACGTCTCCACTAAAGACCAACTGGCTGATACTCTAACGAAACCGTTGCCGCGAGCACGATTCATGGAGTTATTCAACAAGATTGGAGTCACACCAGTCCCTCCATCTTGAGGGGCGTGTAGAAGTATATATGGAAAGCCCATATTGGTCAATTGTAATCATTGCCTCTTTGCTCGGACTGTTCATCCCAGAAAGTTGCTGGATAGGTCAACGTGTCGTTGTATTAGCGGTCGGTGTCGTTGTATTAGCGGTCGGACGTTCTTGTAGTCGTAGAGATGTTCGCCATGATTACTAAGTTCCCCGAGCTAGGTTAGACTCTCGTGGCGCTCATCCCGCGGTCGATCTTTTAGCGACGTATCGTCTTGGAGATCAAATTTTTAGATGGGTCGACCTATCTCTTGGTGGGCCGTTCGGACGTGGGCCGGAGATGGATTCAGGCCGAGCCCATCAAGGGGGGATGCCAAATCCACCCCCAACAGTTAGTCCCCCCTGAGTACATTGACGTGGCGCGACGTCATTGGACCGCCATGATATTTGGGCTTGTGCTGAATCCACCTCGATCGCTCCGAATCTAAGAGGCGTGGTTTGAAAGAGACTTCCTCACGCGCAATGATTCCCTTTTCGTTGCGGAAGCTACGTGGTGCGCGTTGGTTGGGTCGATATTAGGTTTTGCGGGAAACGAGGGATGGGAAAGCGAGAGGTCTTCTCATCAAACGATTCTTTGGCTTCCCGAGTTTTCCTATATAAGTTTGCTTCTAGGTTGTGGATTCACCATTCCTTCATTCATACTTTCTTCCCCTCGCATCAAGATCGCTGCCAGGTAAGAGATTTTCTTCCTCGCTCTTGGTATTTGGCTTTGCTTGTTTTTGTTGGAATTATGGTTGGAGGGAGATCGTCCGAGAAGAGGGTAATCAGTTCGTCATCATCCTCGTGGGAAACTATTAACAAGTTGTTCCCACCTTCGGCGACTCGCGCCGAACTTGAGTTTCAGATACCTTCTTCTCGTGATCGCCCCTGGACTCCACCTCGTGGTTTCCTCTGCTTGTACGAGTCCCACTTTTTGGAATGTGGGCTCTGGTTCCCTCTCCCTACGATCTTTACCGGGTATTGTCGAGCCCGGAATGTTTCTCCAGCGCAATTATCACCTGCCTCGGTGCATAACATGATCGGAATCCTCGTGGCGACGAGTAAGATGGGGATCGTGATAAACAATGATGCGTTCGAAGCGTTGACTCGAATGATCGCTCACCCGACCTTGGAGGGGATTTTCTATGTGTCGTTCAAAGATTTTAAACCGATCATTGGTGATCGCTGGTGGGTCCCTGACTAGCATACCCGATATTTCTTCGTAATGAGGGGCCGAGCTTCTTTGGTCGATGTGGAGGGGCCCGTTCCATCCGATTGGTCCTCTTCTCCTGGTATATCTCGCGACTTTGACCCTTTTATCTTGTGCCTGACTTGATATTTTCTGGATTTTCGCAGATCGCTACCTCCCAGGCTATTTGTACTCTCTTTGTTTTCGCGAACAGTCCTCCCTTTTGAAGACGTCTAGTCCTTGGGATTGGAAGGAGCTCTCTTTAGTTTGTATTCCTCACTTTCTTACCTCCCTCTTTCGAGGTTGGTTTTCGATCTCTCTTTATGTATGCTAGGTTTGTTCGCGTTACTGACTTCCTCTGTTCTCGTGGTGTAGAAAATCTTGCCCTTTCTCTTTTAATGGGAAAGCCAACCGTTGACGATCTTCCGGTCTTGATCCCTCGCAGGCTTCGCCTGGCCGCGCAGGGGGTTTGTCCCGAGCAGCAGAGTTGCTCGCAAACTGATGGTCAAGTTTCCACTCCGGCTCCGAGTTCCGCGGCCACGATTGTTTCCGACCCCGTTGCTGCAGGGGATCCCTCAGTTCAGGCTCCTGCTATTCTTCCGGGCTCTGCTCGAGAAGAATCTTTGATTCTTCCGAGTTATACTGCTCTTCCTTCCGTTGAACCTCTGTCTCTGGTGGTTACCGAGATGGCTCGGGAGAAATCCTCGAGTAAGCGTCCGCTGGACGTTTCTGAAGAAGTCCCTGCTCTGGTTCGGAAGAAGCAAAAGGGGAAAGAGATTGCTATCGCGGACGATCCTCCTATTTAAAGGGTCGAGGATAAAGGTCCGGAAACGCAGCTAGCCCTTCCTAGGGCTAAGGGCGCGGGGGAGGCGCCCTGCAAACACTCGGTCAATTTCGATTGGGAGGGGCCGGGCCTCCTTGTGGATAATAGGGAGGCGTGTGCCCGCCTCTTTTGGTTGTTCCTTTCCAAAAACGACCCTAAGCCTGGACCGACCGAGCTCGAGGAGTCGGAAGTAGTCTGCCAGGCTTCGAAGCTTCTTGCTCGGGTAAGCGACGGTCGCTTGATTCGTTATTGTTTTTGTATCCGAGTGTTTCTCATCCTTATGTCTTACAGGCCCAAGCGTTTCAAAACCTTGCGATTGCTAACTACGATCGGAAGGTGAGGGACCTTCGCAAGGAGGCTGAGGCGTACGATAATAAGCTTCAGTTGGTGAAGACTGAGTAACCGAGGAGGTCGCGAAGATCAGTGGCGATTCTATTGCTCGAGCCGATGAGGCTGTTCGAGAGAGGGACGTTGTCTTGAAAAAGCGGGACGATTTGGCTCGCGAGCTTGAGGATGTGAAGTGAGACTCCCGCTCGTTCGCCAAGCGTTGGTCTGCTTTTGAGCAAACTCTTGTTGAGCAGCGGACGTCGGCGGACGCTAGGCTGCGTCGCGAGGTTAAAGTCGTCGAGGTAGCGGTTCGACAGGAGCTAACTGATATATCATGGTTTTTACCCTGTTTAAGCCATGATATAAGTCCTTTTCATAGAGTCTTTATAGTATTTTGGAGTCTTTTAGAGTCTTTTACAGGTCTTAGCACATTTGGAGCATTATTGGAATTATTGGAGTTCTATGGAGCATTCTGGAGCGAAAGTGAAGTCTGATGACTAAGTGCCCGATCTGAGCGACAAGCATCGATCGATACCCCCTGGTATCGATCGACACCCGTCGGAGAAATCATGGGCCGCGACTTTTTATGAAGTTTTGGAGAATTGCAAAAGTGCCCAGAAGACTCTGATAATTACAAGAAGACCCCAAGTCGTGATTTAGGTTATAAATAGGATTTTACAGCCACTTGTTTAGGCTATGCTTTATTTTGCCTGAGTTTAAGAGAGATTTTGGTGAGAGATACAAGTCTGATTTCCCTTCGTCCGAGATCAGATCTCAAACCTTGTTTCTCTTTCTGATTTTATATAGAGTATTTATTCAAACATGTTTATTAATTTAATCTCCATGTCTGAGTAGATCTCTTGTTAGGTTTGGGGATTCTCATTAGGGATTTCTTTGAATGCTAGGTTGATTAGTTATTTAGGGTTCATAATCTGAATTAGTTCTTCACCTTAGGTTGTTCTCAAAGCTAATTCTAGATTGATCACCTAGAACTTAGATCTTAGGATAATTGATTAGGCACGACAGTGCAATTAATTACCTGATAGAACTAGGGTGAGCAAATTGATTATTCGCAAAGAAATTTGGTTTAATTGATTTGTGAACATATCAAACTTGAAATTAAGGCTGATTTATTCTTAGGGATTTGCAAAGAAATTTGGGATTCTGAAGTTTAGATTTAGATAGTTTTCGCAACGACAGTTGGTTAACTATGCATTAGTGATTTGAGTTCTAGAACCGTGCTTAACCTGAACCCTGATTAGTTAGTTTATTTGCATTCATTGATTTCCTGAGAAATATCCCTGAACCTATCTTTTCCCCATTGAATACAAATCGTTTACTGCTTTCTGTTTTCTGCTTAACCTGAATTGCTTAGCTTAGCTTGATTTTATAATTTATTGAGTGATTTCTGTGGATCCTTGTGTTCGACCCCTAGCTAGACTACAACTACTGCTTTAGTACTGTTAGGGTATTAAATTGAGCATATCAATTTTGGCGCCGTTGCCGGGGATTCAATTTCACCATTAGATTGTAGCTGTCGAGTTTCGACTAAGCCCGTCAGTATCGATCGATACTACCTAGTATCGGTCGATACCGAGGCGATTTTTTTTGTTGATATCGATCGATACCATCAGTATCGGTCGATACTCATCGTGACTTTGGTTACTAACGTTCTTGATCTTAGTGTTTCAGGTGCATGCCTGTTCGTGAAACCAGAAGAAACAAGAGCACTCAGCTGGTCAATCTTTCGTTAGAGGGACTAGCACGTTTAGAACGCACAAACAGAAAGACAAAGCAGACATCAAGGATGAACAACCCTGTGGTTTTAAGAGTTGATGAAGCTGGTGTCTTGAGAGACCAACAGGGTCATGTGTGCAATGAAGGAGGGCAGCGACTTGATGAGGCTGGAAACATCATTGTCCCTGCTCCTGTTGTTGAGATTGTCGCGCCAGCTGGGCGCGCCAACGCTGGGAATGCTGCAGGTGATCGAGCTAGAACACTTGGCGAGCATAACAGGCCTGATCAGTTCTTTGCCAATCGAGCTGCGATTCGCATACCGACTTTTCAGAGGAATGACTTCGAGCTGAAACCAGCATACTACGCTCTCGTAAGTCAGAACCCATTCCATGGTCTACCTCATGAGCATCCCATGGATCACATCGAAAGGTTCGAGGACTTGGTCACTAGCATGAAGTACAATGGAGTGCCCAATGAGTTCCTTTTCTGCAAACTCTTCCCGTACTCTCTTGGTGGGGATGCTGCTTATTGGCTGAAGCAGCTAGCTCCTGATTCTCTAACTACATGGGATGAGACAAAGAACGCGTTTCTGGTTAATTTCTATGATGATGCAAGATCCGAGGAGCTCAGGAACAAGATCTCTCAGTTCGCTCAGGGTCCGACAGAAGCATACAAGGCTTCATGGGTTCGTTTCAAGTCCTATCAGAGAGACTGTCCGCACCATGGGTTCACTCAGGTGCAGCTGCTGGGCACTTTCTACAGAGGGGTTGATTGGAGATACCAGATGGCATTGGACTCTGCAAGCAATGGGAACTTCTTCACCAGGTATCCGGATGATGCAGTTGTGCTGATAGAGAACTTGGCGTCTAGTAATAGCACCAAGAATGCTGATTTCGAAAGGAAAAAGCAAGCTGGAGGAACGGAGGGATCGCAGATTGCTGACATGCAGGCCAAACTGGATTTCCTGGTCGGGAAGTCGAAGACATCTGTGCACTTTGCTGATGAAGTTGCGAATGTGGAAGAAGAAGAAGAGGATGTTAACTACGTTGGTGGTTCTGGTTTTCAGGGTCAGCGATTTGGGTACAACAACAACAGGAACTTCAACAACAACAATCAGCAAGGTGGATACAAGTTAGAGGGGAACCAATCTGGTTTCGGAGCGAAGCAATTCACTCAGAAACCACTTCAGAGCAGCGATTTCACTCGCAACTATGGGAACTCTTCGTATCAACCAATTTCTCCCAAATCCGCAGATAACGAAATGAAATCCATGATGGAACAGGTCCTTCTGGGACAGCAGAAGTTGCAGGTGGACTTCAATGGAAAGTTTGATTCGCTGTACATGGATCTGAATGGGAAGATTGATGCCATAATCCTTTCCCATAAGAAGCTGGAAACTCAAGTGGCTCAGACAGCAACAGCTATAAAGAGGCAGGAAGGTTTTCTTCCAGGGAAAACTGAGAATCCGAGAGCACACATCAACGCCATCACCTTGAGGAGTGGAAAAGAGGTGTTAACAGGAGTGAAGAACAACCAAATTGCAGGAAACCTCGTCGATCTTGCTGGAGATGACGAATGGGATTCTGAAAATCCCCAGGTATCAATCGATACTGGTCTGTGTCGATCGATACCAGTCCAGACATCGACTCGGGTGAATCCTAAAACCCGTGTATCGATCGATACCCCTCAAGTATCGATCGATGCTGAGACACAATCAGAGAAGGAGCCCGAGATTGTCAAGGAAAGAGTGTATACACCCAATGCACCATTTCCTATACTCCCTAAGCTGACAAGGAAGGAATGGGAAGATGCCTGATGCAAGGCCATGCTGGATAAGTTAGTTGTGGAGCTTCCCTTTGTTGATGCTATTAAGACATGTCCAACTTTCAGGAGGTATGTGAAGAAGATGGTCTCTAGCAACGTGAACATAGAGGAGGGTGTCATGTTGATCACAGCTGAGTGCAGTGCGATGCTGCTCAACAAAATTCCTAAGAAGCTACCAGACCCAGGAAGCTTTGTTTTGGACTGCACTATCTACACAGAGAGATTTGAGCGAGCTCTCTGCGATATTGGGTCAAGTGTGAACCTTATCCCACACTCAGTTGCCAAGCGAATGGGGATGACATATTTCCAATCTACAAGGATTTCGCTGGTACTTGCTGATCGCTCAGTGCGACTTCCTGAGGGACTACTTGAAGATATCCCAGTCATGATTGGGAATTGCTTGATCCCAACAGATTTCATTGTCCTGAAGTACGATGCCGAGCCTAAGGATCCTCTCATCCTAGGCAGACCATTCCTTGCAACTGCTGGAGCCTTAATTGACTGCAAGAATGGACAGATTGCTCTCAACATCGGTGACTTGGTGATGTCCTTCAACATGGAAAAATTGATGAAAAGGCCAACCATCGATGGGCAGACATTCTATGTGGACACCTTCAGTGACATAGCTGAAGAGTACTTCCTGGAGATGCATCCTGAAGATCCACTAGAGAGAGCATTGGTCTGTTCAGCCACTTCGGAAGTCCGTTCATGCGACGAATCTGCTGGATACTCGAAGATGCTCGATTCTGCATCACCAGTATCGATCGATACCACCTGGAGATTGGAGTATAGAGAAGGCTCCTAAGGTGGAATTAAAACCACTTCCAGCGAACCTGAGGTATAGTTTTCTTGGTCCTAATTCAACATACCCAGTTATCGTTAATGCTTCTTTGAATACCACAGAGGTTGCTTTACTGCTGAGCAAGCTGCGCAAGTATCGCAAAGCTCTTGGCTATTCTCTTGCTGATATTTCAGGTATAGCACCAGACTTGTGCATGCATCGGATTCACCTGGAGGACGAGTCAAAGTCTTCGATTGAGTGTCAGAGGAGGCTGAATCCGAACCTGAAGGAAGTGGTCAGGAAGGAAGTGATGAAGCTGTTGGAAGCAGGGATTATCTAGCCATCTCAGATAGTTCTTGGGTTAGTCCAGTTCACGTTGTGCCTAAGAAAGGAGGCATAACTGTGGTGAAGAACGAGAAGGACGAGCTGATCCCTACACGGACAATCACTGGTCACAGGATGTGCATTGACTACAGGAAGCTGAATGCAGCCACAATGAAGGATCACTTCCCTTTGCCATTCATTGACCAGATGCTGGAGAGGTTAGCGAGTCACCCATACTACTGTTTCCTTGATGGGTACTCAGGCTTTTTCCAGATTCCTATACATCCAGAAGACCAGGCAAAGACGACCTTCACGTGTCCCTATGGCACATTCGCCTACAGGAGAATGCCGTTCGGATTATGCAACGCCCCAGCGACCTTTCAGCGTTGCATGATGTCGATTTTCACAGACATGACTGAGGAGTTCATGGAGGTCTTCATGGATGATTTTTCTGTGTATGGATCGTCATTCAAGGGCTGTCTGGATAACTTGTGCAAAGTGCTTCAGCGATGCGAGGAGAAGCACTTGGTTCGTAATTGGGAGAAATGCCACTTCATGGTACAAGATGGAATTGTTCTTGGGCACAAGGTTTCTAAAGCAGGAATCGAAGTCGACAAGGCCAAGATTCAGGTCATGACGAGTTTGCAACCACCACGTTCTGTTCCTGAGATTCGAAGCTTCCTTGGTCATGCTGGTTTCTATAGGAGGTTCATCAAGAATTTCTCTAAGCTTGCACGTCCACTCACAGCCCTGTTATGTAAGGAAGTCAAGTTTGATTTCACAACTGATTGCCTTGTAGCCTTCGAGGAAATCAAGAAGGCATTGGTAAGTGCTCCTGTCGTCCAACCACCTGATTGGAGCTTGCCTTTTGAGGTTATGTGTGATGCCAGTGACTTTGCTGTTGGAGCTGTATTGGGTCAGAGGAAAGACAAGAAGCTCTATGCTATCTATTATGCCAGCAGGACATTGGATGATGCTCATCGAAATTACAGCACCACTGAGAAGGAGTTGCTGGCAGTGGTTTTCTCTTTTGAGAAATTTCGGTCCTACTTGATTGGGAGCAAGGTCATTGTCCACACAGACCATGCTGCTCTCAAATACTTGATGAAGAACAAGGATCTCAAGCCTCGTCTATGCCGATGGGTTCTTTTGCTCCAAGGTTTCGACATCGAGATCAAGGACAAGAAAGGAGTTGAGAATGGCGTTGCTGACCACTTATCGCGACTAAAGGTCGATGAGTTCGTCCCTATTGATGATTGTTTGCCAGAGGAAGGTGTTTACCTCATTGAAACGATCTTTCAAGACCTTTATCCCGAAAATCTGCAATTTTCACGAATTCAGACTTTCGGTATCGATCGATACTCACCTAGTATCGATCGACACCCGTCGCGACCTGCACCTGTTTTGTCCGAAGAGCAATTGAACTGCTATGATGTCTGTCTAGTTGCTGACTCTAGTGCTGCACGTCCATGGTACGCAGACATCGCCAACTACCTTGCTATAGAGATTGAGCCAAAGTATCCCACAAAATATGCAAGGAAGAAGTTTATGCGCGATATAAGGAGATTCTTCTGGGATGAGCCTTACCTATACAAGCATTGCTCAGATGGTGTCTACAGAAGATGCGTTGCAGAGTCTGAAATGTCAGCTATTCTTTTTCATTGCCATGGGTCTGAGTATGCTGGTCACTTTGCTCACTTCAAGACGGTATCCAAGGTTCTACAAGCAGGCTTCTGGTGGCCTACCATGTTTAAGGATGCTCACACATTCGTTTCACAGTGTGATGCTTGTCAGAGGAGGGGGAAGATCAGTAAGAGACATGAGATGCCACAAAATTTCATCCTTGAGGTTGAAGTTTTTGATTGCTGGGGCATCGACTTTATGGGTCCCTTTCCACCATCACAGAAGAAAAGATACATCCTGGTTACTGTGGACTATGTGTCCAAATGGGTGGAAGCGATATCTAGTGAGCACAATGACTCTGCGGTGGTTCTTAAGCTGTTCAAGACCATCATTTTTCCTCGTTTTGGAGTGCCTCGAATTGTGATAAGTGATGGTGGCTCTCACTTTATCAACAGGATTCTCGAGAGGTTGCTAAAGAAGTATGGTGTAAACCATCGAGTGGCTACTCCATATCACCCTCAAACCAGTGGGCAAGTCGAGGTCTCCAACAGGCAAATCAAGGAGATTCTGGAAAAGACAGTGGGTTCTTCAAGGAAGGATTGGTCTACAAAGCTGGATGATGCACTATGGGCCTACATGACTGCTTTCAAGACACCGCTGGGTACTACACCATTTCACATGCTGTATGGAAAAGCATGTCACCTGATCCAGTGGAGATTGAGCACAAGGCAGCATGGGCGACGAAGTTGCTGAACTTTGACATCAAGATTAGGCATCACGCCTATGAGAACTCAAGGCTGTACAAGGAGAGAACAAAGGCTTATCATGATAAGAAGATCATCTCCAGACACTTCGAGCCTAATGACCAGGTACTTCTGTATAACTCTCGTTTACAATTGTTTCCTGGTAAACTGCGTTCTCGTTGGTCAGGTCCCTTCACCATCAAGGAGGTCATACCACATGGAGCTGTCGTCCTGATCGACCCAGCAGGAGCTGAGTTCACTGTCAATGGACAAATAGTGAAACATTATTGGGCGAAAGCCGAGATTCCAACAGGGCAGATAATGCCATTGGATGATGCACCAACAGCCTGAAGGGCGTTACAGTCAAGCTATTGACGTTAAACGAGCGCTTGGTGGGAGGCAACCCACTGGTGAGTCTGTCCTTGAGTCATTTTTGGTTTTTATTTTCGTCTGTTTTGAGTTTGTGTCAGGATGAACAAGGAGCAACTCGAAATCGCCTAAGCATCGATCGATACCCCACAGCTATCGATCGACACCAATCGCGGAAGAAAGGTTCGTCAAGTCGATTTAAGCCTGGTATCGATCGATACCAAGCTGTGTGTCGATCGACACTCGACGTTCCAGCAAGGTAATTTCTTGTTTCTCTTCGTTTCTTCTATCCTTTTGTCTTCTTTTACCTACTCTAGGCTAGATAACAGTGGGGACAGTGTTGTTCAAGTCTGGGGGAGGTGTCTGCTGACATTGT
>PKML01033986.1:74621-92145 GCA_002933935.1 Eutrema yunnanense
CTACTGCTTTAGTACTGTTAGGGTATTAAATTGAGCATATCACTAACACAGCGGGTCCGACAAATTTTGGAAAAGGTTCGCGCATACGTCGAGAATCAGAAGCAGCAGAAGTCGGCGAATCAGCTTTTGACGATGTACAAGACGTGCGAGAAGTGTGTTGAACTTCTCCGGAAGGACTGGGAGGTCGTGATCCCCGATGATTATGATGCTGAGCTCGCCTTAGACATCAGTGAAGCTTAGAGGGCTGTTGACAGCCTACCAGTCGTCGAGCTTGACGATGCTGACCTCGATCTCGGGATGATTGATCAGCACGGGATGAACGTTTCTATTATCTCAGCGGGTGAGGCTACCGAGCTAAGGAATCCCTCTCCGACCGGAGAGGCGTAACTCTTGCTTCTTTTTGTTTATTTTTTCTTTTCGTTTTTGCCCGAGGTCGGGTTTATGGCCTCGGGTTTATTTCTTCGAATAAAATGACCTTCTAAATGCCGCTACATCTTTTTCGAGATGCATTTGCCTATCGCGTATATTCTATACATTCGACCTATGTTTTTAGAGTATGTGGATTCAATTGGCCACTACGCTCGCTTCGAAACGTAATTTGTGATGATCGGATTTTGCCGATTTGTTTCCCTGATCGCTTTAGGATCGGGAGAGCTACTTTGTCTCTGTAGTGATTCGACTTTACGTCTAATGCGAGTGGTGAACTCAGATTAATGTGAATTCAATTGGGCCACTGCGTTCGCGTTTGGAAGGCAATTTATTGATAGGGGGATCAGTCCTGATGCGTCCTTGGGGAGCACATTTTTGCGGGACAGGCCCAGCTTAAATACGTGTGGATTCAATTGGGCCACTACATTCACTTCGGAATGTAAAATAGTTGCGGAGCAGGCCCGACTTAATGTGGATTCAATTGGGCCACCATGTTCGCTTCGGAACATAAATTTGATACGCTGCCTAGCTTTATGGCAATGTATCTCGATTGCTGGGATTGGGAGAACATCTTTGTGTTCGTCATATACGTGGATTTTATTCGAAATACTTATATTTATTTAGAGGTATAGCTGCGCTTCCGAAGAAGTTGCCTACGTACCCTCGTAAAGAGGGATCAAGCCATTCGTAGTTCGGTTACAAAAGGACGCGAGGTTCGAACCTCGGTTTTTTTTTTTTTAAATAAAAAAGAAATGACGATCGCTTGTCTTACATGGAGGTGGATGCTGTCGCGCTGGGGAGATTAAACTGGTTTGTGTGATAGGGTATCAGGTAACGGGAACGAGCTGCGATCCAATGGGTCGAGGCGTGCCCGCGGTAAATTCGACATTGGCCGTTTTGGCGGCCGAGCTTTCGGTGGTATCGACAGCAATGGCTTGTTTTGGTGAATGTGGTACCGAGGTCGGGTTGAGGCTTTTCTCCAAGATGGAGTTTCCCGAATGCTCTAGTGAGATCGTTTACCGATGTGATGAGGGGGTTCTATTCCGGGGTTCGATGGCTTGGCGCCGTGTTTGTCTTGTTAACCACTTGGCATTGTGGGCTCTCATTTCTTAATTTTCGCTCATTCCGAAGCACATTCGAGCCTCCGCCTGGCAACCCCTTATTACTGCGGTACCAGATCTGGTCAGGTACTTCACGCACTGGTGGTAGATCGATGCTACAGCTTTGAGCAAGTAGAGCAATGGTGTTCCGAGGATCGTGTTGTAGATTGTGGGTTTGTCAATGACTAGGAATTTGATGAGCCGCGTGCTGTAGTGATCGCCGACGGGTAGCGTGATCGTCCTGATGGTCATCGACGATTCCCTGTTAAATCCTGTAAGCGCTCGATACTTGGGTTTGATCGGGTAATCTTCCAGGTCCATCTTGTCCAAAGTTCCCTTGAAGATGAGGTTGATCGAACTCCCGGTGTCAACGAGGATGCGGGCAACCTCGCAGTCTGCGATCTGCATAGTGACCACGAGGGGGTCGTTATGGGGAAGATCTATGCCGTGAAGGTCGGCATCGTGAAAGGTCACGCTAGTGTTTCCGAACTTGGGAATAAGTGCGGGGTTGGTATTTTGCTTGCTCGCGGCATAGGCCTTTCTCTCGCTTGCCTTGATGGACCTGACCAAATCGTTGCAGTCCATCAATCCCCCCATAATCATGGTGATTCGTCTTCTGGGTGGAGGTGGCAGTGCTTCTTCGGTCGGGGGAACGATGCCAGCATCCTGGGGTTGCTCTGCCTGGGGAGCGGGCTCCACGGCGGTGATGCTGTTGACTCGCGATGCTCCGTGCTTACGGTCGGTATGTTTGCTTGGAGGTGGGATGCTGATCTTGCCCTTCTTGTAGTTTTCCATTAGCAAATTATTCAGATGGCGACATTCCTGGTTCGAATGACCCCACCCCTGATGGAAGTCACAATAAGTGTTGGGGTCGTGATTGTTTTCTCACTGTCTCTTGCTTTCTGGCTCGGCCTTTGTAGAGGTTTCGCCGATGAGGCACGCCATCGACTGGCGTGCTTTCATTTGTAAGTACATGGTTCGTTGGCTTGGGCGTGAATCGTTTCGCGGTTGATGCTGAGCGGGAGCGGCGGCAGGCGCAGGAGCACCCTCCACGACGTTTGCCTCCTCTATTCTGATGAAGGTTTGGGCTCTGAAGAGAGCATCTTCGAGCGTTCAGGGTTCGTTTATCTCAAGCTCGTATTTGAAGCGAGCTCCACGTAAGAGACCATTCTGAAGTGCCGGAATGGACACGAAGTCCGGCGTGTATGATCGTGAGGCGATATCTCTATAGCGGTCGATATAACTTCGCAGGGGCTCTCCGGTTGCTTGGACCGTCCTCCACAACTCGGCGGCCCCAACTTCTCGCTTGACGTACGAGGCATAGGGAGTAGCAAAAGCGGATTCTAACTGAGTGAAGGTGCTGATCGAATTCTGCGGCAGACGAGAAAACCAACGTAATGCATCGCCTCCTAAGTTTTCGGCGAACATGTGATAGTATCCTGCCTCTTTTCTGTAGGGCTGGAAGCGGGCTTTCATTACATCGATGTGGAAAGCCGCCAAATGTACCCTTGGATCTGCATTACCTTCGAACCTTGGGAGTTTTACTTTGCTCGTGTCTCTTAGCGGACACGTAATGATGTGTTGAGTGAAGGGAGTGTTTTGCGCGTTCTGGATGACGCGATCAATTTTAGGGGGCGCACTTTCAGTCCGATGGACCCTAGAGTTTATTGCTCGGAGCTGTCGTCGCAACTCTTCTATGTCTGCATTGTGGTCGCTGATGTGGGCCTGGGATCCAGAGTAGGCCGGGGTTGATTGTTCGGGATACGTGTTATAGGCTGTGTTGATTCAGAAATCACACAAAGGGGTAAAACAAGAAACTTTGATCGGAATCTCTTTTTATTAATTGAATTCGACGTTACAGCAAAGGTTTGATGGAAAATAACTAAGGAGATTAAAGAAATCGAGTTCGGTGCTTGATGGAACTCTCTCTCATTTTTTCTATCTCTCAGATGATTTTGGATGTGTCTTGAATGAGCTTGTCTCCTCCTTATTTATAAGGTCTTGAGTCGGTCATGAGAGAATATTTCCTTTTTCCGAGTTCGATTAGGAAAAGGAAACATTCCGGTTTTTTCTCCGAGATAAAGAAATCTTCCGCATATCTCGGAGGTCGGTTTTCGCTCTGTTGCAACGGATTGGGCCCACGCTGGGCTTAAGATGTCGGTAGCCGAGATGGGCTCACTTTGGGCTTTGAGTTCGGCCCGTTGGGTCTCGACCCAATCTTCTTCAGTCCGAACCATCGTAAACCGGTCTTGATCAAACCGGTCTCGGCTCGAACCGAGTTAAACCAGGGAGTGCTAAACTCCCCTCTAACAATTGGTCCCCCCCTCAGTTCGGCGAAGGGGTCTTTCGTAGTTCGGCGAAGTATCAAGGAGTATTCCTTAGCTCAGCTAGAATTGAGATTAGTACGATCTGTTCAGACCTTTCCAAATCCTAGTTCGGCAATCTCCTCTCGGGATTCTGTTGTTCGGGACTTTATTCTGAGTTTATATGATTTTGAACTTTCGAGTTCGGTGAATATTCGCGTCGACTCGGAATCTTTGAACACTTCGAATTCTTTCTCGAAAGAAGGCGCATCGATTCGTCTTCCCTGACTGTCGTGGAATCCGAGGAGTCATCATTATTGCATTTTCTTCTATAAATACCGCTCGAGCTTCACTCGTTTCTCACTTCTTCCTTGCTTCCAAAAAGGTACTTACTTTCTCTCTCTAAACGCTCTCCCTTCTCTCTAGGAATTTTTTTTATTTTCGTTCTCCGACCATCTTTCCGCCGTGATTTCTCCGATCTGTTCGAAGATCTTCAAACTTGATATATCATGATTTTTACCCCGTTTAAGCCATGATTTAAGTCCATTTTATAGATTCTTTCTACTATTTTATAGTGTTTTAGAGTCTTTTACAGGTTTTAACACGTTTGGAGGATAATTGGAGATATTGGAGCTTTCTGGAGCATTTTGGAGCAAAGCAGACATTCGTGTCGCTGAGTACCCGATTTGAAGTCTTTTGTGTCGATCGATACTACATTGGTATCGGTCGATACTCACTGCAGCAAGACACGAGTCGCAACTTAAGAAGAGTTGAAAAATTGCAAAATGGCCCAGCAGATTTTATTATTTACAAGAAGCCCCAAAACGTGATTTAGGTTATTTAATAGGATTTTACAGCCACTTTCATGGCTATGCTTTATTTTTACTTTGGTTTTGTGAGAGAGCTTTTGAAGGAAGAGAAGTCTGAAACTCTGTTTGTCCGAGAGAAGATGATGTAAGAACCGGTGGTGGCTCTCACGTCAAGGTGATAGATGTGGTGAGCAAGGCAGGCGGTCGCCCTCTCCCTGGCTCCTTTGATGGTTGAAGGCGGAAGCAATCTGACACATAGGCGGTCGCCCTCTCGTGTGGGATTAAGTTGTGGTGTGTTGATGGAGTGAGTTCACGACACAAAGATTTGATGAGCCTTTGATACGGTGAAGGGTCTAGACTTGTTTGAATCGCACAAACAAAGCCAAGAACAAGGGTTTTCAAGATGCAAGCTTGAAGATGAACTGCGTTATTTTATTGATAGGTAAAAAAGTTGAAGAACTACAATGCCGCAAAGGAACCTTATAAAGGGGCTCGTCGGCTTGAACCTACTAGGGTTCGACTCAAGAAAGCAAAGACTCAAAACAACAGGACTTTTAAAGAAAAACAACACGCAGTTCTAAAACAAAACAAGAAAACCGTAAGCTAAAACAAAACAAAGCTCATCGTTTCATTTAATCCATAATAGGAAAGTTTTATGAGCGACTCTTGAAAATGACTAAGGACGACGAGATGATGAAGTCTTTAGTCGTTGATCATGTTGGAACCACCTGCAATCACAATAGAATAATTGAAAAGCTTACATTGATGAGTAGACGCCCAAGGAGCCGCTTGCATGCTTCTTGAAGATGGTCCTGGTGAAAGTGCGTCTTTATCTTGATCTATGTTGTAGGGGCTTCCTTTGGTGCTTTCAGAGTGAGGTGAGTCTTGATCGTCGAGTGCTTGCCCTCCCTCAGCTGAAATCTCCTCTTCTTGCTCCATTTGGTTCCTCTCGGCTAAGGTGACTTGGTTGTGAAGGAACTTGTTTTCTGCACTGTTTCTCAAGAATCCAACTGGACCATTAGTCTTAGAATATGTGTTTGGTCGATGGAACTTACCTGTCTTGGTGAGACCATCGTTTTGGAAGCTTCCCAAGCTAGTTGGATTCTCCTCGGCTAAAACTGTCTCGGATAAGTCTCTCTCGGCTAAAACTGAAGCGATGTGATTTCTCTCGGCTAAGACTGTTTTGGTCGTGTTTCTCTCGGCTAAAACTGATATGGCCTGATCTCCCTCGGCTACACCGTTTGTCTCGGTTAAAACTGATTGGATCAGTTTTTCCTCGGCTAAATCACTTCTCTCGGCTAAAACTGGCGCTAAGAGATTGTTATGTCCGAATATGACATTTAGGTCAGGCAGCAATGGATCCGTGGGTTCTAGGGAGTTGATATAGGTATGTAAGGCCTTCTTGTATCTATTCCTTAGTTGTTTGATCCTAGAACGCGTCATAGCTCCCTCTTGGACCGTCGGCATGATGCTTGGGATGTCCTTTGGATCGATGTCCACATCAGAAGATTTCGAACCCTGTTGTTACTCTTTCTATTTTATTTGATGATTTATTCAAACATGTTTATTGGTTGAATTTCCATGTCTGAGTAGATCTCTTGTTAGGTTTAGGGTTCTCATAAGGATTTTCTTTGAATGCTAGGTTGTTTAGGGTTCACCATCTGAATTAGTTCTTCACCATAAGTTGTTCTCATAGCTAATTCTGGATTGATCACCTAGAACTTAGATCTTAGGATAATTGATTAGGCATGAGAGTGCGATTAATTACCTGATAGAACTTAGGGTGAGCAAAATAACTATTCGCAAAGAGATTTGGTTTTGTTGTTTTGTAAACAAATCAAACTTGAACTAAAAGCTGGTTTAGACTTTAGAATTCGCAAAGAGATTTGGAATTCCTAAGATTTAAACTTAGATAGTTTTCGAAACGAGAGTTGGTTAATTATACCTTAGTGATTTGAGTTCAAGAACCGCGCTAAATCTGAATCCTGTTAGTTAGTTTATCTGCATTCATTGATTTTATGAGAAATACCCTGAATCTATCTTTCTCCAATCGAATTTACAACCGTTTTAATTTACGTTTTGCTTTCAATATCATTGATCACTTAGCTTAATTCTCATCTATATAATCTATTGTGTGTTTACGTGAGTCCTTGTGTTCGACCCCTACTTTACTACAACTACTGCTTTAGTACTTTTAGGGTATTAATTTGAGCATATCAAATTTGGCGCCGTTGCCGGGGATTCAATTCGCCATTAGATTTTAGTCTGAGAATTTTGACTAAGTTCGTTGGTATCGATCGATACTATCTAGTGTCGGTCGATACTCGTCGTTCTCTTTTTGTTGATATCGATCGACACCACCCAGTGTCGGTCGATACTCATCGTGTTTTTTTTGTTACTTACGTTCCTTGCCTAGTGTGTTTCAGGTGTATGCCATTCACGAAACCAGTGTTTCAGGTGTATGCCATTCACGAAACCAGGAGGAACAAGAACACTCCGCTAGTTGACCTGTCAAACGAGCAACTAGCAAATTTGGAACGTGCAAACAGGAAAGCAAAGAAGCCAGCAGAGATGAACAATCCAGTGGTATTGATTCGTGATGATGATGGAGCTTTGAGAGACCAAGAGGGTCAATTGTGCAATGAGAGAGGGTAGCGACTTGATGAAGCTGGAAATATCATTGTCCCTGCAATTGCTGTGAATGCAGGGAACGCTGTGATTAATCGCGGTAGGACGATTGGTGAGTACAATAGTAGGGGTGGGCGTTCGGATCTTCGGATCGGGTTCGGGTCGGGTATTTCGGGTTTAGGGATTTAGGTACCGATCGGGTATTTTAAAAATTCGGTTTGGGTTCGGATCGGATCGGGTATTTTTTTCGGATCCGAATCCGAAAGTATCCAAAAGTATCCAAAGTATCCAAAATACCCAAATAACCCGAAATCCGAGAAAAAACACAAAAACATGAATATTCATTTCAATAATACTTTCAAACCAAAAATATCCAAAATACCCAAAAATTTCAGAAAAAAACAAAATAGTTGTATTCGATATACCCATAATATCAAAAATATACCTAAGATAGCCGAAATACCCAAAATAATAATAATATATTCGGGTTTATAGTTGTAATTTTGTGTATTTAGGTTATATAAAGTCTAAATATAATTAATATATTTGGGTATATAATTACACTTTGGGTATTTTGGGTACCCATTCGGTTCTCGGTTCGGTAACGATTCGGGTTCGGCTCTTCGGGTATTGGAATTTAGGATCCGATCGGATATTTTAAAAATTTGGATCGGGTTCGGTTTGGGTATTTTCGGTTCGGTACCGGTTCGGATTTTCGGATCCGGATAATTTGCCCAGCCCTATACAATAGGCCTGATCAGTTTTATGCCAATCGATCAGCGATTCGCCCTCCTGCTTTTCAGAGGAATGACTTTGAGCTGAAACCTGCATACTTCACTCTTGTGGGTCCGCATCATTTTCATGGTCTTTCTCATGAACACCCGATGGATCACATAGAGAGGTTTGAGGACTTGGTTACTAGCATCAAGTGCAATGGAGTGTCCTATGATTACCTTTTCTGCAAGCTCTTCCCATACTCTCTTGGTGGAGATACAAATAACTGGCTAAAGAAGTTACCTACTGGGTCGCTGAATACCTGGGAAGAGACGAAGAAGGCATTCCTCAACAACTTTTTCGATGATGCGAGATCCGAGGAGCTCAGGAACAAGATCTCTCAGTTTTCTCAAGGACCGACAGAGGCACTCAAGGCTGCTTGGGTGCGATTCAGATCTTATCAGAGAGATTGTCCACATCATGGGTTCACTCAGGTTCAACTGCTGGGTACTTTCTTCGGAGGGATTGATTGGAGGTATCAGATGGCTCTAGATGCTGCGAGCAATGGAAATTTCTACACGAGGTATCCTGACGATGCGTATGTGCTCATTGAGAACTTGGCGTCTAGCAATAGCGCCAAGAGTGCTGATCTCGAGCGGAAAAGGGTGCACGGGGGTGTTGATGGATCACAAATTGCTAAAGTTCATGTGAAGCTGGATTCGATGCATAATTTGTTGATGGGCAAGCAGCAGAAGGCTGTTCACCTTGCTGAAAAGGATGAAGTGGAATTTGTTAACCACATTGATGGAGTTGGATTTCAAGATCAAAGGTATCAATGCCCACCCACACCACAACAAACTTCTGAGAGTAAGATTGAGGCTATGCTTGAACAACTGGTTCAAAGGCAGGAGAAGATGACAGTGAATTTCAACGGGAGGTTGGATGCCATGTACACTGATCTGAATGGCAAAATCGAGACTCTCATTATTCATCAGAAGATTCTGGATACTCAGGTAGCCCAGAATGTAGCAACTGTCAAGGGACTGATGGTACACCCAGGAGTGCAGAAGAGCTCAATTGCAGAGATTTTCGTCCATCATGCCAAGGATGACGATGAGATTTCGAACACCATCCCTGTGTCGATTGATACTCCCTTGTATCAATCGACACACGTCCAAAGTTCTGTCAGGGACGATTCCTGAGCGAAAGCATCGATCGACACCACCCCTGTGTCGGTCGATACCAGTTCAATTGCTGAAACAAAACCCGAGTTGAGTGCATAAAGGGTTTACAAACCCAAGGCGCCATACCCCATACCGCCCAGACACCTCAGAGACCCCATTTCTCCAAAGCAGCTGCTTGGCTTTGAGAAGATGGTACGAAGGATTCCCCTCACAGTGACTTTTGAAGAAGCTCTATAGTACCGCCCTCTGCTGAGTCACTTCCTAGACTGCAGAGAAACTCTGGAAGAAATCGAAGTACTCTTTATCAAGGTAAGAATCAGGTCACTACCGCTGAGGCAGTTGACCAAGAGGGAAGACCCAGGAATATTCTTCGTTCCATGCTCTATCTCTGGAGTTGAATTCAAAGAGTCTCTTGTTGACTCAGGGGCTAGCGTCAATGTCATGTCAAGGGAAATTGCAGAGAGATTGGGAGCTGATATTCGATCTCCCAAGTCATCTATCACATTCGCGAACAGTTCCACCTCACTTCCATATGGTACAATCCGTGATTTGATGGTTAAAGTAGGAGATTGCCTGGTTCCTGCTGATTTTCAGGTTGTGGAGATGAGTGCACAATCTTGTGCGCAGTTGATTCTTGGAAGACCGTTCATGGCTACGGTTGGTGCCATTATGGACACACCCAGCAAGAGAAACTCATTCTCAGACATTGACAAGGAGGTCTCCTACGAAGCCATCCCTTCTAGAAGACCTCCCAAACGGATCTCTTGCATCACCGTTGGTGCATAAGAAACATTGATGGTTGATCTTTTGGAAGAGCCTTATGATGCGCCAACTGTCGTAGAAGTTCTAGATCATCCTCCTATCATCACCAAGAAAGTCATCAAAAAGACTAGGGCAAAGAAGAAGGTGAAGAACAAAAGAGTCGAGAGAGCTATACACGTAACCTTAACCCCTCAGAAGTGCGATGGAGATTCGATCAAATATAAGGATAAATGCAAAGGGACCTCAAGACCATTTTCTAAGGCTAGAGTTCTTCTTACTCCGGAGCTGAAAGAGAAAGGACAAGATGCTGTGGAGCACATGTTGAGCAGAACTCTGAAGCTGGAGATGTCAAGTTGTGGAGCCTGTTTTGCTGCAAGCTCTCATTCTTATCTTGAATGATCGTCCGTAAAGTCAAGCTCATGACGTTAAACAAGCGCTTGGTGGGAGGCAACCCACTGGTGAGTTTGTTTTTGAGTCTTTTTCTTTTTATTTTTCGTTTTTTACGTCCGAGTCAGGATAAACAAGGAGCAAACACAAAATCGCCTAAGTATCGATCGATACCTTGTTGGTATCGGTCGACACCCTACGTGAATGAGAAAAGATCATCGTGTCGACTTAGGCCTGGTATCGCTCGATACCAAGCTGTGTGTCGGTCGATACTCGATGTTCCAGCACGGTAACTTCTCGTTTTTCATAATTCCACTTTGTTCTTTTGCTTTCTTTCACCAACCTTAGGATAGATAACACTGGGGACAGTGTTGTTCAAGTCTGGGGGAGGTAGTCGCTGACATTATTTTTGTTTTTCTTAGAGTCAGTCGTTTTTGAGTAATTCGTTGTTTTATTGAGTCAAAACTTTGTTGGAGACTATGATCTTTTTCCTGAATCTATTGATCTGACCTTGCTTCTAAGTGACCATTGTTACAAAATCAGTTACATATCGACTAATGAAAAATCTAAAGGCTGACCAATTAACTAGAAGACACTCATGTTTCCAGCAAAGTTCTATAAAGCCCGAGCCAAAATTTTGCACTTCATCAACGTGGTTAGTACTCATAGAGCTTGATTCCTCATTCGTATCTGACAAAGGAACCCACGTGTTTAAAGTAAGGGTATTTCTCTCCTTGTTACAAGTTAATAAATAAGATGCATTAAAAGATGAGATGATTTTCTTCTGAGTAGAGGGTTAGGAAAATTTCCAGCGATCCCATTATTCTATTTTAGAGGAAATGATCACACAAAGGTGGAAGCGAGGTTAGGAAAATTTCTTGTGATACCATTATTCGCCTACACCTTTGATTACTTTTGAGGGAAGAACCGGGAATTCGGTGGCAAACACCATCAATACTCGCGTCTCGAACCTTAATAAGCATATGCGAAAATATAATAAGAAATAAGTTTGGGGGAGTGAAATAATACCAGAAAGTGTGAAAAGGGGTGGTTCCTTATCATGATATTGTATGGGAAAGAATCTAGAAGGTTCTTGGTATTAATCACAACGATGAAACTAGCGAGGAAGGCTTGATTGAACGATGCTGTGAAATAATGTGTGTAGTCTGCGAAGCTGCGAATGTCTACGGAGAAGTACCTGATGGTTAGATTTGGAACTGGTTATGTGATACGTGGAGCACTAAGGAAAAGGGTCATTGCAATGTTTCATGAACATGTGAGTCTTTATGTTTTCAAACCTCTTCCTCTGGTTTAGTCTTCTATTTGCTTGAGGGGAAGCAAAGGCTAAGTCTGGAGGAGTTGATATATCATGGTTTTTACCCCGTTTAAGCCATGATATAAGTCCGTTTTATAGAGTCTTTCTACTATTTTGTAGTGTTTTAGAGTATTTTACAGGTTTTAGCACGTTTGGAGCATAATTGGAGATATTGGAGCTTTTTAGAGCATTTTGGAGCAAAGCAGATGTCCGTGTAGCTGAGTACCTGATTTGAAGTCTCAGTGTCGATCGATACTACATTGGTATCGGTCGCAACTTAAGAAGAGTTGAAGAATTGTAAAATGGCCCAGAAGACTTTATTATTTACAAGAAGCCCCAAAACGTGATTTAGGTTATTTAATAGGATTTTACAGCCACTTTCATGGCTATGCTTTATTTTTACTTAGGTTTTGTGAGAGAGCTTTTGAAGGGAGACAAGTCTGAAACTATGTTCGTCCGAGAGAAGATTTCGAACCCTCTTGTTACTCTTTCTATTTTATTTGATGATTTATTCAAACATGTTTATTGGTTCAATTTCCATGTCTGAGTAGATCTCTTGTTAGGTTTAGGGTTCTCATAAGGGTTTTCTTTGACTGCTAGGTTGATTAGTTGTTTAGGGTTCACCATCTGAATTAGTTCTTCACCATAGGTTGTTCTCATAACTAATTTTGGATTGATCACCTAGAACTTAGATTTTAGGATAATTTATTAGGCACGAGAGTGCGATTAATTACCTGATAGAACCTAAGATGAGCAAAATAACTATTCGCAAAGAGATTTGGTTTAGTTGTTTTGTGAACAAATCAAACTTGAACTAAAAGCTGGTTTAGACTTTAGGATTCGCAAAGAGATTTGGAATTCCTAGGATTTAAACTTAGATAGTTTTCGCAACGAGAGTTGGTTAATTATACCTTAGTGATTTGAGCTCAAGAACCGCACTAAATCTGAATCATGTTAGTTAGTTTATCTACATTCATTGATTTCCTGAGAAATACCATGAACCTATCTTTCTCCAATCGAATTTACAACCATTTTAATTTACGTTTTGCTTTCAATATCATTGATCACTTAGCTTAATTCTCATCTATATAATCTATTGTGTGTTTACGTGAGTCATTGTGTTCGACCCCTACTTTACTACAACTACTGCTTTAGTACTTTTAGGGTATTAATTTGAGCATATCAAAACTTTCCGGCCAATCTTCATATTGTTCTTCTTCAATCTTCATCTTGTTCTTCTTCAATTCTCATCTTTCGATCAAGATGAGTTCGGAGGGTTCTTCCATATCTGTTAACGACCGAACTCTATCTCCGGACTTCCCCGACCTTATGCTTTTTATGGAAAGTTTCGATTCGAGTTCGGATGGGCTGAGTGGCGTCCAACAGGAATTGATCAGGCGTAATTCTCGGTATGGTGCTGCCAAGCCGAGCCGCTCAAGGGTCGCCATCGAGGTCCCTCATCTTGTCGACGAGGATGAGTCCGGGGTTCGGGCTGAGGATGTGAACGAAGAAGTTGCCGAGTCGAATGATCAAGTTCGGGTAGATCGTGAATTTGCAGCTCGGCTTGCAGAGACTAAGGATGTAGCTCGGCCGGATGACCATGCTGCTCCACCAGTAGTTCGTCAAGATGGTGAAGATGACACCGCTTCACCGATAATTCCACGGACGATAGAGAAGCCCTCATCTATCAGGCCAACTCGGTCCAAACGAGCAACGCTTCAGGTTACCCTGGAGCATTGCGGTGCTCCATACGAACTCACGTATGTGGTTCCAAAAACAACTGATCGGCCTTGGGACGCACCTGAAGGTTATATCTGCGTCTACGAGGATTATTTTAGATGATGTGGTCTCCAATTCCCTCTTCACGAGCTTCTTTACAAGTACTGTAAGAGACGCAGTGTTGCTATTTCTCAACTCATGCCGGCAACGATAATCAACATCATGGGTCTCCTTACCCTCGGGGAGGAATGCGGTATTCCCATTACGGTAAAGATTTTCGAAAAGCTGTTCCAGGTGGTTCTATCGAAGGTCAAGCCTTGGTTTTTATCGGCCATTGCGAGGCCGCAGTTCGACCTTGTTACGGGGAACAAACCGAGCAAGGTTACGACTCGGTATTTCTACGTCAAGATCGACGAGTATTCCGTTGAACGTCCCGACGGGAGCTACCGAACTAAATTGAGGAGTCCCATTGGTAGATATTGGTTTCTTGATCTCACCTTTTTTATTCTATTTTGCCTAAGTTACTTTTCTTTTACTACGCCCGGATTCACTTATCTTCACGAGAAGCAGTTGAGTGCGAATGGGAAAGTTCGTTGGCCTGAAGCGTACCAAGAAAAGCTCAGTTTAAAAGCCAAACGAGCTCTGAAAGGTACATGTCGGTATGTCCTTCCTTTTCAACTGGGTAGTTATTTCTTTCTCTAACTTGTTTATTTTTTTGTTCTTGACAATCCCTCTCGTCGACGAAAGATGAAGCTCGACGACATTCCTGACATGACCGCCGATATGGACAGCAAGGAGATAGAGACTGAAGTCCCGCCTGTTGTTCAGGTCGGGCAAACTGCTAATGACGATGAGATCGTCGAAGAAGAGTTTCCTGGGGGGAACCCGTTCGTGTTGAGGAGCAAGCTGAGAGGAAGACGAAGATAAAGGCCAAGAAGTCGTCTCAGCGGATGACCAGACAAACCGCTGAGGGCGATGTCGGGGATACCGAACCTCACCGTGTCGAGGATGACACAATGGTGATTTCAGACAATTCTGCTGCATCTAAGAGGCAGCGAACCTCGGAGGCCTCGGTTAATTCCGTTAATTTCGACTACAACAAGGATGAACCGGTGAAAAATGACGAAGAAGCTTGTGCCGATCTGTATCGGCAGCTGAACTTCGGATATGAGCCTCTTCCTCCAATCAGGGAACTGTCTCGTCCTGACACCTATAGAAAGTTAGCTCAGACCACGGCTGCGGTAAGTAGACTTCGATCTCGGTATTTTATTATATATTTTTAGCTCTTCAAAATAATGAGATTCTTTTCTCAGATGGTCGGTCAAACGAACGAGCTCGTCGGCTCCTACGAATGTGAGCTCCATTCTACCCGTCAGAAGGCTCTCAAGGCTAGTGTAATGGCCGTGGAGCTTCGCAAGGCGCTGCTCATCGAGCAAGAGAGAACCAGGGCCGGTTACTTCGCAGTCGCTGAGCTGACATGGGAGGTAGCTGCGTTGAAGGCCTCCAACGCCGAACTCGCAAAGGAGAGGGATGCCACAGCTCGTACTCTATTCTCCGAAACATCCCGTCTAAGGGCCGGCCGGACTCATCAAATTATGAAGAGGAAGGTGGTCACCGAGAAATGTCAAGTTCGGGTCCAGAAGGTTAGGGAGCACTTGGCGGCAATTGATCGTGCCAAAAAACCGTTCCTTGCTATCAACCAGGTCCAGGGGATTCTTGGTTTCTGCGGTAGTCTTAAGAAGAAGCACGGTATCGATGTTCCGTCGTCTTGCATTGAGAAGCTTGAAAATCTTAAGGCCACGAAATCGGCAGAGTACGAGGCGATCGATCTTTGCGAGCTCGTCGAGGAGGACTTGGTTATATCGCCCTTTACCGATCCGATTAACCCAGAGGTTTCTACCTCGATCGGTAACAAGGTTCCGCCAGGCATCGACATGTTTGGTTCCAATCGGGCCTCGATGTCGGCGGACCGGGCTGATGTTATGCGGAACCAAAATGTCTGATTCTTTTTGTACTGTCTTTTTGTAATTCGGTTAGTACTATTTTTCCCGAGGGGGCTTATAACTTGACTTCCTAGACCAGAGGGTTTTTATAGTCCGATATCCATTTTGAATGAATCTCGGTATTATCTTCAATCTGTTTTACTTAGTCATTTTCGAGTTATTTATCTGTTGAATCTCGGTATGTCCGAAGTCGTATATTATACGAACTTCTCAAGTTGCCGTACACAAAATGGGGCCGTAAATAGTACGGTCTTAGCCGGGTGAAGAGGGCGGACTTGAATCTACAACCTATCTGAGGTCGGCGATCCGTGTGGTAGATCGGCTTATACTTGGCGATTGTTGAAAAATCGGTTTTGAATTTTGCGATTGTTGAGGAATCGGCTTAGAATTTTGCGATTGTTGAGAAATCGGCTTAGGTTTTTGCGAGGAGTGTCGTTCGGCTTTACCTTGGGGCTCATCATAAGAGTACGTGAACAGCTCGTCGTAAGATACTCCAAGGTTTTCTCAGGTCGAACCCAAGTGTGCGAGACGGGCTCGACTTATTTAGCTCGGATGACTTGAGAATAAGTTATAGCGAGACTGATCTCGGCTTAACATGGAAAGTGCATTATCCATAGCATCATGAGGATGCATGCGAGCAGTAGCTCAGCTTTGTGTGAGTTTATCAATCGTCTAGCCAGGATCTCGATGTGGGTAACCGTGATGGTTGCTTAGTAGCGAACTGTTTTAGTTCGGTTTTGGAGATACGAGCTGCTTTCGCTCGGCGAACTATTAAGTTCTATTTTTGGAAATACGAACCATTTGAGTTCGGCAAACTTTTAAAGTTTTGCTTTTGGAAATACGAACTATTTGAGTTCTGCAAACTTTTAATGTTTGGCTTTTTGAAATACGAACTGTTTGAGTTCGGCAAACGTGTTAAAGTTTGGCTTTTGGAAATACGAACTTTTTGAGTTCGGCAAACTTGTTAAAGTTTGGCTTTTACGAACTGTTTGAGTTCGGCAAACTGTTAAAGTTTGGCTTCTGGAAAATACGAACTGTTGAGTTCGCCAAACTTAATAAAGTTTGGCTTCTGGAAAATACGAACCGTTGAGTTCGGTAAAACGCCTTTAGAAAAAAAAAATTTATTAGGATCATAGCTGCGCCTGTTAAGGCTGCCTACGTACCCTCGAAAGAAGGATCAAGACATTCGTAGTTCATATCACATCTTTATTGAGATCGAGCTTTAGGTGTAGTAGCTCGGTGATCTTTTTTTTTTTTTTTTTGAAGTGCCGAGCTTCTAGTAGTAGTAGCGCTTGAGGTTCATCGCGTTCCATGAGCGAGGAATGGGTGTTCCGTCCAACTTCATGATTTCGTACACTCCGGGTTTGACGACTCTCATGATCTGATAAGGTCCTTCCCAGGAAGTGCCGAGTTTGCCTGCATTCTTTTCTTCGGTGCCTTCGAAGACCTTTCGTAAGACGAGATCGCCGTCTTCGAAGTGGCGTCCGCAAACTTTCTTGTTGTAATAGTGTGCTGCTAAGTTCTGATAGTTCTGGATGCGAAGCAAGTCTTGATCGCGTTGTTCTTCGAGTGCGTCGAGATTATCGAGCATGATTTCATCGTTCAACCCGGGGTTTTCCACGAGCATTGTTCTTCGTATTGTTGGAACATTGAGTTCGGCTGGACAAAGTGCTTTGATATGCTCAATTTAATACCCTAAAGTATTAAAGCAGATGTTATAGTATAGCTAGGGGTCGAACCACAGAAGACTCACAGAGATGTACAATAGATTGTATAGTTTAGAATTAAGCTAAGCCAAAAAGATGTAATTAAAAGCAATGCAGAAATAAAAGAGTTGTATTCAATCAGAAAAATATAGGCCCAGGGTTTTTCTCAGGAAATCAATGAATGCAGATAAACTAACTAACAGGATTCAGATTTAGCGCAGTTCTTGAACTCAAATCACTAAAGTATAATTAACCAACTGTCGTTGCGAGAATTATCTAAATCTAAATCCTAGGAATTCCAAATCTCTTTGCGAATCCTAAAGTCTAAATCAGCTTTAATAACAGGTTTGATATGTTCACAAATCAATTAAACCAAATTTCTTTGCGAATAACCAATTTGCTCACTTAGGTTCTATCAGGTAATTAATTGCACTGTCGTGCCTAATCAATTATCCTAAGATCTAA